>JAOXNN020000004.1:8034072-8065858 GCA_028571205.2 Hydropsyche betteni
CCCCTACCTTTCGAGTATTTTCCTTTCTTTCAGCTCTGAAAAGTTGAAAGAAAAATATTCGGAGCTCTTTTTTAGAGTGTGCTCTGTCAACCAATTACCTCCCGGTTTTTTCATCCCCCCAACATTTCCAGGGTATTTATTTTCGTTTTCGTTCGTTTCCTAGATTTCAGAACCAGCGTCCGTCTCACAATTGAAACGGAAAATCGCAGCGTCGAAATATATATTTACGGTGTGGAATTCGGTATTATTTTTTCGTATTTGAGTGCGTTTTATATTGCGGAAACATGTTTTCACCTGGCTCGTTGTGCGAAAACAATGGCCGTTCATATGAAAAACGTATTTGCGGAACTTTTATGAGGAGAGCGAGCTTTTACTGGAAATCGCCCGCGGCGCAGAAAAAGATAAACGTTATTTTTCAACAAAGACAAGGGACCGACTTGTTTTTTCCTTTCCTTTGCTTCATACCGTTGATACCTATATAAAATACACTCTCGATCTCGGAATTTCCACTATCGATCTGCGGTACGTACCTCAGATATAGACAAAACGTGGCACTATACCGAGTCACGTACGCGAAGATAATTTCTAGATAGTTATTGGATTAATTACTAGCGAGATAATTTAATATGTCGATTGATTAATGATACCGTGTTGGCCACCAGCTAGATTTATGGGTCAAAGTTTAAAACCCACATATGCTCTTCACCAGTATTAATTCCGTGTCATTATTGTTTCCAGATCCGGCTGATGGAGTAATCCTCGCTTGGAACTATCCGGTGAGTTATGCGTTTAAATTTTTCTTTCAGAAAACTTAATTCAAATCCTTTTTATAGCGATTATCCTAGACGGCGTGCTTTGCATAACGAACTAATGGCTTTTACGTGCCCGATTTTCAAATAACGCGTACTATACGAACGACGGGCAAACGACGCACCTTCGCCGCTCGCTAAATTGCCGCTTTTTTCTTCTATCTCGTGACTATGGCTTCGGAATTTTTATTAATTGAAAAATTCTTGGACGGCACGAGAAAGACATTCAGCATAATCTTGATTAAAATCTGCACCCGTTTACTTTCACCGGAACGTAAATATAAAAACCGAGGTAAAGCCGAGGCGTCCTGTGAGTTATTATGATGTCGCCACGACGTATTTTTCCACAGAGGGAAATAATATGAGCACGAAAAAAGGAGAACATACCTGTCGTCCCTTTGAGTGCTCTGGCCGATGAAAAAGGACGCCATCATCGTCCCACTCGTTTTTTGAGTAATGAGAAAAACCACAGATGCCGGTTTACTATTCGCGTTTGCCCACAGTCCGTATAATACGATATTTTCAATAATGTTCGAGTTTTCGGAAAATTTTTGCCGAACTTTCAAATCGCGTCGTTTCAAAGAAAACACTTTTGTAATCGGCCTTTGTTTATATATTTTATCAGAAGACGAGAGCTTAAGATTATCCCGAGGGTGCTCTATATGAGATCACTACACTTAAGTATTAAATACGATATGAAGAGAGCGAGAAATCTCGAGAGGTTCTTCACTCTTGACGATTATGCCTCTGTTTTATGTATTTTTTTCCGTTCAACGCGTTTCGTTTAAGAGAAAATCGTTTTAATACTGAATTTATTTTGTGCTGTTCGCGAATCGCGCGTTTTGGGGACGTTTTAGTTCAGAGCGAAAATAAATATAAAAAATCTCGTGTCTGTGTCACGTTTTTGTCTATTGACGTTCGTTTTGGGCATGCCTTTTTAGGAACATCGCCACTGATTAATGGCGAGCAGTTAATATTAAACTGGTATAAAAAACCTCTATATACAAAGTGCGTGTTCCTATTATCGTGAAAAGGTTTATTTGTGAGAGAACTTTCGTATTTTCGACAAACACAAAAAATCTAAAAGCACAACTGATAATGTTAATGTCACATTCGCGAAATATTATCGTTTGTTATTATAATTTAGCTTTGTTTTGAATTATTTCAGATAAATTTGACAAATTTTATATACCGTATATTTTAATTGATATTTTCATTTTTCCGTCGTAACCATAACTTTTGATAAAGGCCGCCTCTTCTCAGTTGACAGCGAATTTATCGTCGCCTTAAATAGGTCGTTTATAATTAAAAAATATATAAAAATTCTCATTTATACACTTATCAAAAAATTTTAAAATTTAATAAACCTTTTAAAAATCATTATGAGTGAGTTGCAAATACGCGAAATTTATTTACTGCTATGTGGTATTACGTTTTGCGGCTGCGAGTCTTTGAAGCATATCATTAAATGCGGAAAGAACATGAAAATCTACCGTAGTGTATACGTGTAGAGAAGAAGGAGAAAAGCGTTTTTTGAATGAAAATTGAGCGAAAAATTTCGCTTTTGCTCGGTGAATTTTAACGACGATCGCAGGCACCGAGCAGAACTGCACGGTGCGCGAACGCCAATTCCGCCGACTTTTGATTAAAAATTTAAACCAGAAATCTGAAATTTCCAAGGCCGACAGAATAATCTTAGGTCATACCAACCATAATATTATAAATACCTTATATAATTAGCCAATGTTCCGTGTTGAGACAATGTTCCAAAACACGTAACCGTGTTCTACAAGTTAAATTCCTCATATGCATTCCTAATTAAAATTTATTTTCGCACACAAAATAAATAAATAATTTTGTTTTATTTTGGCATTAGACATCTATTGTACATATGTACTTTCAAGTATTAGCACGAACTACTTACCGTAATATATTTAACACTCGAGCGTATAAATGCAATTTCCTTTCTTCCTCATCCATTCAATTGAAGCAGGCGAACGAGAAAACGTTCATCCATCGATCAACCTTTTGTCACCCGGCCGGGTATAGGCCTCGTCCATCGCACGCAATTCGTTTCCCTCGAATGCCCTCCCGACCATCTGCTCCCACAAGAGTTAGCTCGATCGATGTCCAGAACTAAAGCCAACCTTCTAATCTTCGATTTAGACTAATATCCTCATCCGGAGCGCGTTTATTTAGCGTTTGTACGGGCGTGGCCCGAAAACTGCGCGGAAGTGGGTACCTTGCGGCTCGACTGCACTGCAGCCAAAAGCAATTTATTGTTTTGGTTCTTTTCCAAAAGCCCTTGTAGCGCTTTATAAGCTACCGAGCTTCCGCTCATAACGGCGTCCTGCCCAGACGGCGGCCAAAAGCTTCATGCGAAAAGGCTCTGTTGCAACGTCACGAGAACGGAACAATTTAAGCCACTGTTGTTTAATTTGCTCCGTTTCGATTACGGCTTCCGTTTTGTGGTTGCAGCGTGTTTGTGATTATTTCCGATTAGATTTTAATTTGGATTTGCGCGGCGCGATTTGCTTTTGATATAAATTGATGGTGATTGAACAATTTTTGTGACACGAACGAAATATAGGTTCGGGTCAATTCTGGTTTTATTCGATGTAATATTTTATAAAAACGTTTATATTTTTTGAAGTTGAAACAATTTTCAGTGAGTTATGCAATATAATTTATACAGAAATACCCGGCTTGATAAAATTTCTCACTTCAATTAATATTACAAATTTTCACTTAAAATAATTCAATCTCGATTTTCATTAGACCAAACAATTAAAATGAAATTTTAATTCAAAAATTAGTAAGACAAATTAGAAACTTTACAACATTTCAGAATAATTATATTAAACTCTTTGTTAGAGAAATAAATGTCTCATTCAAGAACGGTGCTCACCTGAAATTACAATCATACCAAAGTTGATTTAAAGCCTACCCTATATGAAGATCCTATTATGTAATTACAAACGAAAACAGAGCGAATTTTAAAGAGGCATTAACGGCGTTAATCACGTTAAAATATTGATGCCGCTCGGAAGGCTTTCATAATAATGAACGAACGAGCGACTATCCCTGGCTTAGGGGCTGTTCCTTTGCGTGCCAGACGAACCTTCGCCTGTTAAAACCCGGCAATAAAAGTTAATTAGAAACGGACCGAAAAAATCGAAAAACAAAAAAAGAATCGACTATTTCACTTTCGTACGCCGTTTCGATTTTTGGACTGTCCGTTCGGACAACAAAAGACGGAAGTCACCGATCACCATTGAACGGACGCTGAAAGATTTATGACGTCTGCTAGATTAACTCTGAAAGATAAATACGTTATAGTGGAGGGAACGAAATCGTATTGAATTTATGCGGGGTCCGATGACAATAGACTCTACGTAACGTTCGATTCAATTATGTTTGAACCGAAACGAATATTCGTTCACATTTTTTTTTAGATGTGCAAGGTGCTATATTGAAACATGAAAACCATATCTAAAACCGAAATGATGTTACTCAAATATCGATTTTATATGAAAACTAGCGGTAGTACCCGGCGTTGCTCGGGACTTAAATTTTATATCAAATTATTTTTTTGATTTAATTTTTGCGGACAGTCCTGTTTAGGGTTCTGGGAAATATGGTCGCCCTATTTTGATGATACCACAAAATTATCGACAAAAAAATACATATACAAGCCAATTTTTATGGCGATCGGTCGAACGGTGTTGGAGTGAAACGGTAACAAACCATTTTTATATAGTTAGATATTGTATTTTGAATCAGCAAACCTCACATAATAGTCATATATCGTTTTTGGCGTTCTTTGTTTATTTTTCGTAATTAGAAATGATTCTGTAATGCTGAAACATCACCCTCTTGAGAATCGGATCTAGAAAATTAATTTCGCTTCTTGAGTTTTCTCATAATATTTAATATTTGTATAAAGATACACGTGTATTTAATTAACTGCTTGAAATAAAATATGTTTTGTTTCAGTAATAAATATTATGAGAAACAATATCGGTTTCTAAAAGCCGGAATATCTTATCGATGGAACCGAAATTACCTAATATACGTGTTTTTATCTTGTTTGTATTTTATTTTATCGTTTCACATAAAATTGAGAGAAAAATTCTGCCACTAATTGATTCGAAGAATGTTTTATTATTTACATCCGACCGCAAAGGCAGAAAAATAACAATTCGATCACATTTTTTCATTCAACATATAATATACCTTATTTTTTCATCGAAACACACGGACTCGCACAACACACACCCAACAGTTCTAAACACCACATCGAAAGCGACGCGTTTCCCATACGAGCTTTCCCTCTTTTCGCCGCCCCGATAATATGGCAATAATTATAACGCATGGCGTCCGTAAAAGTGAAAAACGTTGACCCATTTGCTCACGATGCAGCAAAAGAGTGTCTCTTTCCCCTCGACATCGCCAGATTTGTGAACTGTCACCATGGAAAACGCCATCGTCGAGTGCGTCTTTGCAGAGATGACGCATTACGGACGTCGCCGAACGAGGGAAAAAAAGAGGAGAGATTTTCCGAGCGGAGAATTTCCCGACATTTATACACTTACGTGCCGGCGCCGAGTGTCGGAAATCTTTGGAATTTTCTGTTTTAATTTTCGTTGTATGTACGTAAGTGTGTTGTTTTATTGATTTATTATATGTTTTCTATTATATGGTCGTTATGATATATTCGAAAATTGTGCTAGATTTTTTTAATATTACTTTGAATTAAATTAAATTTTATTATTACTTCAAAACATATTCAGAGGTCGTAATTTTTTTTATAATACATAAAAATAAAAATAAAAATAAAATAAGAAGTATTTTTTTATGAGTAATCTCATTATGATTCATTTAAAAAATATTTTCTTAGCTATAGCTCTATTAAAATTCATTAATTCTACAAAAAAAATTTATTTTTAAAATAACGAAATCTCAGCAAAGTAGTGCCTTCGATTGATGAATTCAAATTCATTATTTTTCTTTGAAATATTAATCAATTATTCAATAATTCATGTTTTAGTAAGATTCTTTTTGTTATATAAACATTGTTTTATTTTTCAAATTTATCTAGGTATATTCAGAAAACTTAAAATAATTCAGTGAATAATATACTTATTTCAAAAATAATTTACATTTCGCTATAAATTTAACGAAGCCGAACTTTTTCGAAATCCCATGCAAAATTTTCCAACTAAATAGACAAAATCTTATTCAACATTTTCGCTTCATATCGTACTATACAATAGCTAGATTTCGTTTTACGCATAGGCCCGGCAGAGTTGGATGTTCTGCAAATGAAAATCGAATTTTCCTTTCGCGGAATGTCTGTGTTCTTCGATTCGCACGTTCGATTTTACGGCGTCGCGTTTCGAAGCCTACTTAGCACTTCGAATTAGATTATTTTTATTGAAATTTTCGTCGCGCAAATCGAGGATCGGTATATCGGCTTGAAAAAATTGAACGTTCCCAAGTTATCGTTCTCGGGAAATGAATATAAAATTATCGGAGGAGCTTTTATTGGTTATAGAAATTACTCGATTCGTTTCATAAATTGAATTTTTTCCCCAAATATAAAAATAGCGTTCGTAACTTCTCAATTATTATTACAAAGATATTTCACGAACTACAACCGTTCTTTTTTTTCAACTTGTACACATTCATCAAACGCCTATTTTCTTCCACTCTCACAAATTCAACGCGAAACAAATTACACAGATTAGAACAGGCGCTTTCATCGTCGCGAAAATCGTTTCGCACATTTTCCCTCATCAATCACCCGCGCATACAAATCGCACAATGCAGTTCGTTCGCGGCACAACCACCTACCCCATCGCTAATATACGATTATACCAACAACCCCGTAAATTCCGTCTTAGGCGGGTATCGAGCCGAGTCAAAGGAACGCTCCCAAGTCGAGTTTTGCGGATATCGCCGTCAAATCGGTATTATTTGCCGTTCCGAGCGAACGAATACGAAACCGAAGGAGGGTTTCGGTCCCGATTAGAATAAATTGCTTATCTTCGTTCCACCCGTGGGACACCCCTAACGGATCGAGGCTTTTCACCTGTTCGCGGGAAATTTCAGAGGAGATTTCCCGGTTCGGTTAAAAGTGTTTGGTTTATGTTATGTTTATTGGGAACATATTTTTTTAAAATTTTTGTATTTGAATGGGATTTTGTATGTACATTGCAATGATTTTGGATTTGAACTACCCGCGGCTTAGGGATATGATAATTTCGTGCCCGACTCTAAAGTATGTGCAATTTCATATGGCTTAACTTAATCCTAGGGTGTGTAATTTTACAAAATATCTCCAAAAGGTGCTGCTTATTTGCAATGGTCGTAATATTATATTTTTATTATACGTAAAAGAATTTACATTGAAAAAAATTGAGTATTTAAAATAATAAAAATTATACAATTTTAAGTAAATAGTTTATTCCTAAATAAAATATAAATAACTTTTATTCGAAAATATTTAAATTAACTTGAAAAATATATATGTAACAGATTCGATTTTTTGCGAATGTTATGTTTTAATTTCCATAAAAAAGGCAAGTAAAATATGCAAAGAAAACGTATTCAGATTTGAATTTAAAAATAATAAAGATACAATATTCCATATTTATTTTTTGAAGAAACCAAATGTTTATAATATTTTCCAAATATCAATCATTTTTGATCCAAAAATAATAATAAAAAAAAACACACACACAAAAATCGTACTATCTAATTTGAAATCATCAAGCACGCGAGCTTGCCGACATTGAAGCTCGTTGTTTGCACGCGTTTTCCAAATTCCACATTGGCAAATACACGAATCTGTCCGAAAATTTGTTTTTTCCCCTACCCCCCCCCGGCTTCGATTTTCATTTTTACGATTTTTCGAAACGATCTGCGTTCGCTTTGCGCCGATGAATATCGGCGTTTCGATAAAGTGTCAACGTTTCCGAACGAATCGAAATGGAATTTGCGCCCGGAAAACGCTTCGGATTTTCCGTCGAAACTTTAAAATTGCGTTTCACGAAATGCTCGCATAAATCATTCAGTTCTCTTATGGTAGATCGGATGATAATTCGGCTCGTGTCGCAAATTAACACTATTAATAATTATCGTTTAATCATACGACGGGCTTTGTGTTGCGATCTTGTTTCGATGTGTACGCGTTCGTGAATTATTGCTGAAGCTTTGCGCTAGATTTTAGTATCGCCGCGGTACAAGAGAGCAGCTTAGCACAATGAATAGAAGTCTTAGCACGAATATATGTCTCTGGAACGAATTTTCACTTATTATATATATAGTACGTGTAGAGTAGCGGGCGGCTGGAAATGTGAAAATTTCCATTCAAAGTGGAAATGTTTAACTTGACATGTGACGGGTGGTTTGTGTACGTATAGGCCTGTATGGCCGCACACAATGCGGCTTATCTAATACGGTTGCGTTGTCCATACAGGCATTTAATTGCATTCCGTTGCAAACAGCTATGTCTAATTAGGACGTCACGACGTAATTTCGATTGAAATGCAATTTCAGTCCCGAATTCGTCCGAGTCGAGGCCTGAAAAATTGCGAGTTGGCGCGCAGCGGTTTTAAATGTCGGCCAAACATTTACGCTAATGAAATTGTTTAATTTATTTACCTGCCCGCTTTTATATCATTCAAATAAATATAAATCAATTGTTTCAATCAAATTAATATTATTCGTATTGCGAAAATTTAATTCTGAACGATCGGTTGTACAAGCAAATTCGTTTATCTTATCTCGAGCTTATAGAGCATTTCCATTACAAAACACCGCGTACATTGTTCCGTTTATCTATGCGGACATAACAGAAATAGAGCAACGTTCGTACAATCGCGGTCCGACACATCCGAGCGAATCTAAGGCGTATCGTGTCCGAGAAAACGCATTAAGCTCCTAATAAATTCGAATCGTCCTCGTGCGGAGAAAGCTCTAAAGTTTGCTTATCGCTGCAGCTGCGCAGGCGGATGCACTTCACGTGCATCCTGGCAAAGCCATAGATAGACATAGAACACCATTTTGAACCAACGGTCCTCTGGATATCCGTTCCTTATCTCCGGCAGCGGAAGGAAATTAAAATTTCCTCGTTAACGATCCGACGGGAAAATGGCGTCTGCTGAAGCTGAAAAGCGTCCCGCAAACCGCCGTGAAAACTGCGACGATATATCACGTCTCGTATTGCTCTCGAAGGCGACTTTATGGCCTGCTCGATGGCCTCCTTTGGACATCCTGGCACGTACAGGGTGGCCACGAGCCGGCGACGTTCTTCGTTCGTTCTTTTTATCGCTATATATTTTCAAGATTTTATCCCGGGGAATCGATGCGGAAATCATCAATAACGAATAAGCGATAATATTTTGTTTAAGAAAATATTTTATTTAAAAATAAATAATTTTAATCGATAAATATATTATTGTGTTCAAATAAGGTTTGAAATACATGAGCCACAAGCTAACCACAAAGCTGATACTTTAAACACATTCACGCATTATACAATATATATTTGTTTCATGTACGTAGATGAAATTGGTTTTGTGGTTTGTGTTTTGTGAGCCGCAACATGTCAATATGTATTATTATTCAAATTAAATTCTAAAACTGTAATTATTAATGAATTTGTATATAAACAAATTATTTGTAGGAAACGCAGCGTCCGTTTACTGTAAAATTCAATGAAAATTTTGTGGTAAATAAATGTTTCGGAATTATAAGATGAAAATTGATGAAATGATGTATATAAACGTTGC
Source organism: Hydropsyche betteni (assembly GCA_028571205.2). Taxonomy (NCBI): domain Eukaryota; kingdom Metazoa; phylum Arthropoda; class Insecta; order Trichoptera; family Hydropsychidae; genus Hydropsyche; species Hydropsyche betteni. The sequence continues at coordinate 8,043,680 of JAOXNN020000004.1, forward strand.
AAAGCAGTCAGAATATTTTAGAGTTCAATTAATAAATTAAAGCGAAAATAATCGTATATTGTTTGGTTCAACTGTTATAACGCATGTGTGGTTCTATTTTAACCGAGCTGCATTCGGTACTCTCGTACCAATTTTATGGGATGTCATAACCGTTCCAGCAACAACAGTGTAACTATAAATTTGTGCAGTTGCATTTGCACGTAGGGGAAAGAAATAGACAGACAATATAAATAAACATATTATATATAAATACGAAATGTATTTTTGTAACATGTACTAGAGGAAAACGTATCGCATGAACGACACACATGTGAAATATCGCAATGTTCCAGAAACGCGTACAAATTTATACTGAAGCGTTTTATCCGGGTTAAGGTAACATCTTTTTATAGTACGATATCGTATGACGTCTTCGCTTGCAGCTTTTTCAAGGAGGAAAACCGAATTCCGAAAAATAGGAGAAACGCATTTCGAGTTTTACGCGCACGACCCGAATGAAAATCTATCGCTCCTATATACTTATGTCATATAATAGAATATAATATAATAATTTTTCTGTGTAGCGAAAAAAAGGTTTTTGCGCATTCGAAAATATTGAACAGCGTGTTGTGGGTTCTTTTGTTATAAAAACGGTTAGCCATACGAAAAAAATAAAAATGAAATTCGTATGTGTATCGAGTAGTTCGTGTCTCATACGCTATTTATCGCTTTCTCTCCAAACACTCGTTCAATAGGTTTATGAATAAGTTTTATGCTTTAAGTCTTAAGTGATTTTTCGCTTTATTCCATGCTGTTTTTTCTATTTTATTTTTCGTTTTCGATGACTGAGCTTTTTCTTTGTGCCGCATACAAAAGCGTTGAATGTATGAAAGGGTTTTTTTCGCGCGTTTTGTCGACGCGTCGAAACGCTCGAACTTTGAAAAGCGTTCGATTTTTAATTGCGTCGACATACAAGATGACGTTTGCACAACGCTCATAAATTGAACAACAATACCGCACCAATTGGAGTCCCGTTTTATACACATTTCGAGGAAAAAAATAGTATGTAAATACGGAACGAATTTATTCAACTCGAGACGAAAAATTCTATCACGTATTCGACACATTTAGGGCGTCCGTTCGTGAATCGCATTCGCAAAATTTTTGATCTACGACCGCCGTAAAACTATGAAAAAGCTTATTCATTGCGACCATAAGAGTGACAAATGCGAGGCGTAATACCCGTCGTCCGTTAAGCGTTCCGAGCTTTCTTCAACCCGAACACATACATGGAAAAACATGCATATACAGAAAAAATAATGTATATATCCTAATAAGTAACGATAAGAAGGAGACCGCCTTTCTTTTCGGCTGACCGCTCAGATCGTCCCTTTTTCCGCAGCCCTTATCCTAATTTGATGGCGATATTTCACGGGAGCCTCTTTTTCCACCATACGATTTTCCCTAAACAACTTATCCGAGGACAAGACCGCGAACTGGGTCCGATTCCGAAGCGAAAAATGCGCTACTTGAAAGGGACCTAGGACCTCGTGGGGACGATTGTGGACGGAACTGGTGGGTTTAACGAGTTGTGTGCGATTCGGAGCCGGTCCAAAGTCGATTCGTATTGGAGAACGATTTTCGGAATATTATGGAAATTTTATCGATTTTTTTATTTCGATAAAATTGAAAACGGAAGTTTTTCGGATGCTGGTAACTGTATTTTTTATAATGAAAATTTGATAATAGTTTGAGTTGTTGTTTGAAAATATGTCGGGAATGTATTATTAGGGTCAAGAGAAAAATATAATACCTTACAATAAACATGAGGTTGAAATGAGGATGTTTCGCGGAAACACTAGTGCCAAGCCAAGCAGTTAAATTTAACGATACTGTTATAACTTAAACGTTCTTGTGATACACTATAATATAAATTAACATACTATAACGTTTAATATTGACTTTATATAAATGCAATACAATATGTATTCGAATGGTATCCAAGCTATTATTCTAACACTAAACGAAAGAAAATTTCCCTATGATATAAATATAAATATTACTCATCTTGATAATTACAGCATACAATTGAATGAGCGTACGCATTTGTTTTTTTATCCGTTATTGAAAATTTCAAAACGATTTCAAAATTTAATTAAATGACCCATAAACGAATATAATAAATTTATTTGCGTCCATGTTTTCTAAATATATTTGTTGTTTATTATAGTATGTTTAGTGTTATTCGATTAAGCGTACCGTTTGGCCAGATGACAGAATAGATATTTACTATTTCCGCTTCACTAACAAATAATTACTGAAATTCACATTTATCATTCGAAAATTGAAAACGGTATTTGGTGTCATTGTAAAAATTTCAAAATAGCATATACCACATGAATAAAACATTGATAAAATAACGATCGTGCCTACAATGGAAACGGAAATATATCGTATTTAGTGAGTCGGTGTATTGCGCACACACGCATTTATGAATCGGCTGATTAGGGCCTTTCAGTTTGACCTTTCGCTTGTGTTCGCAGAATTCAGAAAAGGAAAGTAACTCTCGCAGGATTTAACGAACTTAATAAATACAAACGTGTTGTGTAATTAAGGAGTTCTACGTCCACTTTCAGCGTACGTCTGTCTTCGTTACGCTCCCTATTTTTCATCGAATATATGAAATTGTTAGGAATAATTCATTGAGATTTATGATGAATAATAATTTCCTCAACAACATACAATTATTATTGGGTTAATAACATAACATCGAAGTATGTTTACAGTATTTGGATCTGTGTTTTTAACGAGCCCCGTTTATGAATAAACCTTGACGTCAATATCAATTAGTTCTATTTATATTTTCAAATAAGGATGTTATGTAATAATATTTTTATATATGTAATCAAACAATATACTTATAAATAATTAAATATAATAATTAAATTATATATAATTTAATTAAAAAGATAGTGAGAGTTGAATGTTTTAACCGATTCGAGGCCCTCCCAATTAAAATTCGGACTCATTGTTTTAAATGTAGCGTATCAAAATAATTCACCGAGCAAATGATTTTATATACAGTCCCTGGCCATATTGAACGTACTATTGATTTTGCATATATTTCTAGATTTTCAATATTATGGAAAAAAACTATTTGTGTCTAGCCGATTTTCGACATTTTAAGTAAAGGCGTTTATTGATTGTATGACAAGAAATTTTCAAATCAATATCTCTGTTATTCGATAGAGTTTACAGCCTAGTTTTTACCTCTTACACTACATATAAATAGTTTTTTCAAAATGTAGTACGTCCAAAAATATGGCCAGGGATTATACTTATCCAAGAGTTAAAATACTTTGATATTATTATTATAATTATTATTATTAATAATCATAATTTCAAAACGACAAAAGATCGAAATCTCGCGATGAATACCCACTATTTAAAGCACGCTGCTGAAAGCTTTATAAATTTCGCTTGAACTTCCATTCTTGGAGAGCACGTGCCTCTCGCAGCGCACAATAACAATCGCTTAAATTCCCAGTTTTCTTCAGTCCATCAAATAATTCGCGACATTTAATAATTCCCAAACCAACGACAAACAATGGCGAAACGGAGACGTCGGGCTCTGTTAATTATTCGCGCGGCGACATCGAACTTTTGCGCCGAAAACAAAATAAATTAAATCGCCCCGTATCAATCTCAATAATAAATATGGCGGCGCCTCATCGTCCCGGCGATTATTATACGAAACAATTACCGGCGGTGAACTTTTAACGAAGACAGATCTGCGGAAGGCCCGACAATGGCCTACGTGTCCAGGCTCGTTCTCTGGAGCAAAGTTGGATCGGATTTTGTGCACAGAAGGTGGCCTAATCGAATGCTCGTCGGTAGCTAATTGAATTTCTCGTTTTGTCCGTTGAGATATTAGCCGTTTCTTTTTTAACGGCGTAATAATTTTCGACGGCCGTAAGTTGCGGCGGGTTTTGTTTGTCGTCGGTTGGCCTTTTATTCGGCTCAAATTGAATTTTAATTAGAATCTTTATTTACTTTGGTCGGCTAAGTTGCGATTCTGGGTCGTTACCGCCTGGCGGGTTTGGGTTTGGGGGTTTATCCGAAGGCGATTATCCTGGAAAATATAAACGTTTTCTTTTGATATTTAATGACTTAATAATTTAACTTTCGAATAAAATCTTTAGTTGGAAGTATAAAGCGGAAAATTCGCGAGTCAATTATCATAATGTAGAAATTTCAATGCATGCAATTTATTAAGAAGTCGAACGAAATGTTTCTACTTTGTAAGTACAAAATTACCATGAAAAGTCTCACATATTTCAAGTGTGACTTTTACTTATATCCAAGTATTAGCATATTGGACAACAGCCGATATCTCACGTAACATTCTCGTTTGGACTTTTTTAAAGGTAGCCAGTGCATAAACCAGCCACTTTGTCATAATAAAATCTGACTCGAAAGTCGTTAAAAGTGGCAGTTATAGTTCTTGGCAAGATTGTAAAAAAGTTTCCTTTTTATATACGCCCTCGCCGAAGTAAATTACTTAATACTATCGTTTCTTTTTGTACGATTGAATTTTAAATTTTCATGTTACGATTTTGTTGCGTACCACGTTTTAGCAGACGGTCAAATCCCATGCGGATATATTGATTCGTCACATGTATATATGCAAATTGTTTAAGCCGAGAAAATTTATGTAAATACCACGGCTTTAGTAAGCGCGTTAATCTCGTTAATATTTTAATACGAATCGTAATCGTTAACAAAGCAAAACAAACACATACACTTTTAGCGATCTGAAACAAATTACGACCGATTGTATATTTATATGGGCCAAAAATATGAAATCATAGTTTGTAAGCGAAAACGTATGTACAAACACAAGAGCACCCTTTTCAAAGTCTTTATCGTCGCTAAAGATCTAACTGTAATTTTAATGGTTGAAAAGCATAATAACAACGCTTTGTACCGTCTACAAAAAACGAAATGTAATTGGAAGTAAGCTGATATTTTTAACGCGATTATTCGAATTGTATTAAATTGTATACATACGTACACTCCGGTGAAAATAAATCTTTTTCGACGGCGTAATGATGTAAATAATTCCAGAGCTTTTTAGCAGAGTAAAAAATGTAAAAATTTCATTTCGATCAAGTATTATTCAATTTATCTCATTCGAAGGTTCCATTGCTGGAACACGTCACGATCCTTATTGGAACACGTGCCGTTCGAAAATCTTTGATCTCGCAAAGAGGATGTCTCACGTGACCGTTTAAATCTCATTTCACATTTACAAGTGTCCTCTTTCAACCGAAATAGTACACTTTTATATATGAATGAGTACAAATATCGTATTCCGTATGTGATGATCATGGTTAATGTTTTCATCGTATTATGAAAAGCAGCTCCTGAAAAACGCGAATGGCGCCGGTTTATGTCAAATGTCAAAACGCTACAATTTGATAATAATTGTGTGGATTATAAGTTTTTTCGACGAAAAAATTCGATCCATTATTTATATCAAATTAGATATGAATTATACGTATAATAAATTCCCACGTGAATATTTATGAAAGCGTCGAGAGATGAAACGTTGTTATATTTATTACCTCACATTTGCGGCATTACGTTATTTATATTGAAATCGTATGCAAAATTAATCTAATACAGAAAAAAATGTAAACTAGCGTCCGAACAAAGCCCCGCTCTCGACAAAAGAATACGAAATGAACACTTCGGTTTATTTTGTTTTATTTCGGCCGCGGTAATCCGGTAATATTCTTTTGCCCGGGAAATGGAATCTTCGACGGCGGAGATTTTCGCCGGCGACCGCCATACACGAACAACGTATAATATAATACTATGTCCATTAAGGGCTTTCGTTCCAGATTTACATAAAATTCTTCCTGTATGTGTGTGCGAGTTGTATGAAACGTTGTATTATACGCCCGCGACTTTTTCGCGACGCTCCAGGAACAAAGGACTCCTTTTATTTGTTTATTTTTTTCATCTACATACATACAAAACGTATCGCGGAGTTCGCTTTCGCGTGTACGCGAAGTGGATATTCGGATTATGGAAACTAGACGGCCCCGAAACGTATTACGAAAAAAGCCAATTAATCTTTCATATTTTTTTTCATATATACGTGCAAAGCCGATTCTCTTTCATTTTTTTTTTTTATATTCGACCGCGAACGCAAAAAGTGTATAAAAAATTATTATATAGTATGCGCGCGTAAAAATGACGAAAGAAAAGGTGAAACGTTCCCCGTTTGATTTTCCACGTCTGACGCATAAATCAATTTGAATTTTCCACGAAAAACGCGGGCTCGGCTTTTCGCTTTTCCTTTCTTTCGTTTCGGTTTTTTTCTTTTTTTTGTGTAATTTTTGCTCGAATGTAGAATTACGGGGGCGCGACCCCGTTTCGCGTTCCGAATTAATATTGACTCTTTAATTGTCAAATTATGCGTGTGTTTATATTATATATCGAATTTTTTCGGTGAAAATCCTTTTTTTTTTTACTTGACTCAAAATATTTGACTTGCTCTGAAAGTATATGCCAAAGTCTAATGGATTTTTTTTTTCAGATCGCTAAATTGACATAGTTGAAAGGAGAAAAATATTTCTCAAACAGTAAGTACAAAAATGAATCTTTTTTATATTTTAACTTGAAAAATATTTTTTAATAATTTTTTTTTAGAATTTTTTAATAATTTAATTAGATTTTATTACTTATATTTTTTTTGGTACCAAAATAATACACGAAAAGTTTAACGATTTCAATTAGAATGAACTTTTCACGAGCTTTTTGAATTCGCTTCAAATTTGACGGCCGCAAAAGTAGAAAAAGTAGGAAGCCAGCTCCCATCTTATTATTGCCCTTATTTCGACATTAGATTGGCCTTATCTTTTGGCAGACTCCTTTCCATTTATTTAGGTACTCACTGAACAATTTTCCTCGGCGTTTACACGTCCAACCCACCATCCCACTCTGTTACTAGTAACCGTTCCGAACGAAAAACGTACTCGAGCCTTTTGTGTCGCTGTCGAACATTCGACAGATAAAAAAAAGTTTGTGCGGACCGATTGTGTGAAAAAAGTTACGCGATTTCAGCCCGGCACCGAAATTAATATTAATTTCGAGTCGCAAATCGTGGAACCTTTATCTGTAGAGGAAAATCGGAACAGCTGCTCCTATTTGCATGAAGGGGGTAGTTCAACGCCAAAAAAGGTGGTGGAAAGTAGATTTTTTTTTTGTAAAAAACAAAGGTTGTAAATTTTTTACGTTCGTAGACGGTAGTCAAAGGAAACATGCAAAGCTCCACATAGTCGCCAAAGTGAGAGACCAGTGCAACCTGAAGTGCATTAGCAAAGTAATTCTAACCCAAACCACCAGACTTCTGACACTTCATATTAAATATAGGGCGACCGTAAAAATGTCCTTTCCCTAAGAGTTTACTTCTGAAAATATATTTCGTGCATAATAGAGGACACTTGAAATTTTAAGTATTTCGAATGCAGGCTAGCATTCGTATTTCTATATTCGTATATAAATTAAAAAAATATTTTCTCTTGTGACATTTCTGAAAAAAAATGTATACATTTCAGTACGAGAGAATTCATTCTGTACGGCTCCGAAAATAGTTTTCCCTATTCGACACACATATCGAATATTTATTTATAATATTTTTTCATGGCACATTTGGACCGAGTGTCACTAATCTTTTAAACTGTTGAAAAATTCAAGCGCGCGCCTCTCACCTCTGTACATTATGTATAAACGGCCATATCGTTAAATATTAAAATCTAAAACGGCTAGAAAATAAGCAAGACTAAAAGTGGCGTGCATACGCACTTAAATATTTAATAAAATTCACACCGTTGGAAGTGCTCGCATTTCGGTAGCGACAGCTTCGTTAAAGAAAATTCTACCCTTCGGCGACTTTCGAGTGTTTATTGAATAAAAAAAGCAAAAATTAGAATATTTAAAAAAAAGTATATCTCGTTATTAAATTTTTTTAAAATATTAGACTTTCTCTAATGCTGCGGTAAAAAGGCATTTACACAACCAAAACGTTAAGCGAGCTTTTATATTTGCGAAATATAATATCAAAAATGCACGACGGCTGCGAAAATTAAACAAAAAAAGGGAAAAATCGCACAAATGCGACTTTACGACGTGCCGAGGGTTTAATTTAAATTTAAAATCGTTTTCACGTGTACGTTTATAAACGTAGGAAGGAAAATGCGAGCTTTTCGTCCGATTAACGGTTAAACGTTAACCGTTCTCGGTTAACGGCTCGCGTCGTCACGTGCGAGTTTCTTCTATTTTGCTTCCACGTTTATTTCATTTTCGAAGATTAAAACGTACCATTGAAAAGCGGGAAGCAATAGTTCAATGTTGAAATTAAAAATTTGTCGTGTTACATGACTCGTAAGAGCACGCTAGCACGGCAACGGAGAGATAGATGGTTCCATATATTCAAGCTTTCGGTAGATAATTAATCTAGTTTTATTACCATTAGTTCTAAATAACTATGATGAATTTTAATCCTTATCATATAAACGCGTGTGTGAGGCTATTAAGACTTTTTCGCCTTTTTTTGTTATAATTTCCAGTCGACACGCCAACTGCGAGTAGGTTCGACCGGAAAAGGCTCGCCTATATCGAAATTTTTTTTTTGTAATTTAGATCGCTTTGTGTGTAAAAAGTCAAGAGCGTTCATTTTTCATTGGAATCAATTTTTTGTCGTGCAGTAGAACGATTTCGAAAATCGCTTATCGAGATTCCGATTCGAAGCGCGTGAATTATGTCTCATATATAGAGGCGATTTGTCTTAGTTTTCGTACGGGAAATGGTATTATGAATTATGAATCGATATTTTACAAATACGACTATTTTAGAAAAATACGTTTTTAATGGTAATAACGATAACTTTATATTTAAAATGAAAAAAAAAAATTATATAAATCTGTGAAATTTATCGAATTATATAATCCATTATACAAAAAAATGTTATTATATACTTACGAATCATTGAAAAATTCCTAATTTCCCCCAAAGTTATACACAAGTACCCAGAACTTCGTTAACGACCGATGCTTTGAGCTCGCCTTCCTTACATAGAGCAACAGCGCACTTATTATATTTACACGAGCCGCCGTAAAAAGAGTTACACGGCGAACACAGTTAGCAGTTGGAAACTAGTTTTCGCTCGTTACACAGTCTCTATCGCCTTATAATGATCTTTTATTGTTACGAGCCGACTGTGTGTACGGAAAGCTCGATTCCGCTCGCGCACAATCGCTTACACTCGATAAAGTCCTTACACCGTCGGCTGGGAAACTTCGAGCGCGAGAAAACTGGTTAATATGATAATTGTTCCCCGCGTTTTGACTTGAATACCCATGGCGACACAATGGCCCGGTTGTTACTCGGTGGAAAATCGCGCAACCCCATCGACCGAATTCTGCGATCTGTATAACGCGAAGGGTGGGCTTTGTAAGGATCGATTGTGATTTTCGCTTTCGAAGAACGAGAAATTAGGTGATCGAAGTCTATGTGTGGGTGAAGTTCGCGCTGAATTTATATTATGGGTGTTTTGAATGGTGTGCGATATTAATATTCGTATATTCGCGGAAGGTGGATGATATTGGAGTTTGCGGTTCCCGGTTCGTTTCGGCTCGAAATCAAAAGTAATTTAAGTTTTTTTTTTACGTTAACCATAATATTGTCGTCCCGGAAACTAATAATATAGAAACTAGGAGATATTTTGTTTGCGAAGGAAAGGGTTTGTTCGCAAAGTAAAACAATTTCACCTGAAGAAGACAACATAACTCGTTCGCCATCTGGTTCGTTTCGTATTTGATTCAACAAAAACAAGAATACGGGGCTGAAACCATTGCCGTTTGTTTTCTGTAAGTTTGAATCTAATACCTGAAAAGTTTCGCAAATTTTGAGCACAGTGCGTATCAGAAATGTGCCACCCTCTTTTATATAAACATGATTCGGTGACTGAAAATTTGATTTATATATTTTTTGAATTTCATTATTAACAAACAGTATTTTTCAAGTTGAAAATTTGTACAGAAGATCTCAATGATAATAAAAACTAATTGAATTATACATTCTAAAGATTATTGGCGTCCTCTTCGATAATGATCACCGAACTTCGTTAATAATTTCGTTGCGTTCGAATTGTTCTCTCGCGGGATCGGTTCTGCCAGGGGAAGCACTTAAAATATCAATCGAGTTCGCCTTTACGCTTAAGTTAATTAAATATCGACATCCTATTTTTCGCCAAAGAATCCTTTATACGGCACATTTAAGGATTTTCCGGGGGCAGATGTTGCCCGTTTTGTCGAACCGTTCGGATAACTGACTTTCGAAACTCTCGCGTCGGAAGTCGAAGAAACCGAAAAGATATTTTATTATATTATCGGCCCACCAACGAAAGCCTCGAAATTTCATATCGAAAATATTAAATGTATTCCGGGGAGTGTTTTTAATCGGCGCCCGAGTCTTTCCGTTTTAATTAAAATTGTTGGCACGAACAGTATTACAACTATAATTTAATTAAAATGTGACAGAGAGCGCCAAGTTCGTCATTTAGCACAAACAATGAGAAATCTCTTATTCAAAATCATTTTGTCGAAATTCGGCCGATTCAATAAATTTTGAAACAACTTTGTCGAATCTATAGAAACGGGCGGTCATAACGTTTCGATTATCGATTTACATCGAAATTATGATAATAGTGGTATTCAAAGTTTTTATCAAGTATAATTATATCATTAAATTTTGGTATATCATTTTATTTTGTCGATAATCTTTTTTAATAGCAACATATTGTCACCATTACAATAGCAGAACAATTCCAGTGATTCCATTTTCGTTATTATTCGATATGCATCAGTGATATTTAATATTTTGTGTAACATATGATAAATTTCAAAATAATTGCGTTTGGTATATTTGATACAACGATATTTCGAACATATAGAGCATTATAACATATCTAATTTCATGAAAAAAAATACTGATATCATCATGGAACACATGTTACCTTTAGCAGTAGATTATTTCTAATGATTGTACCCCTAAAATTTTCCTCAAAAAAAAAATCACTCAATAACGATTCGAATCGACATTAAATTGATGATGGAATCTAATTTAACAAATGCACTTTTTTATAATGCACAGAAATACCATAGGCTATATGCTACATACACCGATCCTCGATTCACATGATATTTTTGGGATTCCCTTCGATATGATTCAGCAAATTTTTTTTTTCATAAAACCTTTATCTAATGATGACGGAGTACATTTTGGAAAATATTTATTTCAAATTTTTACGCAACACAATCGAAAAATTATTATATCATTAATTTCCAACGAAATTAAGTAACATATGGTTCATTTTGTTAATGGATGTAAGCAAATTGTTTAAAGATTGAAAAATTTCTGAATAATCATTTTTATCAAAAGCTTTATTATGTAACGAATGTTATATAAACTGCATATGTTGATGACGATGATATAAATCATTAGAAGTTTTATCGAAATAAACTATTGTCATTCAAAATTTCAATTCATCACCACTCCACCCCCGAAACTAACAATTTTCATGGAACTTATCTATCGCACACATCGGGGGACGACTGTATCGCCATTGTCACTAGACATCATCATTATTTAGGGGACCAGCGCGCATTATATACCCATACACAAAATAATAGGTGGGCATATTGGCGTGGATAATCACACTTTCCTTCCGTTCCATGTGACGGGGGTGGCGGTGGAGCGCCAGTGGCCTAATGACGCTAATGAAAGCTCGCTCTCTCCCCGGTCAAAGTGTGTTCAATCAGTGGCGTCCGAGCAAATCGACGATTAAATACACATAAATCATCCGCGTGAATGATGTTCGATGTTCGGCGTGGTTACGGGAGGTTTTTGAACGGGAAAAATCGGAGCGTTTTTGCGAATTGTCGGGATGTCGCTATGGCGGTGGTGGCGTGAAGAATTTTTTCATTGTGTTAAAATTATGGCGGAAGGTCGTTTTTGATATTTTTGCGCGGTATTTGAACTTTTCAGCGTAGGTATGGCTGACCCACATTCGGATGTAATTTAAATTTTCGATGTCGAAGTTATGAACAAGTCTGTGCAAATCTTGAAGCAGATTTTCATTTGAATCGACTATATTAAGCCGTTATTCAAATATTAATGTTCTTTTTAATATATTAAAATATTGAAGAAAGTTTTATTTCAAGATAGCTATTTTTGCAGTATATTTTTAATAATTTGTAATTGTCTTTTGAATTTGGAATCTTTTTTTTTAGTATTCTTTGCTTACAAAAAATACAGGAACTTTTAAGTGGAAAATGTGGGATTAATGAATCTTGCATTATTGCTCTGTGGGCTTTCGTTACGTGTCGAGCAATAATGATTTTGTCGTTTACGTGCACACTTTATTTTGACACTAAATGTGTTTCGACGTAAAAACTAATTTTTTAAAATGACAAAAAAATTGTCTGGTACTGATTTCATCACGCAATTGGTCGAGCGTAACGAGCTATGTACATTTTCGTGGCATTTTTATGATGGAATTAAGAGTAATTTTGTTAGTGACCTTAATAAGACAGCAGACATAATAAATTAGTTAAGAATTGATTCTCCAAATAAGCATAATTATTTATCTATAATCTTCCATCTCTAAAATTCTTGGTCCATAAATTCGAAAACTTTAATACAATACATTAAACGTACCGTATCATATCTCGTTAAAATTCTCCATTGTCGTCAAAGAACTCAACTTATCAAGATTTATATTCAATTACACTAAAAAAAGTACAACAACACACTCGGACGCCCCTGCACTAGGGCACGTACAATTTACCGAGCAAAGGGCATAATTCATGCTCAACACAACTAGCGACGTGAAAATGCACCGCACTCACGTCGACTTGCATTTCTTTTTCAAAAAATAAAAAAGGCCGACATTATGCATTCAGAAATTACACTCTACGCTAATACATTATGCACCGCTTCCCGATAATTAAGTCATCGTTCCACGTCTGAAAACCGATGCGTTGTAATCAAGATGCCGAAGGAACTTGTCGGTCACGCCAATTTGCCCTCCACGGAAAATATATTACGGAGTGCATGCCGCTGATTGATGTCAGATCAATTTACAGATAGCACTCTACGTTTCGGTTTTAATGATGTTTTCATTTTTCCGAGACGTGTTGATTCATCGTGGCTTTGGGCGTTTTGAAATTTTCGGTTTAATTGCGGGATCGGTCCAAATTATCATTCTTGCACGATTGGGTGATGAAAAATGAGGGGTGATGATAGGTTTGTTTTTGGATTACTCGAAACGATGATTGTTTTATGTATTATATTTAGGGTTTTAAGTGTTTCTCTTTCTGCGGTATTGAGAGTCCAAGTCGCGAGGATGTTATGATTGTTTTGAATGCTTTTGTGTGTGTTTTCGTAATAAATTTGAATAAGCTATTTATATATAATATTAGTTGATTGAATTGACTATTTATATTTCAAGTTGTAATTAAACCTTTTCCAGCTTTATCTTTGAATACCGCATTGAATTTGGAAATTAAGTATAAACAGGGTTTTTCACGAGCAAATAATATTTTACTTATAAAGATATCAATACAAATAAATCTATTTATTAATAAACAAATTTGTCTTACGCAGTTTATATTATAAAATTCATTGATGCAAAATTAAATGAAAATCAAGTACTTGAAATTAATAGAAAAATTTAAATTTCGTATTTAAAGCGAAGCAATTTATTTCAGAAATCAGAAATTTTTTTAAGGAAGAGCTCAGATTTTTTCAGTCGGAATTAAGACAGAGAGTAGAATATTATTTTTGAGATGAGCGTATCTTAACGATGAAATATTTAAAATTGAAATTTTAAAATAATGAAACGGAGATAAAAATCAAGATTTCCTCGGACTTACGTATGCAAATATTTAACCCGTCGCGTTTAATATCCGATTTATTTATTTTATCTAGAATTTCGGCGAAATTTACACATTTCGAAAAAGAAAATTCCTCGTCTGGTAAAAAGCGATGAAAATTCCGTACCGCTTTTCCAGTTTAAAAGGCGAATCCCTTCGGGTTATATATGGCAGAACGCTCGAGTACTAATTTCCGCGCGCACGAGCGCGATTCGAGAAATGCAAACATTTACCGTTGCATTCTTTTTCAACAATCGTTCAAAGCGTTCCTTTTCCCTTTCTCTGTTTATTTTTTACAAAAGCAAACCCGATTTTTCTCTTCTCTCGCTCCCTCGGCATATAAAGCTCTCGTATACGTCTCAATCTTGGCAATTAGGCTTCGACGTCGCGCTCGGCCCAAATCGAGTGTTTAACCGCTCAATCAAACCCTTTCCACCGCTTCCGTGAAATGTCAATATGATTGAATTGTCGTAGGCATTATATATATTTTTTGTTTTCGTTTGTTGTGGTTACCGTACAAGACCGATGTTTGTTTATTGTTTTCATGCATAATACGCTAATAACGGTGATTACGGCCGTCGTATCGCACGTATCTATGAAAAATTCACGGTTCAACAATAGAAGCTGAAAACAAATGGTCGGAGCGATACGATCTGAAATTTAACATTTTTTTCTTTTGTTATTTTCGTTGAATTTTTTTTATCTCGACCGCGCGCGGGACTCTCCCTCTATTGTGCCCCGATTTTATACACTGCGCCACAATGGTAGTAGATTTTCAGAGATATTTCGTTTACCCATAGATGCGATAGTGCTTTCCGATGAATGGTGTTTTATAATGGTGAAGAAGCACACATGCCATATTATATTACGTGGATAGTCCCGGAAATGTGCGCCATAATTTACAGAGCAACATCGATGTACATGTGTAAGTCCGGGGTTGGTAAGTGCGACTTTGTCGAGGGAAATGCGATGACGTCATAGAGATAGTGAAAATATTTTCAGTTTTAGTAAACAAATAAATGTGTTTCTTTATAAAAAATATTAATTAGAGTGAATTGAGTCATAAAAGGTAATCTAAACAAAGGGGCGTCGCGACTTTTGAATTTCATTAATTGAAATTATACACTTTCTATCAATGTGGAATTTTTTCGGGTCCCTTTGCGTGTTCGTAATACGAGTATGACGGCAATAAAATGGCATTTTTACTTATAAAACAAAATTTTATTCCTACATTACATATGGGTTCGTATGGAAATTATTAAAATATTGACTCATTGTGCATGGAGCATGTGACATAAAATATGATCAAAAAATTATCTCAACTTTCAACACTGGAGATTTTAGATAACTAAATTATATGGAAATAATTTACAACGGTATGTTATAACTCTAAATTTCAAAATATATGAGACACTCATAAAATTTTCTCATAAAAAATTATTAGTAATAATCAATTTCATTATTTAAGTATATAATGAAACTTCCAAGGCATTTTAATATTTAATTCTTGAATACAAATATAATAAATTATTTATCATAATTTTTCACATATAACGTCAAAATAATTATACACTAAACTGACAAAAACAGAATTCTTCAATCGCATGTGGAATAAACACGGCACGAACGTACAATACAGCAATACCAATTAATTTCGCAGAAATGTCCACGAACTCCACCCATAACCATTAAAAAATCCTTAAATTTGAATATAATAAAAAAAAGCACGACCAGATGAATGCTTAATTCGTCTTGCATTCATCGCAACCCACTGAATGAACTTCGGATCGAATTAAATTTTCGGACAAACGGCGTCCCAATACGAATCGTCGACGAGGGCCAATAATGGCCCTCCGGTAATTGAACGCGGCCCTAGATAGCGGCCAAACAAGCTTTCGCAGATAGCTTATTGTTGTTTCCGAACCACTTTTCGTACATCAAAACCGTGGTAGGAGTGGTGGCGGTCTCGTCGTTAGGGTGTCACGCCGCTTAACAATGGCCCGGCCTAAACGCTTATTATAATTGAAACGGGCAGATCGAGATGGGAATCGGCTTCGGATAAAAGTGAAAGCGATCTCGTTCGTTTTGTGATGAATGGATTAAGAGCGGTTTTGTTCTGTTTTTCTCTTTCGATTTTCTTTTTGTTTTCGTTGATTGTAATCAAAGGAGATTTCGACGTATCGGGAGGAAATTCGGATCGGGTTTCACGTATGTGATATTAAGAAATTGTGTGCATACGTAATTTATATTGAAAATTTCCATTTTTTTTAAAGACAACAATATGATAATACAAAAAAAGCTAATATTTAAATTGTATGAAATCCATAGGAAACTATATTGTTTACTGTTAGCCTATATGATGTCTATTATAGATGAAGGTATTTCCGATACTGTCGAAAGTTCGGACGTTTCATGTGGTAATAAGGGGAAAGTAACTTTCAAGAAGATATATACCGACACTATATCTTACTAAATGATCATAGGTCAATGGCATCCAATTAAACTACCTATAGTATGGGTAATTTAACCATATGTCATTGACCTATGATCATTTAGAGGACCTATAGGTCCTATTCGGTTTTAAACAGCACCACATGCTGCATAACGCAGATAATCAATTAACAGCAATAAGCATGAAAGAATTACTCTCTTCGCAAAACAAATATGAAATCGAAATAGTTAATTATTATTATTATGTACAAATGATTTATATTATATACACATTGTTTGTTTGTTTCTAATCTTAGTTCAATACTAAACGTTCCCAAATTACCTTATACACAATGAATTCGTCCAAGTACCCCTTGTGAGACTATCCGATATTCTCACAATCAAAACAGACATACGCCAAGTTAACCCAGATATGCGATATAAAGAGACCCCTGGGTGGGTTATTGAAATTATCCATGGCTCGGCATTGATGACGTCTTTCAGTAAGTGTATACATACACTGGATCACAAAGGAAACGGGGAAGACAAACATGGAGATGCTGTCAATAGACGCCGATACGTATATTATTTCTAAGCAGAATACTCCTTTGTAATCCGCATAGCGCTGTCGGGATCAAGTGAAGTTATTCGGACCGGCCCGTGCTTTGTACATATTTCGCTTGTCTCTCCGAACACATTCTATATAAATTTTTTGCTTCTACTAAACGGAAAGAGGATCCGCACTAAAAAAATGTGATTTAAATCCGACGTCTAAGGGGAAAAAATAGAGCATTCCCGCCGGAAATTATTCATGAGAGCGGAATCGACGTTGTTATTCGGCGATATTAATACTTAAATTAGCTTTTTAATAAAGGCGCAAAGCGATAGCTGCAAACAAGTTGTCACCATCAGGACTTGTAAAAAGAGAGAAAGAGAGAGAGGGAGAGGGAGAGAGAGCAAATTGAAGCACTTTGCGCGAAAATTCGTCCACGGAAAGAAGATAATTGCGAGTTTACAACGACGACTTCTCCCACGAACTTTCACGGGTCACTTCCTAACCGTATTAATAAATATAATTTAAAAAGTTTTTTTCCACTCGCTGAAAATAAATTCGTTCCGAGGGCAATCCTTGTTTACTTCGAAAAAAAAAATTAAAAAAAAAACAGTATTTCGCACAATAATGTAATGTTTACATTTTCTCCGCTATGTTCAATTATAAACTCCGATTTGTTTGCAATCATTTCATGTACGAATCGTTAATTATTTCCGTACAGGCACGAAAACAAAAAAAAAATCCGTTTTACGACGCCTGAAAAAGCACATTCAAACCGCGTAGCGTATCTGAAAAACATTCGCCGAAATGATTTTTCATCGCCACGTAAACTCGAGCAAAAAAATCTCATAAATGTGACGTGTGTGACGAATTTGAATCACGTACACACAATCGAAGTAGATACACAACATACGTGGCTGTGTTGATTTCTTTCGCTCGGCTCTCGTCTCTCCTTTGTAATCGAAACTCGCGAGGATGTCTTAAGCCTTTTTCGTGTCACGAAATTCATATGCTGATACAGTAAATCCTCGGGTAAATGGAGGGATAAAGGGAGGATGTGCCGGTGATGGCTGAAGCCTCGTAGGCAACGGTTGGAAATTGTAAGGAAACATTTCCCTCCCTCTCCCGCCATCAAAGACATACACAAAGTGAACGAACCATTATCGGCGAACACCTTTGTCAGTGGATTCAAAATTCGACAGAAAGGAGAATCGAAAATGAACCACTACGCCTTTCAGCTGTGATGGAATGTATGTAAATTTTTACAAGGCGATCGGTTTCCGAGAGAAATTTTAAAATTTCTAATTTGCATCGTACAGGATGCTTGGAGACCGCTAGAGTAATGGCATTTTATGTAGTCAAATTTTCTTCTTTGATACCCTTCAGCAAAATATTTTTATAAAATCATATAATTCTTAAAAAAAAAAAGTTGAAATAGTTTTACAACCCTCATCGAGCTTCAGTCAGACTTAATAGCTTCCACACTGCCTATAATAAAAACAAGGTGATGAAGTGATTAGCCGACATCTATTAGAGGGGTGAAAATTAATGAGGCGAGGGAAAAAACCCCGAAACATAAATCTAAAACCACAGTATTAATTATTTCATTCGAAAATAAGTTATTATTAATCGATTCCAAATTCATTCACAGAAACCGAAAAAAATTTTATTTCACAAAACGTTTCCAATATTAATGATTCCGAAAAACAATTAAAATTAATAACGAAAAAAAAACAATTACAACTCGAATATAGAAATTAAGTGTTAGCATTGCGTCCGACCACTAACCAAAAGTAAACACTTGTATCGATTAACACGTTCCGAACGCGCAATTACCGATTCGGCACCAAGATAGGAGGTTGCGTGCCCCACAAGCCCTTCCTTTCCAAATGTATAACGCCACCCGCGTTTTCTAAGTACGGTTTGATTCGCTCGATTTAATCTCGTTTTTGAAGGCACTCGACACGTGTATAATTTCTGTGGCGCCCGGTACTTTTTTCGAACTCTGAGGGATGATGAGTCAGCGGCTCGTCACGCAGCGACAGTTCCAATAATAAACATCACACTAATACGGTCTGGTTCATAAAATTATATACGGTGTTTTTTAAAAAAGTGCAACACTTTTTTGATGATATAAAAATGTATTTTTAAAATATTAAAATTGAAACTATGTCAATAACGTCTTTGTAGATTTTTAATGAATGATTTTGTCGAGTTTTTAAAAAAGCATTATTATAACGAAGCTAGATGATTCTATGATTAAACTTTTTTTACTTTAAAACTCATTCGAAGTGCACGACGATTTTAATACGAAAATGCATTTTAATTAAACTGCATTATTCATACACCCATTCACAAAAACCCAGGCCAAATTTCAAGACAAAAAACCACTTGTTCAAGATTAAAAACCCGGCGACACAAAACACGCACTAAAGACCCGACCTCAAGTATTCAGCACGATCTCCGAAAGAGACATCCTTCCCGATCCTCTCCCTGAATCTTTTATGTCCTCGCGCCTGCAGGAGCACTTCGCACACATTTTCTGGGCCGTCCGATATATTTTTATAGGCGTTTTCGTGCGGCGGCTTTTAAAATTTCATTACAAAAAAGCGCGGTGACGTGACGGCCGGCCATTAGGGCACGGCCACCTGGCGAACGCGGGCCATCGTCTTACTTTTTCCTCCCCTTTCGTACTTTTTCGTCGTTTTTTAATGGTCACGAGGAGATACAGAGACGGCAATCACGGGCCGAATTAATTTTTAATAAGGATACCCTTCCACCGGTGGCTAATTAATGCCTGCTCACTTGCCGGGTCGTCGTTCGCCCTGAATTGAGACCTTTGTTTTTTTTGTGGAAATTGTTTTCGTTGTTTTTTCGGCGTGGATCTGTTGCGTTTTTGTGATTTTTGTTTGATTGAAATGGGTGTTAATTAAAAATGATTTGTTGTAGGGGTGGGATGATTAATGCGTTGGTTATCAGTAGCCGAATGGATGTTAATTAAGTGAGAGATTTTTTCTTGATATATTTCATATTGAGATATTATTTTATAAAATATCCATTATTGAAAAAAAAAACAGTTTGAGTAACTGAATATTAAAACAAGTTTAAGACTGGTAAAGGATTAATTATAAATCAAATTTAATTTCACTTGAAATCGATAGAAAACGTTCGTATCTTATAATAATAATTTGAATACGTCTATTAATAGCTCAACTTTTCATCGAGTTTTAGCAGTAATTAGCATTGTTTGTAATTACGAACAAAACCACTTAGTGCATTGAAAATCATTTGACATTTGTTTGATAGACGTGCGTAAATATTGTGGACAATACGATCGAAAGCATTAAAATATTTAACGGCGGCAGTTTGTCTTAACCTTTCGATGTCGTCGGATCGTTTAAACCTAATGATGCCGTATAAATCGCCGGTTAGTTGTAATCTTAATGGTTCTCGGTCAAAATGTCGGTTGGGGAATGTCCTTTGTCGAAATTATCGTCGGACGAAATGCTAAACGTCTATTGTCCATTCCGGTACCCAAAAACTCCTTCATAATATAAATTGGACATTGTTTGACCGACCCACTGAAATGAAAAGCGTTCATAGTTGAAGAATTACGGCCGTATCGATAAATTAATTTTCGTACGACCAAACAGCACGAGACTCGAGGAAGTTGTAAAATATCGTAAATTAATCTGCAAAATTAAGAACAATTAAGAAACGGTAGATTTCATAAAAACAGCTTGTACTTGCGGCATATGCATCGCATTTGCTGATAAATATACAATATGGTCGAAATTAATTTTGCGGTACACGAAAAATGCCCCTATAAAACAAAATGTGGGCGAGCTCTAAAATCGAGGGGACTGATTTGAATTTTTAATTATTTTTGACCGGAAAAATGTTTACAATATTGCATAATATTTTGTGGTATTATATATGAAACTTTCAAATTTACTTTTTTATATTCTCGAGATAAAATCGACAATGTATTTTTTTTAATAAAATATACATTTTTTGATTTAAAATATTTGTGTATTTCACTTATATAAAAAAAGTAAACTCTCTTATACTATGTTTTTATGGTGAAAAGCAATTCTTTGATTACGTACACCGTAGCGAAAGCGTTTCTCTTCGATTGAAAAGACGTATTTTATTTCCAGAAAAATGATCACTCTACGTCGATTTTCGGTCCGTGGAAAATTTTCATTTTTATAAGCGGAAAAACTCGATAGCATTTCTCTTTATTTATATTTTCTTTGTGCGTCGTTCAATGGATTGACCCAATTTTCGCGCTCGAATCGTGACGTTTCGATATCTTTTTATTGAAAACGCCCTAAACACTCACTAATTGACAGCTGTTTTTTGTTACTGCTGTACGAAATTTTAACGTTTTTGTTTTTTTTTTTTGTCGACACAATGTTAAAGTTTTTTTGATCTTTTATCGTGAGATCGATACGTGAAAATTGGAGATCGAAAACGTACGTGCGTGCTGTGTGTTTTCGATTTCTGAAGTTATGCTTCATGTTTGAAAAGGTTTACGACATAAATTTGATGTTTGAATGTGACTTGGGAATAAGAAAAAGAAGGAAAACAATCCATATAATAACGTATATATAGAATTGAGGCGAATTGATTTTTTTTCGTTGTGATGTAATTTTTGGTGAACAATTGGAATTTTTCCACACCTAGAAATTTTTCCACAGATGGAATTCTAATAATATTATTAAAAAAATTGAAAAGAATTTGGTTTGAAAAATATATTTTTTAAATTTTAAATTCAACTTCTTTATTAACCGGTAGAAGTTTTCCAGTTGCTATAGTATGGAGTGTTAAAAAAAACAAGCATAGCAAAATTTTTCCGTAAGAATGGTATTCAAGCATATTATTTTGCGGAAAAACAATGAGTATTTAAATATTTTAAAATTTATTTATTATATATACCGTGTTTTAAAATATTACTGATATTTTAAAAATATTAGGCTGATGCAAAACTCATCACGCATTTTTTGTGGTAAAATATTTTACTCCTAACCAATGAGTAACATGTGTATTTATATGTACATATGTACATTTGTATGTATTTCTATATTGTGAACGATACTTCCTTTTCAGTATTTGTTATGTTTTGGGCTAGGCAGTGAACATTGAATAGCTCATAGAAAGTTTTGAAATGTCTAATAATAGAGCGTATTTTTAGCATTTTTACTGTAC
>JAOXNN020000004.1:8069430-8121656 GCA_028571205.2 Hydropsyche betteni
GTGCGAACCCGAACAAGTGGTATAAAGAAAAATTTGTGTTCGAATCAATAAACATCAGCGCAATGCCGCCACACGCATTCCGCGAAATTTAATAAAAAAACTTTTGTAATTTTTTTGCCGCGAATTCGCTTCGTCTGAAAATTTTTACGTGCTTATACTTTACAATATATAATAAACTCGCGTACACACATCGGGCTTTGGCGGGAAATCACGGAAAATTCTCGACAGTCGAATCGCGAGAGCGCTCGATGTGCACAAACGGGGAAATATTTATACAAAAATCTGTTTAATAAAAAATCAATTTCAGCAAAAATTTTTGCAGAGACGTCGCGAATATTTTGCCAAGATTGAATTTCACATCACCTTTGACCCGGGCGCGTTTTTCAATTTTCGACGAACGCTTTTCACTTTGGACCTATTCCATGCTTAATTTCCTTCAATCTTGTCTCTTGCGAAAACCTTGTATTATCTAGGCGAACTTAGCCGAAACATATTGACTTTTGACGGTCATTCGATAAGAAAATTGCGCTCGAGAACACTATTGTGCGATATCAATATTGAATGCTGGAAAGGAAATACGAAACATGAAATTTGATATAAGAATCAATCGACCTTCAATTACGTATATTTTTATTCGAAATTTGTACGAAATTCAATCGGAATGAAAGAAGCATATATTTTTTGCGAATAATATATAATGTTTTTCATATATTAATACTTTATGAAAATATTCTTGTAAATTTTGATCAAAAATATGGGACGACATTACCTTATAATTTATGAATTTGTTTGATAATTCGAAAATGTTTTGTGTTAAAACAATTTTTTTTCCACGAGAAAATTAAAACATGAAAATCCAACAATTTTCATTAAGCCTAAAACGTGGGTAAAAGAATTTATTTGAAAAAGTAGCGATTCATTAATACACAAAAATGGAAACCTTAAAAGCGTTGATAAACAGTTTTCCGCAATATTAAAGAAACGCTTGCAACAAATTAATTAAATTCTTAGATACGGATTCCGACTCACAATCAGTTGAAATAAATTTTGCATTAATTCCACAAAACCTAACGAAACCGCTGGCATAATACACACACACACACACACGTACCCTATAATTTTCAGACGAATAAATCTACAGACATGAAATATCCCCCAATCCGTTCTGTTTTTCGCATCCCATTCTGAACGAGTTTTTATTTTCATGAAAATTTATCTAGGTCCCTTTTTCAGCATTTCGGCCCGTTGTTCGCTATATTGGGTCGTAAATTATCGGTGTGGTCAGCCGGAGACTTGCATTATTAGGAAGACCCATGGTGACGTCACCCGAAGTGACATTCGCACTCGCCCTTCGTCCCGAAAAGCCTTCGTCCTGTCCCGCCCACTCCCTGAAAGCCTCCACCGTAGTAGTGCTGGGCCACACCATAGTGTGGCATACTACCATAGCGTGGCATACTACCATAGCGTGGCGTAGATGGCTAAAAGTATGCGACCGAACTCAAAATGTCACAGAAGTCCAGTTTTCTCATTCTGTTGGCCTCTTCTATTGTAACTTGACTGATGTTAGCGCGTTTGTACGGGCCGTGGGCGGAATCGAAATACCCGTTGTGTATGTTTTTTTTTATAAATAGATGTAATGAAAAAATATTTCGTATATTAGTTTTTTTTTTTTGAACATGCACGTCTTTTGCAAAATTGATTTATTTTTGGATACATATAAATAATATCGTGTTATGAAATAATATAGTTTATAAGGAAAATACAATTTGTGTTCTCAACAATGCATGAATATTTCATACGAATTCATATAAATTGCAAACGTTTTCACAAAATGTATTGCGTATTGACATCTAATATCCTGAATACTATAAAATGCACATACATTCTCGATCGAATATTGCATATCGAAGATATATATACAGTAATTGATATTTTTTTATGATTTCTCTGCATCTGAAATGATATACTTGGATACAATATCCTGACAGCGTAATGAATATTTTATGCGTAAGCGCTTTTAGTGGCGATCCATTACTTACATCAGACACATGTTATTACAATAATATTCATAACGGGAACATTGTTTTGTCCTTTGTAGTTTATTGAACAATACATTCAGTCACATTATGATAATGGCCTCGGTATGGAAACAGTGAGTTTTGACGGAAACATTCTGGCCAAAACATTTAAGATGGGCGTTTTTCATAGAATCGACCCCTAACAATAGAACATACAAACTTGACCGTTGTGTATATACGTATTATATTATAATATGTAGCATACATAATGGTTTGAAAAATAAGAATTTTTATCAAATATTTCCTTGTGTCGAAATAACACTTTCGGATCAACGAAGCACACTTCGGGAAGTGGGATGCGATTTAATGAGGTTGCGACCTTCTCAGAGGGCTGCTTAGAAAACGTAAATAGTAATAAGATATCTTTGTGAGATGAAAACGATCTTTGATGAAATGTATTTATATAATATACGCTAGGAAATATATCGAATTTTATTTCGTATATAAAATGGAACAAAATTTCGCATAGATCCGCGATAAAATCATACTATAAAGAGGTAAACACGTATCCGATGTTTGTTTCGGTAATAAAATCGGTCGAAATATTTTTGACTGTGAACTATAAATTGCAGTTGTTTTATTGTGAGCCGTATACGTGTATACCATAAAGTCCAGTAGATTCCGTTTGATTCGATTCAATTTCAAAACGTATTACTTGATGGACCGTGAAGTGTAATACCCATAAAACGCGTCCGCTACAGGACAGACGTCAACAAATTTACGACTAAATTCGCAATTTTGTACCTATACCCGACATGACTCGACAAAAGGAGAAGTACCCCCAAGGTTGTTAAATCAACATATAATTTAATTAAATTTATTTTGTTTGTTTCAGGTGAAGCATCGCTACATCGAAAATGATACCCAGAAGATCGACGTTGCTACTGTTGTCGATGTGTTTGGCGATAATCGTTCAAATAGAGGGACGACAAAGTGAAAAGCGACGAAAGGAAAAAACGTTAGTTCATTCAAAGCACCCTCATCAGACGAATATTTGCGAGGACGGCGACAGAACGTCAATTATACATTGCTACTGTGACCAAAAGAAACCACAAGGAGCTTCGAAGGCAGAATGTTGGATTTTCTCTGGTACTCTAACACCCGACGAGCACACGTGGCTGGCCTTTTCCACACAAACGCACTTGATCGAACTCGATTTCAACGTGAGGACGGACGGAAGTTTGTATTATGTTCCGACGAGAGCTTTGAAGTCTTTACGATACTTGAACAAGTTCACAATCAAGTATTCAAACATAGAAGAAGTGTCGCCGTTCGCTTTTGCAAATCTGACTTCTTTGAAACAAATCGTGATGACGAAAAATAAGATCGTCGAACTAAAACCGTACGCGTTTGCTTCTTTGCCCAATCTAACCAGTATAGAATTGGAAGAGAATAGGATTGTGGAACTGCACAGAGATGCGTTTTATGATCTACCCTCTTTGCAAATCCTGCTTTTGAACAGAAACAATATTAGCGTGATGCACGATGAGGCATTCAAGCATCTAGCAGAATTGAATGAATTGGATTTGGACGACAATTCGATCACCACACTGACAAGAGAATCGTTCGTAGGTTTATCAAAACTGACAAAGCTGGCTTTGAGGAACAATCGCATGACGATGCTGGGCGATTTGACATTCGCCGAGTTGTGGAACTTGGAACGCCTTTCTCTGGATAGGAATCTGCTGCAGTTCATTGCCGAAAGAGCTTTCGATGGATTGTCTCAGCTGAAGCATCTGTCAATTAGCGAAAATCGTCTTTCAACTCTAACAAGTGGCCTCTTTGAAGGCGTAAGAGGCTTGGGGTTCTTGGATTTGCGAAAAAATAATCTGGAAACTTTAACTTTCGATAACATTCGTCCTATCATTGAAAATATGAAAAATGCATCCGGATACATCTATTTAGATGGTAAGTTTTTAATCAAAATTTGTATTTATATACTAATATAATAATATTATTTTCATAAGAATCTTCTTTTCCGGATAATGAAATTTAATACAGTATGAATATTAAAAAAAATCTAGTATACTGAAAATAAATTTTGTCAATTTCTTTATTAAAAAAATGAATTTACCTTTGAATAACATCTTGGAAACAACATGAAAAGATTTTTTTGTAATATCGCCGCAACTTATCGAATACTGATACTTAAATGGCGAAATTAAAAGTTTGTTAATTTCTTGGAAATAAATATTAAAAATTTTCAAAGATAGCTCAAAAATTTCACATAATATTGAAGATCAAACTAGATCTCTTTTGTATAATTTTATTTTATATATGTTTCAATACGTACTTGAGCGAAATTGAGTGGGATAAAGAATGCCTTTTCAATACTGTAAATTTATGCTTTCGCAAAAGATATGCCTCATAAAGTTCACTGTGACCTTTTTCCCGATAGGAAAAATTTGAACTCAATAAAGCGTTCCATTTTATCGCAAAATAATATATTCCCATGTATCAAATATCTGAAATTTTTCTACATGCATTACACAAATTGCGCACGTCAACTCGCGCAACATCCGTCAAAAAATTCCCTACTTTGTTCGACAAACATCATAATAAGACAGCGCAAGTTGTTATTACATTAACACGCCATATCCCCGAATGGATAAATAATGAAAAAATCGACTCCATAATAGCTGTTCATGTAGAGAAAGTCGCACACATCCCCCGGGAACGGGAAACGAGCGCGCGTCCCGTCAAATTGCCACCCTTGATGTTTGGGGAAGTTGACAACTATTATCTTCGACCCCATAAGTATGGCGTGTAAATTCAAGCCGTAATACAATGTATATTTATTCAAAATTACACGTGAAAGCGTCGTATCGAATTTCCCTTTCGTGTATATATAATAATGTGCCCGCTTTTTTTTTACTCCGCTTCGCACCCTAGGCGTTTTGTGTAAATACTAGGCGCTCTGTAATAAGTTGACGTGAAATGTTTTGATTTGATTGTACGTACACAATCGACGCGGTGTTTATTTATGTTTCGAATGAAAGTTAAATACAAAAAAGGTGTATAGTTTAAGTAAAATGTTATACATAATTCGACTAATCAACCGAATAGTGAGAAACTTGTTCGGCGATTTATCGGATTTTGTGTCAATAGCGATTGCTAAAGGTTAAACGGTGAGAACCTTTGCCTTTATACGAACTTCTAATGAAACGTATAAAAGTTGATTAAAATAGAAAAATATAAACTTTGCGTGCAATTTGTTTGGTGAAATATAATAAATTGAGCTCTCGCTTTTATATTTATTTGGAAAATAATGATTTAAGATATTTCAGTGGGCTAAGACGTATTATAGTAGAAAATTTGTAAACACCCCCACATTTGTCAAACTTGAAGAAATCATTAAGCAATCTAAGAGCTTTCGTATAATTTTGTTCTACAATATTTCTCTTTAAATGTACATTAAAACGTATACAATGTTGAACATAATATAATACATATATAGTTTGATCACATAATTTTATATTTTTACTATAAATCGTTTCCGTATATTAATTTTGAAATTAAATATATTTTATTAATAGCATAAAGAATAGTTATTTATTGTTCTAAAATTATTATTATATTAAATATTATAATATTAAATATAAGAATAAGTACTTAAGTATTATAAGTATTGTATTATAATATTATAAGTATAAGTATTGTAAGTATAAGTATTTTTACTGTTGCTACCTAATCAATATCAATATTTAAATTATCTATGAAAATTTCCACGCTAGTATTTGTGTTATCTATTGTACTTATCTCAAGTTCTATCCTTTAACTTTTGATGCTTGAAAACATACTATAGCACAATATTATCCAACAAAAAACGGATCATTAAGCACCATAATACTATTATATTATATAATATACAGTTTAAACCAAACGACGAATTCAACGCGCTTCTAAACGACTCTAATTCATTGTCGAAGTTGAGCTTGGACACATTTTGACAATGTCCAGCACACAGGAACGATTATTCCGAGACTTGCATAGAGTCCTGCAGGACTCTGTAACATTTGCATTCAAATGAAGCTGTTCGTCTACTTCCTACCGGATACAGGAATGGAACGATCGCGCGACAAACTTTGCAGCAAAACATGTTCAATGAACTTTCGCGGTTTCTCTACAAATTTCCCTTGTGAAATTTGAATTTTCGATTTTATTAATATTTCGATTTATATCGTGTTAAATGAAAATTTATATAATACAGTCAGGTTTCTTTTACATATTGTATTGGAAATTATTCTCAGTATTTCGCATAATATTTTAAGCATAAGCTTGCATAAGTGTTATTTGGTGAAAATGGTTATTATATTGATATGCAAAAATGAGCAACTCGATACGTACAGAATAATTTTGTAACAAATTTTAATTTCACGCAGGAAAAAAAATAATTAACATATGGGTTATACTTGGGTTTTATATATCGACAAACGAGGACGTATACACGAAAAAAGCCCAATATACGAGAGATTTCGCAAGTTGATTGTTTGCGTTTTCAAAGTCAAAAAGGACCTTTCGTTCCGAACGAGAGTATGGCGTGTTAATGGCATATTTGTAGAACAAAATATTTGCATACAGCACTTAACTTTAAACAAATTTCACGTGTTTTTTCGGCCATAACGATACGGAAATCGACGGCAATTTTGGTATATTAAAAAATAACAAGCTACGCGATACGCTCGAACACAAAAAACCTGTACGTTTAGCGCCTATACGTATTGTTTTGAATTTGTTTTTCCCTGATTTTCCTTTGCTTTCGCGATTTATATTATTCGAGCGGCGAGAAATGAAATCGCACACAGTGAACCAAAGCAACGCCTTTTTAATTTATTAATTAACAAATATTTCGGGGTTTCATTAAAAATAATACGTCCGCTCCTGCTTGGCACCGGCGCGAAGAAAATCATGTTTAATTAAGTCTGAGAGTTTGTTGGCTTAGTTTCACCATAATTTTCCGTTTATGGCACGGCCCGACTCGGAATTTTCCTTCGTCTTATAGACGTCTAAATTTAGGCACGCTTTTTGAATTTCAGCTTTGTTTCCTTGCACAACAATAAATACGGGAAACGTCCAACAGCGATTCGTGTCAATTAAAAATTTCCGAGCGTCATAGATTATTCATGATTTTCCTGAACACTGAATACGTTCTAGTTTGAAAGTTCAACCGAATCGCTTCGCCGCGAAATGAATATGTTATGTGCTGAACAACATCTTGATTAGGGTAAAGTTGTCAGTGAAAGTTTGCGCGTCCCGCGAGACTCACTTTCTCTTTGACGTAATAAGTAAACATACGTGTTTCTTAGTAAGGAAAATCACACCAAACACATATAAACCCGCGTGTTTTGTATGCTTATTATGAAAAAAAAAATCAATTTACGTGTCGGACGATTGTTGGGGGTGGAGGGGGTAAAAACTCAGCTCGTTTTCGTGTCGCCGAATCGATAACGTTAATGTCTTTTTAATAGTCATTTTTCGTGTCGTTCGTAAAATCTGGTCAGTGCCCAAAATCCAAAGTTCACCGAGTGAACCTATACTGACTATTGATCCTTGATTAATTTTATTTATGGACTTCCGAAGGAGAATCGATGATTAATTACTCGGATGGGGAAGAGCTTTTGGTTCGGCGCGCATTTTTCATCTTTTCCCCAGAATAATCGGTCAAGGAGAAGGCGATCGTGACTCGGAATAATCTTCGAGCTTAATCATTAGCTTTCCACGGCAGACGATACTGGCGGAAAAATGTCATGAATAATTAATTTATCGCCTTTGTTTGTTGCGAATTTTCCCGAAAAGCGGCTCGTTCGCCCCCTCTCTTAGCCATCTTGATCTATGTTTCGACGGAGACGTGGCGAGATTAATATCTGATACGGCTTATAAATTATTGCTACAACTTCAAAACTAGTATTAAATTAAAAATGATCGTTAGAAAAAATATTGAAATGTTTTGAATAAATTTACTGAATGGCTTTTATATTCGATTCGATTCGAGAACCTGATCGACTAGTCAGTCTCATATCCTGAGTACCTTATTAGCTCGCAAATCCTCTGTGTATTCAATGTTATTTCTTTGGAAAAAACATATTTATTTATTTATTCAAATAACCTATATATTCGCAAAAAATGTAATCTCGAAAATTTAATTCGTGTTTGCTATACTTGTATTCACGAAAGTTAATATGAAATAAATTATGTATAAACGACAAACTTTATCTCGTAACAACCCCAGTTACATTTTTCAACGCTATATATATTTATGTTAATATAATTGTAGGTAAAAGAAGCTATTTTCGTAGAGAAAAATGTAACAATAAGAAAAAATCGATGTCATCTAAATTTAGATATTTAAATCGAGTCGCGGGTTTTATGTAAGAAAGCACACAATACGCAACAACAAAGGTTTCGTTCGTTTAAGCAAGTAGGGCGTCCTTGCTCTTATTTACCCTACGAACAACACCGATAATATACACATTCAAAGGCCAAAAAGCTAGGGATGCTTATTTGCGAAACGCCACGAAACTTTTCAACGAAAGTTGGCAAAGCTGGAATCGGAGTTGTTTTGACTCCGCGTGTTCCAGACCGAACGTATTGGGAACCATGACCAAAAAGCTAAAGCTAAAAGCAGGAACTACAATGGAAGGTACATTGGTATCTTGGATGAAAAAAGTCTCAGATATACCTTGAGACAAATATTTCTTATGAAATAATCAAGACTACGTGAATTCATTGTCGATTTACTGAATAAAATAAAAAGTTACGAATTTGAAAGATATTGAATTTCAACAAAGAAGATTGTGTGAAATATTCAAGGGTTTCATTAATGAAACCCAAAAGTTAAAAGAAAATTAACGAACGATTATTTTTCGTAAATGTGTTCGTTTGATAGAAACAAAATTAATATTCAAGTATGGACTGATTCAATATCCGAAAGCTTAACAAGTTGGCCGAAATTTCGAAAAACAAAATGAGATGCTCAGAAATATATATCAATTTGTGTCGAATTTTAATATGGGTTGAAGCTGTCAGATAGGCTTTGCGTTATAATAATTCAATTAAGCAATTTCAAGGTCATTTTTGTTTAAATTTGACGGCGTTTGTTAATTGATTTTCTTGAGGTGGACGAAGATTGATGAACGCCAGTAAATTAAACACAAACACAATCTACTCGACATTACGCAACGAATACACATAAATAAAACCATTGTTGCGATACGTATTAAGGAAATATTATAACAAAGCGTCCTACAAATGAAACTTTATTATTCCACGTCTCGAAAGCGACGATACGCAATCACAAAACGTTACATATTTAACTTGTGTCGTTGCTTATTGTGCCCCAAACGAAATGTTCCATTGTTGACGAAACGCATCAAAGTGTTCGTATACACACAGAATATTTTGAATTTGCCGAAAATATTCGGCATTCGTGTATATAAAACGATGTACACCAGCGTGTACGTATCGTTTGTTTGGGGTTTTCGTCAACGTCACAAATTGTTGACGTTTCTTTATCCACGGGGAGCTTTTCTGAAGCAAGAAGTCGCGGGAGCGTATAATTGCCATATACACTACGAATAGTCGGCTTAACGTGTTATTTTAAAATTACAACGTCGACACAAGTACAAACACAAACATTTTAAACGTCTGAAATAATTTTAACAATTACGTTAAAATTAACTGACGCCGACGACTCTGAAACGTGAAGACGTAAAAGAGCTTGGTTTACAACTTGAAAACAAACTTAAAAATTTCCTTCAAAAATTCAAAATAAAAATGTCAAAAGCGGATGCGTTTTTCTCTATAAAATTTACGTAAAATTTACGTACGGCCTTTAACGCTTTTTTCAATAAGATTGTGAGTTCGTTAAAAAACCCATATGATTCGTTCCGAAGATTATTCTCCAAGTCAAAACAGCAGTAAAAAATGAAATAAAAATATCAAACGTAAAAGTTGACTTAAGTCTGGGGTGCATTTCTTGTCGTACAAAGCTCACATATTTTATCATTAATTTATTGTATAATAAAAAAAGAGTACGCTCGTATAAAACGCGCACACAATACCGGAGAGAGGATATAAGGAGGATTTCACCGAGGTACGAAATGCTCCTTTTTTTACGGCGACTGTTTCGTGTTAACGTTTCAATCAAGGACCCCCATCTTTCTGTAGGTCTGCCATGGAAGACCTTAGATTCGGGGCCTGTCAACCGATCTACATCACTTTTACGATTTAGCGAGGCCCTCTCTTTCAGGAGCACCCCTTATACTTGTATTATGCGTATTGTATATAATATAATACGGTTTCGATCTATTCATCCCATTGTGCGAGTGAAATTCACCTGGATCAGGGTGCAGACGCTCCCAATCTTCCACATAGTAAGTTGGAAGTAAATGCAGTAGCATTTCTATTATGTGATAGGTTTTCGATTTTTATTTTACGATCGTGTCTGAAGTGAATTTAAGGGTTTATGATATGAATAATATATTATGATATTGAAATTCTAATTTATATGAAATATTCAAAAATAGTGTTTTCATAAACGTGTGCTATGAAAAATGTTGGTTACTGTTGACTTAATGAAGTATTCACATGAATAATCAAATCCAGGACACATTAAATGCAGGAAATGATGTGAACGTTTATGCATTAATATTGCACTAATGATGTTCAAAGATAAAAGCTATTGTTAAAAACTTTTTTCTATTTGATAACACATGTTTGGGAATAGCTAGAATAGAACGATCCTGTTTTTTTTTGTACAGCGTAAATTGTTGCATTCACCGTCCATTCATCTTCCATTATAATAAAGCCGAGGGCGGAATCTCTTCTCGCAATAATGGACAAACATACGAGCATATATGTTCGTACTATGTAGAAAAACGTCATCCGTACGAAATAAATGATGGATATCTTGGTTCGAGAGAGTACCCTCGAGTATTCAAAAAAATTTATGGAAAAAATACATAATATAACGGTTGTTTGTGCATGGTCAGCTGAGCGTGTAAAAATTGCAAATGAGCATTGTTGTTCTTCGGGCCGTTTAGTGCGCTCGATTGATTTCGTTAAATGGACGTTTTAACGTACAGATCTATTATCCAGATACGCATAACGAGTAGCTTAAAAAAATAATTCGAATTTAAATTCCGTTTCTGTAAAGGGGAAAGGCAGGGCTTTTAAATTAATGCGATCGCGTATTGAAAAGTTTCCGAAGCAGTAATACAAAGCTTGCAGTTAATATTCAGCAAGTGAGAATGCAAAAAAAATAGTTTTTTAAATTAATTTAATCTAGAAAAACGTTCAAATAATTACATAGAAAGTAATAATAAACAATGTTGAGAACCAGTATCATTTTACATAAACATTCATAATAAATAGTTTCTGAAAGTTAAAAAATTCTATTCTGCTTGTAATCTTTTTTTATATACGATATATAAAAATTCCATCAAACGTTACAAAAGTCTTTTTTATGACCGCAAAAAATCTAAAATATCACACGCGTCAACCCGTATACGACGTTATTTCACAGTGTCAAGCCGATTTGACAAGCTCGCTCGAAATCCACACAGTGCTTAATATAGATATAGCAACTTTCGGGCTTTAATCAATCATTATCAAACCTGTCAAAGATATATCTCATTCGACATTGTGTTTTTCGTCCGTTTTTCCCGCCGAACAACACATCCTTTCGCTCGGAAAATCGTTACCGGCGATCGTTTCACGAGTCGACAGTCTCCAATGGAGGACACACTCCACTTCGCAGACGTTTAATAAAACGCCCGTTTCGTCCTTGTTTGTGTATTGTGCGTCGATTTCTTGCCTCGGATTTGCTGCCACTTAATACATCCGACGACCTGATTATTATTAATGGAACGACTTGCTCCCGACGCGATTCGGCAATCAATCTTCGCCTCTCGCCCAGATCAGTCACCCTTCGAGGTCCTGCGTTGATTACGCTTCGAAAATAAATCGGCCGATAATCTGTCGGATGGATGCGTCGAAGTGGAGGAAGCCGTGGTCGTCTTTTCGCTGCCGTCGTAACATATTGTTTATTTAAAGTTGCCGGGCACGTAGGGGCAATGTATACTTCGGGCCTCTAAACAGCCTAAAGATACGGCCGTTGTCGAACTTTCTGCGAACTTGGCTAATGAATCACGACGGTGGGGAGGGAACCCTCTTTTAGTCGTATTATTAATTCGGCGTTTCGATTTACCGTATCGGCAGGTAGATTTTTTCGCATTTAAAGCACATACAGTTAAAATTAATTTTCAAATTAAATTCTTCAAAACTCTTGCTGTTATATTCATCAATACAAATCATTATATGTATATAAAAAATGTAAATTTTTCGAATTTTCTATTTGCATATTTTTTCATTCATAATATTTATATGAATTATTATGATCGCGTGTAATTGTTGGATAAAAAAATCACGAAGCATTATCGTAATATGCGTAATCGTATACAAAATATTTTGATGTAATCCGTTTTTTGTGGTTTGCTGAAAATAATCGTTTTACACGGGTATTTGGCTATCGTTTATCTATGATAGCTTTTCCTTTCAAAGGTAATCTCAATTACCTGTTATTTTCGGCCGTTTTTGTATCGAAAATTTATCGTAAATAAATTGAGAAAATAATATACATTTTCCGATAATATTGTTTTTGTTTTCTCGCTGAATATGAATATAAAAATCTTTAAATAAATAATAATATGCAATAAAAACAATCGTATTATATAAATCTATACACAAAATAATAAATTTCATGATATTTGTATCTATCTTGAAAGCTCATATTATTCGAAGCAAGAAAAATAAAGTCGTTCTTTCGTATTTATTCAAGCATTCCGAAGGTGTTTATACTTGAAATATATGAAAAATATCTATGATTTATACGAAACATAAAACAACAATATTACATTGATTAATATGAAAGAACACACAAAAAAAGTAAAATACTAAACGATACAATGTGAATCTGAGAAAAACAGTTCCAAATGAAATATTACCGACCCGATCGACTCGCACCACCATCGTCGATCTTCAAACAAAACAAATAAGTCAGAACATCCATACGACCCATCGTTTATTCGCCATAAGTGGCTTTCGCTTAATTGCAAGTTCACCACAGCCGACGAGAGAGTGGCGGCCATGTATAATAATATCGGGCGACGAAAAGTCATCGAGCGGAACAAACACGTTTTGTAACGCGTTCACGCTCTCGTAATTAATTTATGGGCGATTTTCAAGTGACCCACACATAGCTTTGTAATGATGACAAATTAAAGCGGCTAAATCATTCCTGCCGCGCGCGAGGAATTTTTTCGTCCAACGGCAATATTATAATTAATGTGCGAGTGCATGATTAATGGAAATGCATTAGGAAGGCGGCGGTGACGGGTGGCGTCATTGAAAAAATTATAAGGAGATATTAAGATGAGAGTTCTTCTTGATTTATGGATACGCCGGATCGGCGAGACTCGAGCACATGGCGCTTTCAGAAAATCAACCCAATAGTTTCCTGGAGCGGTTTTCAACCTTTTTTTTGAGAGATCTATGATTAGAAAGCTTCGAAAGTTGAGAGAAAAGTAGATATGGCTTCAGTATCTCGTTTGGTTATTCAAAGTTTATGATTCTAATTCACACTGGTTAATGTTGGTCTCTTATCTTGGTAATTTATATGTATAATTTACATTTTGAAAATTAAACTTCATGTACTTTATCGTGATAATATTCATAAATGTAATTTATGTTATTACTCAACGGTCTGGGTAATCATTGATTATTGAGCTTAAGTGACATGTGGTATGATCGATGCCAGGATGCATAATTGAAAACCATTTCCCAGCAACCGCATAAAAATTTATCTTCATCGCAAAAATATAGAAGAACAAACACAAACTTCTGACTGTACGTAAAAAACTTCGAAATTTTTAGTAAACAAGTGTCGTATTTGATATTGAAAAAAAATTATATTATTTTTTTAAATTTTATAAACCGTTGACCGTCGCTATGAAACAAAATCGCAAATTATATTTCACGTTCAGAAATTTAATAACGTTCCGGACGAAAAGAGAGAAATTGATGGATAGCCGACGCGCGAAAATGCTCGGAACCTGCTCGCGCAATTTATCGCCTCATCGGCGACCGTTCTTACATTTTGTTGCTCGAAATTAATTATTTGCGGGTCATTACTTAGTCCGGTAGGTAATTTTAGGTAAGGGCGAGCGTATTTCAACTTCTTGTGTCCTCTGTACAGGAGGCAGGGTAAGGAAAAGCCGCCGACTTGCGGGAATACGGGACCGGGATATGCGCCATTGTTCGCCGCCATAATAAACGCTCGAATTTCTACGGGTCTCCGAATTCAAATTCAGAATTATGTTATTGAATTAATATTATAAGTTATGCGCGAGATATACGGCCGGCGATTATGCTTTGTGTAAGTCGTAAATTTGCCCGATAAAGCTGCTGGCCCTTAAATGCACGCCGTTTTAGATCTATTATGTTATGGAAATTACCGTTTGATTGGGGTGACGAGACGTAGTGTTGAACTAAATAATATAGTATTATTACTCTATTAGATGTGATCTATTTACTTATTTGTTATGACGCATAATTTTAGTATGAACTATTCACATGGACGGTTGATTTAATCGAACGTCCGTACGATTATTTTGAAAAAAAAATTGGTATTCGGTATTGAGTAAGCCATCTAAAAAAATATTGTCTCTAATAGCAAGAAGAGCAAAGTGAGTCTACAAATGGATAAATATTCCGTATTTGGAAATTCGATTTTAAACATTTTTATGATTGTATCAATTGTGATTTGAAAAAAAGTTATAATCGATTTAGATACACATTAAAAGATATAATCAAACATCAAATGGAAAAAAATTGAATTTAAAAAACTTTATGTGTGCCAAATCGATTACGCATTAATATTAGATTCAAAAAATATTTTTATTGCAATTCGAATAATTGTTTCATGTGACTTATCAAGATTGATCTTATCAGAAAATTGCTAATCGATAAAGCTCATTTGGAACGAAAACGTTTATTAAGTTAATCGTAATTGCCATCTTGAACTATAAATTCACTACAATTCAAATTCTTGCTTTTTTCCTCTCTGATTTGTTCAATTACTTTAATCTACATTTAAAAAAATGTAAATTGATAATGAAAAACACAAAACAATAGAAATAAACCGCATTTTGGCAATATTGAAAAATAAAAGTATGCGCTCGTACGAACCAAAAACGGATTAAAAAATCAATACGAAATTTTCTCCGCGTATTCTCTGCGGATTTTCACCGCTTTTCGATTCTTTCATATGAAATCGAATACAATTTTCACGGGATTGAAACAACTTTTCCGAACGTGTGCTCGCGAACGTAATAAGGTTTCTGTGTTATATTAAAAAGTACAATTTAATACTAAAAACAGCAAACGAATCGCGCACTATTGAATTTCGTCTCCGCCGAAGCAGACACAACAAAAATAAATCGTGTGTGCCTTTCAATAAATTCTAAGAGATAAACTCGATCATTTCAGTGCAGTTTTATTTACCGGTAATAACGGTATCGAAGTTTCGACTTGGCCACCTTTACGACGGATAATTTCCGAGCGTTAAATTTTATATCTCTTTTCAGACTTCGACTGGTTGGCGGTTTTTCAGACGTCGCAGACGCAAAGACGAAACCATAAATCCTTTTTATGAATGTCGTTTTATGTCTTCGCTACACGTGTAATGGCCTTTATATGCCGTATTAATTCAACGGACAATATATAATAAAGGTTGTGGAAGGGTCGAAAATTTGTACTAAGGTCGTTTCAATTTTGGGCAATGTTTGCGAAATACGATTTTTGATATTGGATTTGTGAAAGTTTCATAACTGCTATCATTGAAATATTTCATTTTATTACTATTGAATTTTCCCGAAAAGTATATTAATGCTTGAAAAATAAATTTATAGGTTTTAAACATATTAATGTGTCTCTACAACATGACGTTTTGAATATTGTATAAAAACTATTTTATTTTTGTTTCGACGAAAAAAGCTTGAAATTTAATCTAGTGACAATATATCAATGTTTTTTATAGTGTTTGAATAGAAGCGTTTGCGGTTCGCATATGGTTCGGTGCAACAATGGGTTTTTCGTGCACTGTGCAGTGAATTTTTCCGGCAAACACCGACAATTGTTTGTGCTTGCGATATAATAGCCCAAGTTTTGTTATTCTTGTAATCTGTAGTCCAGACCATGCAATATTTATCATAGTTATTGCTCTATTAGAACGCTTTCCTATAATTTTCCTTACTTCAGCTGCACCGTGTGTAAGCGATCCGATCGCAAACGACGACTACACAAAATGCATACAATAAAACTCGTAGCCGCAAATTGTTCGAGCTAAATTAAAATTTCGCTATTATTCACGGACGGAAAAATCGAGCTTTATGATTTTGAAATTAATATTTAAGTTTATTTATTGAACAATATACTTTATGCATGTATTAAAATGTGATATATTATAAAAGTTCAGTAAATATTTTATTTTCTAAAAAATTTGGTCATCTGAATTTGAATAAATTGACTCAAGTAAAAATACACGGTCCCCTTCAGTATTCATCAAAGAAGCGAAACTTCAACGTATCTTGCCAAAGTTTAAAAATTCATTTATAACATACATTCAAGTTTACTCACACAATGAAAAATTCACTCTCAATGTTATTTAACATAAATTTCGGCTACGTTCCCACCGGTTGAAATTTATTAATTTCATCTCTAGCAATAAATTAGGCGCAATTTGAGCCTTTGTATGCGCGAGTTATAATATTTCATCTTGTACGCAACGCGAGGACACAATTTAAAGATGTCCTTTAAATTATAGTCTAATTAACAATCTGTTATTGCGCATAGTGAATTGCTCGTCTCTCGCACGAGTTTCGAAAGTTTTCGAGCGCGTGTCTGTTTCGTTTTTCGTCGGTCCTTTGAAGCGAGGTAACTTTTTCAATGTTATAAACGCAATTTCCTGTTTTTCAGGATATCCTCCCCGTGTAAAGAATATCTTTATTGATCGTCGTCGCGGTTGCCAGTTCAAATTCTCCGTGAATATTATTAACGGGCTTTTACAAAGGCAACGAAGCATGACTATCTGAAAAATGTGTATAAAATAATGAAAGGTATATGAAAAAAGAAGTTACGAGTTTATGAAACTTTTAGCACGATTAAATAATTAATTTCGGTCAAAGATAGTTATGTTTGAAGGGCTAAGTAATCATTTTATAAAAACTGATGAAAATTTGAACTATTTTAAATTTTAACGAATTCGGTTAAATTTTTCTACACGCTCGTGACCTATCACTACGCGATCGTATTAAAATTTCAGTTTAGTTTTCAGTAAAGTTGTGACAAAGTATCACATTTGAGAAAATTTGCCACCCGTTTATTTTTATGATGAAATGGCGGTTTTGTCTTCATCGTCGAAAACACCTCACAAACTTATAGAAAAACTCTCATAAATATTAACTATTCTCTTTAAATTTTATTTTAAATTCAACGATTCAAAATTTAAAATTTCCATTAAATACCGCAAGTTCAAAGTAGGTCAGAGTTTGTAACATTTTTAATCTGGACTAATTTCCAGTATGAAATCTAACCCCATTTCTAAGTTGTAAACGAAACGAAAGTAAGATCTGTTTACTTTATGACAGACCATGAATCTTCAATTCGACCCACAAAATATTTTTCTTAACTCAATTTTAAAATTCACAAAAAAATATCGCACCCATCTATCTGCATCGGATTAAAATAATGATTGTTATGAGAGACGTTGTCAACAAGTGTTTTTGCACACATCGCGAGTTTCGACAAACTTGCACGATAAGACGAAAGCTTATTCCCACGAGTATATGGAGATATTGTTCAGGACTCTCAAACAGTATCAAATTGCTAAACTATTTTACAGGATCTCGGGTCGGCGAAGTTAGTTTATATGGCACACAGTGCGAGCTGAGTGAAAAGTTGATATGACTTCAAATTTGACAACTTTGGCTCGTTTTACTAGTGCCACGGACATGCCATAAAAATATTATTTCACTTTGGCCATGTTAGGGATACGTGCCGGCTCCTGTGCGCCAGGAACAAAGGCGTATTTATTTTGGCAGTGCGTTGTTGTGTCGTTGTGCGGTAATTATCGATATAATTTATTATTATTGCGTAAGGGATATTTTAACAAGGTTCGAGCTTTGCGTGTCGCTGTACCGAAATCATGTAAGTTTAATTTCAACACAATGCGAAATAATTAACATGCTGATTAGATGCGAATTTCCGATAATATTTTCGAATAGCTTAAGTGCTTGCATTAGTTTATATGAGAATATCGTAATCAAGTTACTCTTAATTGTGCCCAATTTAAAAGCTCTTAGTTCCAAGTTACTGAAACATTGATGAGTACCTAATTGTTCAAATTTAAATTAAAGTTTTTCGCATAATATTGATACAAAGTGAAATGCATTCAATCGCGTCAATATTTCGTTCCACTGCGTACCAACGATAAACTCAATTAATTATCCTGTCAAATACAAAAGGCAAAAACGCATGATGAATAAATATTAAAAAACATTATTTAAAAAATAAAATTGATGGTTTTTTCCTTGTCGAATGCACCGGCTCTCAATGCAAATGACCAGGGATATATTTTTCATTATGAATCATCATCATACAAGATGCACATAACGATGATCATTCAAAAAACACATCGAATTCACAAATCTGATTTAAAAAAAAAAACGAAATATCCAAAACCCAACAAAACTGCAATTTTATACACACGTTCCATTAAACGGATTCAGTTATCGCACTCGATCACTATAAAACTTTTTGTCACCGCCGCGAATTTTATGAGTCGTGTTATTGCGGGTCAGCCGATATCCCATTCTGAAAAAGGACCACTCGGCCGGGACTCGGACGAAAAAACGGGACGGGACAGGCACAGGAATGCGGAAAATCGTAACGGGACGCCGAAGTGGGACGCCACCCGTTTTCCACGACGGTCGACGGGAAATTCGCGAAGTGGGCGATAACCGTTTCGCGTTAAAATAATATTCTCGGAATTTATGTATGCTAATGCGCAATATGCGTGTGTGCGAATTTCATACGTATTTTTTCCCATTCGCGGGGGAACGTGACGGGAATGCTCGATGGGGGTGTATGTGGTATTTTTTTGCAACGCGGTCGTTTTCGCGGAAAAATCAATATTCATCGATCGTGGTCTGGTCCTTTTCATAATTTTCTCTTTTCCCTTGACTCTTTATTGGGATTAGATTGAATTTTTTTTTTTATTAAAACTCAACTTCTATTATGATATTCTGTATAAATTAACTTAAATTGATTATTTTTTTTTAATTTGTTATAGTTATGTTAGAATCTCTGGAGGGTAATTTACATTTTTTAACGTTGTTATAAATTGTGTAACGTTTAAGAAAATTCCATTTGCACACTTTAAGATAAAACTCAGAAACTCTTATACAAAAAAAAATATATAAGACGGATCCAATTTATTATAATTTTTATACTTTCTAGTCACGTCCATGCCCCAGTTCCTTGAGGGGAGGGTAGAATAATGAAAACAAAGGTCATATAAATCCATAACGAATGACTGAACTTAATTACTTTCTCATTACGAAGACAAACGAAAAAATCGAAACATTTTTACACTCGACAAATCAAACGCATTATGCGAGTTAATTAGTAGCATAATAAAATGATTGAAAAAAAACCCGCATGATGTGGTTAATAGTGATAATTTTTAATAAAGCTTGGTCAAGTTTAGTGCCTTTACATAGAGGGTGGGTTGAATTTCTAGATTTACGACCGCTCGCTTAAATAAAGAGTTGAATTATAATAAAGCGTCATGGGGGTTGTATGCCGTAATATAATAATATTATATTAAAGAAATATGAATTTATGATCATTGCCGACGGGGAAAAGCCGCGCTCAACTAAAACTCGTGTTAATATTCGTTAGTGCACTTGTGCGCAACGACTGAACTGTTGCAGTTTAATCTCGCTCTAAATTTAAAAGAGTTTAATATAAAAGATACATTGAAGAACTTTAAAAACGAAGTTTGATTTCGACAGTTTCAAATAATATAAAGTTTATTTTTAAATAATTGTTTATTTTAATCGGAATTTTTAGATTCAATATGAAGTCTATTTTTTTTCAAATATGAATTTTACCCGTTTTAAATTACAATTTGAATATGTTCCTGTTGCATAAACAGAACCGTCAATTTTGCATATCGCGGTCCGGTTATAACAACATTGTTTCCCGCCGACTATCGAATTCTCGTTTATTTACAAATTCAACTGAACAAACCCAAACAACGGAAATTTTAAATATCGAATTCGCACCTATATCATAATACAAATCAACGTATCTCTGTCTCAACAATAAAAAGAGAATCTCAGTAATGCGGAACAAATTCCGGAATTCCGGCATAGGACGGCAATTCCGTCGAGACCGTATAATAAATACTCAAATTGGCTTCCGGCGTCCCGAAAAAGGACCCGAAAAAATACACGCATGGAGAACGCGATACGCACGTAAAAAAGAAGAGAAAAGATCGACGCATTTCCTTCTGCCGTTAATTTACAAAGGAAAACTTTTCCATTACGATCGCAACGTAATCGGATTGAACGGTGATTTCCGCTCTCCGACCTCCGGATCCGTCCCATTTCGTCGTCCGGTAATCTAGTGAGGAAAGGATCGTGTCTCATTAGGCCGACGTATATATGAGGCGCTTAGTGTCGAGTCCTGGGAAATGTGTGTCCCATATCGACTTTTCAACCGATCCGCGTCCCATTATGGCCACTAGAAAGAACCGTTCAATCGATTACGTCGGATATTATATGGATATGGGCCTAATGATTTTTGTGTATATGTATATGTGTGAGATTTATTAATTTTTATTTTTTTATTTTTTGCAGGCAACAACTTCGATTGCGATTGTCGCTTGTCGTGGATGCACATGTTGCGGAATGACACGAAGAGCGAAAAAGTTAGGTCATCTTTGGAACACGTCACCTGTCACTTGGAACCTGATTTGTACGGAAATATACCATTGCCAGAAGAAGAAACGAAGACCACCTTAGCGACGGTTCATTATCATCAAAAGCAACACATGTCTCCGCATAAGAATCATCTTTCAGAAAAAGCTGGAAATAGAATGTCGAACGAAGACCACTTTGACGAAACCGAAAATGAGGAATATGAAGATGAAATATTCGAAGACCCCCAGCAGGACTCGTCAAACATGGAAACCAACAACAAGAACCAGAGGCACTTGTTCCAAATTCCGATTGATCTTCTGCCATGTCCCGAAGAGCTGAGGGATTCCACAGACGCGCCACTGTCTCGCCTATCTCAGGGCGAGATCAAGGATTACAGAAACAGTTGTAGCGGTTGTTGTTTGGAAAGTGTTGTAGTACTGTTCACGTGCATATTCATGTCGTTGAGGTGGTTATAAACTGTGATTTCGACAGTGTTCGACGAATGTAATCGACGGTGCTCTCTCGTCATTACAATGGTTTAAGTTTGTTAAACTGAAATCTTATCGTGTATTTTTATATCTCAGAAATAAAAAGATGAAGAAAAAATAATTAAAAAATGACTCTTTCATATTCTAATGATAAATGCGTCAATGGTGTGATCAATTATTATGCGTCTAAAGAACGTTTTGTACCCAATAAAAGTTGTATTCCTCTCTGAGCAGTTATGTTGAAAAAAAATTGTAACAATCATAGATGCGTAGGTCTCACCTTGATAGATGATATATAATTATATATTTTTGACTATTTAAATATATGTTGGAGGTGTGTTAAGCTATCGTGTATTTCATATGAAAAATCTAATGATCAATACCTCACGTCTCGATTTATTTAAAATGCACCCTTGTAAATAATTTTCTAATAAATGAATAGAGAGTGAACAAACTTAATCATAAAGATTAGTTGTTAAGTTGAACCGATGAAATA
The DNA here is from genome assembly GCA_028571205.2 of Hydropsyche betteni. Taxonomy (NCBI): domain Eukaryota; kingdom Metazoa; phylum Arthropoda; class Insecta; order Trichoptera; family Hydropsychidae; genus Hydropsyche; species Hydropsyche betteni. The sequence goes on from JAOXNN020000004.1 coordinate 8,091,536, forward strand.
GTATTATGATGTGAAAAATAGCTTTTTTTTATATTTGAATAATATAACGCTTTTTTCAAACGAATCAAAAATTGTAAATACCATCATTGCATCAATAATCTTTTTTTGCATTTATATATAAAATTACAACGAAGTCTCATTAACATCATGGTTTTCTTAGAATTTTGTACTTATATGGATGTTTTCAGATAGATTTAAAATATTGGTAAAATTGTGATGTATTTGTATTAATTATTTTCAATTTATTTAATCATATATAACTTATTGTATCAACATATTTTAATATGAGTCTTTTATTTTTTAAATTCTCGATAAACATAAATATGCGTATATTTTTTACTATGAAACTTTGAAACATGTAAAATAATATAAAAAAAACTCTTCTGCATTTATATTTTGATGTGAATCACCAATGTATTATAAATATATTACATAAATATTCATTTTTTGAATAAAGTGCGACGAGTGATGTGAGGAAAATTTTTGTTTAACTTAATTCCCTGAAAGGTCCCGACAAGTTTTCAAGGACTGTATTCGCAACACGAATAAAAATAAACCAATCTCGAGCTTCCAAATAAAAACTAACTTTCCCGATTCGATTTCTCTATAAAGATACAATTTGAAACAATATAAAATTTTTCTACCAAAGCAAACGATATTAACTCGATTTTGACACGGAATAAAAAACACGATAAACACACCTGTATTAATTGAAAAGTCTGAATCTAGACGTCGAAATCGCAAAGCCTGCCAGGCGGCGAAAGCCTTCGGATTTCAAACACGTCCTGCTCCCAAAGTGTTGTCGGCAACATATTGTGGGATGAAAGAGCTTTTGTTAATAGCCTTAAAAGGGATGTGCCGACTGGGAGTGTGTACGTATATTTTCGTACATTCGAGGTTGTACAGTGAACCTGGTTTTCCACGAACAGACTTCGAAACACCATTGTGTCTAATTACCCTTTATCCCTTCGGCTGTTCGCTCGGCGTCAGTGAAAGTACGGGATTGCGTGAACCGGCGCTAACCTGTGGACTTTTGGTTACGTTTGTCAATGTTGATGGCTCTGAGAGAACGACTTTGAATACTAACTGTCGAGACGTTTAGGAGCTTGAAGATTGACAAATGGATTAAATATTTAAAGAAGAATTATAGAAATATTTTTAAATCTTTTAAAATTTCCAGTAGTTGAAAAAATACTGCGTAGTGTTATTTATTTTTGAATCGGTATAAAAAATTCTCAAATGTTTTTCTTGGAAATGGTTATTTTTTCCTAATTGCGAATAATTTTAATCTGATTAAAATAATGTAAGAGTATAATAATCTGTCGTATATTAAAATAACTGAAGTTTTATAAAAAGAAATAAATATTTTTTCTAAGTGTGCAATTCTTCTCAAATAATTTTTAACATGATTCAAAATAATAAAAGTGTTATTATTTGTCAAATAAAAATATCTGAAGTTTTGTAATGAGAAATTGATTCAATTTAGCAAGAAAATAATGAAATATTCTATAATAAGCTCTGAAATTTACAAAAGATGTCAAATTAGATAAAAGAGGTAAATATTTTATGAAAATCCTTGCAATTTTCTCGAATAATGAAATTAAAAACGAAAAACAAACAGAATAATAATTTCAACAATTGTTTCAAAAAATTATATTGTAACCTATTACGCCATAAGAGAATATTAATATTTCAAAAAATTTGAAAAAAAAGATTTTCTCATATGGATATATAAAAATACATAATATATATTCTGGAAAGCAATTTTCCAAGACTTATTTCATTTATTTCTATAAATATCGCAAAAACCGAGAGATCGAAACACGTTATATATATTTATTGTGAATTTATGGCCGAAAGGGTAAGAAGAATGCTTCACGCGCTCAAAACGAAATAAATCGAACATTATTTATATTTTCACATGTGAAATAAACATTCCGATATGTAAACAAGTATATCACGTTTATGATGTGTTACTCGCGAAGAAAAAAAATCGTTTTCCGCACACCACAAAGCCGGCGAGAATTTTCGCGATTATTCGACTGGAATTGGGCCAAACGGCTAAAGCACGTCGAATTAATCAGACGAAAAGCGTTGAATCGCAGTAAAAATTAGCGGGAACGATTTTTCATTAATTTACGCCCTTAATTGCGGCAGATGATTCTAATCGGCGGGAGAAAGGGAAGCGCGCGACCATTGTTCCCCGGGAAATAATAATTAATATCGCTTAATGCAATCTCTTCATTGTTACCGTATTATATTACCTCGTTTGTCCGCCCGCCATTCCAGATCCGCTTTTCAGACTTTTTCAGACATCTCTCCACTTTTATCGACGTCGTCTTCTCTTCAGAAGACGGTTCGGGGTGGTTTGAAGACTACCCCTGCTCACCCATCTCCAGACTAATCCATTAGCGGTAATAACGGTAATAACATCGTCTTCGTACCTCGGTGTATACGTATGAGCGGACACAAGTGGACATACAGGACTTTTCCCCAGTTTAAACACCCCGAAGGCATTAATCGACCGGTTGCGGATGGCTTCATCCTCATAATAAGCCACGGACGCGGTTAATCTTTAATGGATATTGTGTTGGACGATCGAGGAGAATAGTCGGATGACCGGCATGTATTATATAAAGCTGGCTTATCTCGCTTCGGATGTAACAGTGTAAATTTTAGATGCTTTGTTAGTTGCTTGTTGGGCGGAAAAATGAACGCTTATTAGTTTGAACTTCGAAAGTTATCGGACTCGACTTGGGCGTTTTCAATATCAAAGTTGTTGCTGTCAGGATTATGTTGTGATAGTTGAAGACGACCATAAGTAAATATTTCGAATATCTATTGAAAATTAATAGCGAGAAAGTTAATTGATCGATTTTGAAACTAATTTTGCTATAGTTGAAGAACAGTAAAGTAAACATTTCAAGTATCTAACGATAATATTATAATTGATTAATCAACTTTTCAATTTCGAAAAAAAAAATTTCTCAAAATACAACCATTCAAACCCAAACGAAAAAAAACAACTCGAAAAACATTTTCCTAAAATCGCATCTGAAATTCAAATCGTGCGGGCTGTACCCCCGAAAATTCCAAAATTTTCCCATAAAATGCAATAAAATCCTTTGCACCAAAGAAGGACGAGCCCCGGATCCGTCCGGCCGGGCAATTTGCGAAATAAAACCCCGTTCCACGGAACTATCCGAAACTGTACCGAGAAATATTTTGCCGGCAGCGTTCAAACGCCAAGTGGACGGACGTACACACGGTCGTCTGGTGTGTCTGGGAGAGCACCATAATTAAACCACATCACAGAGGCCGAGACGAAATGAGGTTAGTTTGGAATAGTATCGTCGAGGGGTCGACTTTGGGCGGCTAGGGCGGATCTCGGCCGGGTGGGCGGCAGCCTATATACTATTTCAAAACGACCGATTGTCGCGAAGTTTGCATAAAAGCTTTGTCGCGTAGAAGCTCACTAGCGTAGACTCGCAGGTAATGTATAGCCGGTGTCTGGGCGGTGGTCTCGTAGCGCAAAATTCGACACAATTATTCGTGGAGTGGCGTAACGGGAGTGGATGTCGGTAAGGGGAGTTCGATGCTTCCGATGGGGGATAGTTTGCATTTTCGTTGAAGAAAGTTCGCTGGGGTTTGGCGAGTGGGTGTTGTATGCAAAATTTCGTGAGGGTCGAAGTATTTTCGAGATTAGAATTTTCTTAATATTCGTGCTCGGGTGAAATTGATGTTTCGTGTGTAGAATGTTCGGAAAGTTGCTGAGATATTTTAAAATGACTTTTTAATAAATTTTTATTAGAATAAAAAAATGTAGGAATTACTCGTGGAGAAGTTTACAACCGATGTCATGGAATTTCATTTCGAATTTTTGATCGGTCTTCATTCATATCGACACAAAAAAAATATGACACTTTAATACCAGAAATCCACTAACGGATTTCATAATTCATCAATTGATACGTTTTTAGTAATATGAATCGATAAATAATCAATAATCCATTATATGATGAGTTGTAAGATTTTTAAATCCCTGATAAACATTCGACTGCTTTATTCATTATGAAACAAAATCAATTATTTATAGATAAATTTTTTCCATAATAAAAAAGCGTATCATTCAATAACAGTAATGAAAATTAAAAGCATTTTTGTTATTGAAAAAATATTTTTTTGCATTGAACCATTTTCATTGAATATAACATTAAAACTTCAAATCTAAAACACAGGAAAAATAACATAAAACCATGACATTTTTATGAGTGCGTTTTCATTACACATAAGTAAATATCATAAATTTCGTCACGTTCATATATCAAGCCGCTAGTAATCCTTCAGATAACAAAATGTATAACTTTTTTGGCAAATGCCAAAAATAAGTATATCAAATAGAAAAAGAGCCCCACGCACACACCCGACACGTGACTCGACCCATAAAATCTCCTACCCCATAATCGCATCAAACAAATATTAAGCGCGATAAACGTGATTTATATGACTTTTTCGAACGCTAGTTATCTGCTCATGAATGCCGGGATATTCGTTTATTTTTCTACGTGTCACTAGATATGTCCGGGAAATGTAATATTTTAGTATCGGCTGTCGAACAAGTCGTAAAATTAAACGTTACAAGTGTTCCTATGCACGAAAATTGCTTTCTCAGCACATAAAGTCTCAAATATAGTGGTGATATTATACATCGGTTTTTATGTTTCGCGGGTAATAAATTTAATTAGTAAAATATATTGAAAAAATATTATTTCCGATAAATATTTATTCAAATTCATGTATTACTTGGAATATCGTTTATTTTTATTCATTATGAAAATGAAATATGAGCGATTATTTCATTTTCAGCAAATTAAAATTTATACAGCATCAAAGTCGTTATAAGGATTCTGTTAATACCCTGATTTTTTTGGCGGGATTGGGTTAATGACGACCACTGGAATGAAATATTAACGAATTCATTATTAAGCTCCAAGGTCAAATTAAATAAAAAATAAAATATTTCTATATAAAAATAGCGGAGCTTTTGTTTAAAAATAAATAATAATAATAATAGAATATCAATAATAAAATTACTATTCCCAAAATTCATTAATTTAATTTAGAAATTCCAAATTGAATAATTTATGAAGTGAATGTTTCAGAGGACCCAAATGTAAAACGCGTAACAGAATTAATAAAAAAAATGCGACCCGTTCATAGCCGCGGATTAATTAAAAGCCTCTTAGGTGCTTTTATACGTTTTTTTTCGGCATAAAATGATATGAAAAATTTCACGAGAGCCTCATATGATACATTTAACTGTCGTTTGAGCTGTGCTCGACATTCTGAATTATTTACCCCTAAATGCCTTTTAGTGTAATTAAACACTGAACGCACAAAAGTCACGATTCGTCACGACGTATATGCCAAAACGTCATTTGAAATATTGTTAAGAAATTTTCGAAAGGTTGCACAGCCTTCGGTCAGCACATTTCTTTTTAACTATTCTCGGACCTCGGGGGACTAAGGGAGGGCCGTTCAATGGAAAAATCGTAAATTTTCCCGGGCGAATTTCCATTTCGTATATTACGGCATTTATCGGCGAAGGGTATAAGAGCGATGAATAAATATATATAAGCTACCATTATAATAGCGTACGGGTTTTTTGCCTTTTTTGTGATTTAGTCGCGAGGGTTTCCGATCAAAGCACATCCGTAAATATGTCTATCACGTGCGGGTAAATACTAGTAAAGCGCAACGTGAAATAACTCGATATCGGTACCGAAAGAAGAGAAAAAAATGGCGAAATATTTGCTTATTTCACTACAAAAGTACACAGACACAAAGGGGCGACACATTTTTTTATTCTCGAGTTTATTTTTTTGCCCGAGTTCGCTTTTCCTGGTTTTTCTTATTTCGCGTCACGTGTCGTTCGCGTTTTTTCCTCCGCTTTGATGGAAATATCGCTCAGATTTGATATTTTCATATTTGTGTATGATACATCGCTTAGAAGAGAAGATATTTTTTAAGCGCGTAGGCGTCGAATGATCTGAATGCGACAACAACTTGAAAAAAATCTTTACATTCTATTGTGCGATATGAATGTTACGACTCGTATGAAAATAGTATGCTATGTCTAAATAGATTTAGTGTGGGAAAATACTGTTGTATTATATTTTGAAATATAATACTCAGAAGAATAATATCTAGTATGTATGAAAAAGATTGAATATTGAAATAAAATACACAAGTGTTATAAAGAAATTCTACGAAAGCTTTTAAAAACGATTATTTTATAGCGATTTGAAATAGAAATTTTAAACTGGAAACGCAATTGAAAAAAAAACTTCACATTTTTTTTTATTGAATTATAAACCTGTTAAAATATTCACCAAAAGCATATTATTTTCAAAATTTTATTTTTTAAATTATTCCAACTACCCAACGAAATTTTTAGAACAAAACAATTGGCCATGTAATTTTTCGTTAGATGTTAGGTATGTGAAGCGACCATTAAATAGTTCAATCAATTTTTCTACTCACTTTTCATTGACAACAAAGTTTAGTTTGGCTACTCAGCAACTGTAATAGTACATATCATAAAAAATTCCAATTTATTTGAACTGATGTATTTTGAAATTGTATCCACATATACAATTATGGTAAATACTGAAACTAACTACGCAAAATTTTTAAAACGTCAATACAACGACACCATTACATATTCAAATTTGACGCTAAATGTACACGTAGCTCTGGAAACATACTTCTACCTCCACACTGTATAATATTATATATAAAACATGTAGAGAACTGTTAAGCCTATATAATGCCCGGCGAATGTCCCTCGCCAACTGTGGTGCAATTAAATGGGCACATCCTCATGGGGCGGCAATACTGCATCCCAACCCCCATCTAATATCTGATATAAATTCAACGCACTTCCATCCCGTTTTAAATTCATAACCGCAAATGTTCAACGTGCACAACATTTGTGGCGGGAAATCTGTCGCTGAATTTCGCGAATATGCTGCGGGGAAAAACTGTGCAGGAAAATTCGATTCTCCATATCCAAACACGCCATAGAGTGGGAACTGTTTAGCGCAATTAACGCTAACAACCGCCGACAAGGTGTATATGTCGTAAAAAGAAAGCAGTTTTAAAGCTGGGGACGACTTTCGTTCGCTTTATAAACCGCCGAATAATAAAACTCGGCATCGTAAAACTAAAAGCGTGCTCTAGTTTTTCTTTGTTTATGCGGCCCGCTGTACAAAATACACCTTTTGTTCAACACGTAAGTCATAATCTATATTTTTATTGCGTCGTACGCTATGACATTTATGTGAAAATATGTGTGGGAGTGTGTTTTCGTGTACATTCTGTACGGCGACGATCTCCTTTAATTTTACGCGGGAAAAATCAATTTCGCATTATGAAAACAGGTCGGCTTACAGTACGGACATAAAATTTCATATTTATACGCGATAAACCCCAAAAAATGTCGTTAAATTTTTTAGATGCTCACACGAGATATGAATTAGCTTTTCGGTACAACTTGCGAATTAATTTACAGCTTTAATTAACTGTACAATTGACCTTAACACGTAAGACCACAAAATAAAATTTTGACACATTTTTGAATGGCATCATTAATTAAGAAACTAAAAAACATTGATAGAACACGAGAAGAATAAAGCTTCACTTACCCACTCTAGAAAGTTTTTGAATTAGTCGACACATTTCTTTACGTCCTCACGATGGAATGAATTAGTCTTTTTAGCGCACAGCAATTCTATGCAATTCAAATCCAACTGTAACGACACGTTGTATGCAAGTTGATTAATGTGTTCACCCTTATTAAAACTATTGGATTATAAAGTGAGCGGGACACGCGAAACTAGCGAAACAAATGGTCCTCAGGAGCGAAGGAAAGAGTTGGAAAGCGACACGACACACAAACACACATACATTCAACATAATATTTATTGTGTGAATGCTCATTTTTATGTACATTGCTTTATTATTGTATTTTTTCCGGTCAAATGCAACCCCAGGTGAGCATATTTTCTGATACGACCCGACACGTTGTCCCCGACACGCCAACCCCGGTAAGTAATCCACCCTCAGGGGCCATTAACCCCGCGCCGTTACTTTAAAAAGGATAAATTTAAATTTGGGTACATTCTCGGATTTTTTGCAGCGAGTCCAGGTAGAAAAATGAGCGTATAAGTAAAGTGCGGCCGAGAAACTCGAAAGTGAAATTTGTTTCTGGGGACACATCCGCGTTCCTAGACGGCAATTATTTCTTTAAAGTAGACCGAAACGTCATCAAATTACTTTTTTGATTAAAAATATAACATATACAAAGTTACAAAATAGATTTATGGTGTTATGTTTGTATTGTCTAATTTTGTATCCAATGAACTCTTTCATATGTAACAATATTAATAAAAGAGAAATTTAAAAAAAAAACTCATGTTGAAGGTTTATAAAAGTTAATTAAACTAATTGTTTTAATTTCTAATGATTTCAAGCACATTAAAATGATGAATATAAATTTTCAAATACATATCACAACTTTCATTTTATAAATCACTTCAAAAATGTTTCATATATTAACAATATTTTAATACTGTTAAACATGCTCTCATATACTTTTATTGCTTATATAGTTTCTCTTTAATCTTTTATCTCTAGCACTAAAAGCTCATTCGATATGAGTACTTTTATTTCACAGTTTAACGACAGACAAATATGATTTCCCTCATAAACTCTAATAAAATTATTCTCTGAAATATTAACAATTCATAATATAATCGAAAACATTCAGTGACACATATCCAAATTTCAACCGATCAAACGTCACCCGAAACGCAGATAAAGAAAAAGAAACGCGGAAACTCTCAACCACCGAAATGTCAAGTCCCCAGAGGCTACCTCAATTATGCTATCATTGAACACGAGAAATGTTAATCTGGGGACAACAGACGTTTCTGCGAATGCGATACGTCCGTTTTGTCTTCCGATCGGAGGCTTTGCTGGCGGAAAAATGTAGCCGAAAAGCCTCCAACCTCAGATACGACCTCGACCAACTGGGGCGTGAAATCAAGAGTGGCAGAAGCATTGGTCAGAGGGATGCGGTCGCGTGCAACCCACTACGACTTCCTTCAACGGGAAATGACATCATAACTTATACTTCTTCATCAGAAATATTTCTTTGGTAACGGCAGACGGGAGCGCGATAAAACCGAAACCGGGAAAATGTACATATTTCACGTGGACCCGACCGTCTTGAGCTGTGGCCCACGAAAAAACGAACGAATTGAATTATGCATGCTTGATCGGACAAAATGTAAGATCGCGTGTGTTTTAACGTCTGAAATATTACTCGGATCTCTATGAGAACCCAATTCATTATGAAAAATATCCGCGTCATTGTACCGATTGTGTAATAAAAAGAGGGCCTTTTGTTAAACGGCAACAATAGTACAAACAACGTCGAAAAAACAATTTAATGTTTTTTTTTTTTTTCGGTTAAAATACGATACGTTTTATTTTATTATATTCTTCATTCGCTCGCGCCTATATATAATACATAATATGTAAACGTGAGTGGATTTTTTTTAGTATACTTCGTTGTTGTGTTATTGTGATGATGCGTATATTGCGTGCTCGTTGTTAAAAAAATACAAACACACTTGCAAAACTTTGTATATAAGAAGCGAGATAAATTAGCGATAAGCTCACAAGAAGAAAATATATATGTAATTTTCCAGCTATTTTCCACTATTTTCATAGATTTTCACGCGTGCATTGTTACGCCTGTTGGAGACGAGTGGTTTTCTGCAATCGAGAAAATCTCGCCTCCTTACACGTTTATACAACACCCTGAAGTGTATACGAGAATAAAAGGAGCTGAAAAACAGCGGAGAGGAATACAAAATACAAATGTCGCCATACAGCGGCTCATGAAATTTCGAACAACTGTCATCGGAACAGGGCAAACGAATGCGAAACATAGAAAAGCTCTTTCGAGATTATTGACGAGTCGAAGGCGGTGAGAGGGCAGCGAGCCGTTTTGAGCTTAAATCGTAAAAATGAGTGTTTCTCATCCATTTTGTTTATTTATTTGTTTTATTTATGAGTCATATGAAAATTTCGATTGATTTTTTTGTGATTGCTGAAATGTCGTTCTGAATTATAAAAGCTCGAGCTCTAGTTATATTCATCTTACAATGTGTTTCGAGTTGGAATGCAAATTTCAAATTTGATTCATAATCCTGACAGCTATTATCCCGAAAGCCAAAATCTCAATAGTAGAAATTTCTTAGATTAAGATATATTTAAAAGGAAACATAATATATATACATCAATAAACTCGAGTCGTATTGAAAGCAATTAACATACACATAATATAAAGTTTTTCAAATTATTGGCAGTCCTAACCGAATTTAAAAACGTAAGCAGAACGAGGCAACATTACGAAAATGTAACATTGCGGATCGCTTTCATGCAACGTTTAACATGTTGAATGCACTCATTTCCGCGGGATGCAATCGCACTGCGGCCAAATGTCTGTTGTACCGTTTATAAAGCAGAGCAAAACTTTCAACTAAGCTGCGTCATAATAACGCTAAATAAATTAATACACAGCTAAAATTATACAACCGCATAACGAACCTACGTGCCACAGTACGCGTACAACGCGAGCAGAATTCGAACGGCTCCACTTTAAGTAAAATTTAAACGGATTTCCTGCACCCAGCCATTAAAATGAAAAGGATTTTTACGTTAAGCCCTAACGAGATAATGGTTGAGCAGTAAAATAAAACTTCTTTTTTCCGAATTCGCTTCTCCTCCGCGACGGTACGTTCACTCGTTAGAAGTAGGCGAGCGCCTTATACGTATACAATGTACGTGTTCAGAGTGCCGAATCCGCGTAGTACAAATAGCTGGCAATTTCGTCGGTTCTAGGGAACCAGATACGAACCGGAAGATACGACGTCGATATAAGCGCTTAGCGAGCAATCGAACCCCGGTCGGACGCTTCTTGTGCTTTTTTGCGAACCGCGGTTCCGTTCGCGTCGTCGCCCAAATAATAAAACGATGGTCTATATTTAGTAGGGGCGGTTTCGGTTTTGCGGAAGTAATCGAGACGATACGCTGTATATTAATATTATCACTGAAAGCATCACAAAAAATGATTAATATTGCAAAAAATATATTGACCGGAAATAATTTAATTTTTTTTTCGTTTGTTATTTTAGCGATGAAAACCATACGCAAATTTTTCGGTTGATGATAAATATTATATATTAGATTCAATTAACGATAAAACAGTTTATTTTATTAAAAAAATTGAAATCTAAAATAACGTTATAAAGAAAATATTTAAAAAATAATTAAAATTCAAATATTTTTTATTAATTTTTCAAACATGTTCAGACAAATCGGAAGTGTTTATTCTCGCACATATCGTACAATACGAAACTGTGGAAGGAAAAACGATTTTCACACTATAAAAGAAATCGACGTTAAAATAAACACAACGGAAAAACAATAAATAATACGTGAGAAACGACTCGTCGGCTTTTCCCAGCCGAAAAAGGAAGAAAATTTTTCCGAATGCAACGCACGAAAGCGACGTGTTGACCCGTGAGTGGCGCTGAAAAGCTCACGAAAATGCGTTATGGCGAAAGGAAAGGGTGCTGAAAAAAAGTTCTGTGTAGAAAAAAAAGTATGCATGAAGTGTGCTACGGTGTATTAAGGAAACTCGGTTAGCGTGAGCGATCGACTCGCGTGTGTGCTCACACCTCGAAATTACGAACACTCGGTAAATATTACACGATTTTGTATCAAAAAGACTTTTATGAAAGGTGAAGACTTCTTTTATCGTTTGAGTGTTTGAATAATCAAAATCGTTATGCAAGTTTTTTTTTTATATGAAATTTATTACGTGTTCTCAATTTAATTTATCGACAGGGAAAAATCTAATAGACTCTAAATAAATCTTTCCCGCACATATCAACAAATTTTCAGCAATAATAGAAAAAATATAGTTAAAAAATCTAAATAGCCAAACGCACATCACAACTCTTTTTAGGTTTATTTTAAAAATTAAAATAAAAAGATTTTGTAATTTTGGCAAAAAATTCTTATCTTGCAAAATAAAAGGGTTATCTGAGTCCTCCAACTATTGGCATATGGACAAGAGTTTCGCACGAGTCATATTCAACCCCGTGCCGGCCCGTTCCACATGATGGATCGAATACATTTACATTAACGTGTTAATTTTGAACCGCTTTCGTGCCAGATCGGATCTGAAGGGTTAAAAATAGGCATTAGTATCGTATGCCCCGTTCTAGCTGGTACATGCCTTCTCGGTCCAACACCCACAAAACTATTATATCTACGATTATGATCATAATCATTTTCCATTTTTCTATTGCTATTACATTTAAAAAATCGTCTGATAATAATAAAATGCTTTTTCATGAATTGACTGGCGATAGCAATATATCTCTGGAAGCTCAAACAATTATTTTTGGATGCTTTTATTAATATTGAAACATTACAATTTACACCAATTACGTCGTTTGATATTTCCAAAATTCCCATAAAATTCAATATTTGAAACGGTTCGTCGTCTATTTCTGGAATTCTCTGATTAAGGTGAGTCGTATTAAAATTAACTGTGGCACATTTTATCGCAGATCGCGACAGTATGAATACCGCTGCGTCTGTGATAAAATTTTACTCGAAAATTTTATGCGGAATATATAAGGTGAATATAGATTAAAAGCTTTCTAAAGCGTAAATAGAATTTGATAAAATAAGAATAAATCTGGAAAGATTACGAAATAAAAATCTCCATGATTGCACAATATTTTATAATGATTCATCGACATTTTATGAAAAATTTGTATCAAAATCTATAATTCACTCATACAAAATTTATAACCTCGAAAACAAATTTTAAATTACCTAAATAATTTAAAAATGATATCTGAAGTTCATAACTGAGGTCGAACGGAAACTATCATAGATTAACACACAATCACTGCTCCGGCAACTTGTCAAAGGGCTATCACGGCAAAAGACGAGTGAAACGAGCACGTGGAATAATCGCTGTTAATTCTCGTCATTTAATCGTCATATCTAGAGGCTTATAGAGGATTTGACACATACAGGGAAGACTAACTTAAACGGAGAGCGCTTATTAAAATAAACAGGACCTCGACGGCTTTGCAGGACTACATAATATGCTCGCCGTCCTCGGGGCTAGTGTAATACAACTTTGCGTGTAATATTTATACGTTCGTTGTAATATTAGCGTTGTGCTCGCGAACGAGAGTATTTAGTGGATGCTAGGTTAGTAGCCAGAACGAATTAGTGCGGCGAGAGTTTGCAAATTAACCAATAAAGTTCGAACTTACGCCGTCGACGGCGGTTTTCCAACAAAAAGTTACTTTGAACGGTAATTTTATAAGCGAAAATTGCGTCCTAACTCGAAAAGATATTTGTTTTCATCTATATATAAAGTATTTTCGATAATACTCCGAAAGAGAGATTACAGATTTTTTCTAATGTTTGTACATTATGAGCTTCCATTAGTTTCTCGGTGAGTGACATAAATTACTTTTTGTCATCCTCGGAAAATCAAAGTCAACTGACTTCATTACAGCGAAATATAAGACATAACAAGTTCCATAATAAATTCTCATCATACTATACAACAAAATTTTTTTTTTTTCACAAAACAAAAAAAAAACACCACCCATCACCCCACTTCAAACATAACGAATTCGACAATCGAAACTCGTTCAAATCTGAAACTCGAGAAGCGCGACGAAATCGCCACTCTGGCTCTAAATACTTGATCGAGCGGACATTTTTCGAACGCGTTTAAAATTCGATTCCAACTTTTAACTTTGGATCCACACAAAACCAACCTGAGCACACAGCGCACATAACAATCCGTTTACGTACAATGGATACGTGGATGGATGTAATCTGCGGTCCAGCGTGACGTCTGGACCGGGTAATCCCGGGACTAATGCCCGGAATCCCGCAGGGCCTGACTCCGGGCCCCCGGGAACTGCGCCACCGAAGCCTGCGCCCCCATTTATAATAAGTTCGAGACGTCTATAATTCTGAGCTTACGGGGATGTGAGGAGCGGGCGTGAACTTGCCGCAGTCCAATTGCAGTTAAAATCTGCAAGTTATTAGTTTATGTATTTGATGTATGTTCTTATTAAGGTGAATGGTGGTTTTATGATTATTACTTTTAGTCCTATTATTTTTCTGAAATTTAAATTGTTGAAATTTCAAATTATTTTTGTTTGTAATGGCACTTTATTTTCTCATTAAAATTGAATTTAAAACAGTTAATAACGATTACGATTCAATATTCGAAATCTAATGTTCTCGTTCTAGTCTTGAAGCATCCGCTTTTGTCTCTTCTTATTAATTATTATAGAAGAACATAAATTTAGCATTTTCAATAATGAACGTTCCACCGCAGAACACATAAATTTCAATGAAATTTTGACTAATTCCAGATCTAAGATATTCATGCATATTAAATTTTGCATCGACTTATATATTAGAACGATTATAAAACTTATAATTGAATCAGAAACGATCACTATTAACAATTAGAAAATATCTCTTATTTTTTCATTCTTTATATAAAAGAACCGTATTTAAATCGACGGCAGCATTAAAAGAAATCCTACCGAATGAAAATCGGTACACTGGAGCATATTTTACGGGATTTTCGTGTCGTAAACGTATATTCTAATGGGCGACAGGTTCACACATAAAACGCGAAAGAGGTGTAGCGCGCCTTAAGGGGTCTTCTAGGACCTTACTTCGAGTCCTTTTTGAAAATGAGATTTTTCTTCTTTGTGCAACTCGCGCTGTCCGGGTTCGTGCAATAAAGTGCAAAATATCGGCGATAATAATAGGCCAGGTACGTGCGCATTCGAGTGCACCCAAACGAATGATATTGTAAAAAGCGATATGAAATCTTCGAGGAGGATCGTTATCGTTATGTCCATCCATTTTTTTATTTAATAAAAAATTACAATAGCGTATTTCGGGTGGAACTTTATTTCGTTTGACCTAAAAACGCGACAACTTATCTCGCGCAATAAATCACGGAGGAAATCTAATAATGCGCTCCTCCGTGTACAATATTTCGACGATTATCGTATAAATTATACGAGATATTCGATCGAATGAAATATAAAAAAAATAATAATATGAAATAAATAATAACGAGGTTCGAAAGCGGTCCCCTTTGTGCTATATTTGATCGACGCATTGAGAGGGTATGGGTTTCGAATTGCGTTAGCGATACTGACTCACGGATTTATTGTTTGTTTTGCATTGGCTAGATTTGAAATGTAAATAAATACGCGAAAATTCAAAGAGATTATGGCGTCAACGTTAGGGGTGAGAAACTACAGTGTGCCCTCGAAAGCATGTCTTCCATATAAACAACCCTTTGAGCCGACGAGGGATCAATACAAATCAAAACATAATTTGATTCGGCACAAAGGAGCGACGAGAGAACGTTTCTTGCTCAAATGAAATATCACGGCATTTCTCAAATTGTTTAACTCGGCATTGAATCGATTTCGACAGATTTACAATAGAAAATTTAATAAAGAGAAAACGCAAAGTACAAAAAGTGAAAGCATATTGTCTGAGATTTTGAAATATAGCAGTTCATAAACAATGAACTTTGAATTATTTGATAAGATACAATTTTAAAAATTTCATGTGAACATATAATTGATTATTCTCACAACAGGAGCCGTTGCCTTGAAAAAAATACTAAATATAGAGAATTTTTTAATATGAAAAAATTGAACGTTGGAGAATATCCCTACGAAATCATATACTAAAAAAAATGAACGAAACTTTCAGTGCGCGGCGATATTACACACGAGAGTGATTGCAATTTAATAACGTTTTCTTTTGTATATTCAACTTTCGCAACGACGCAAGCGGGGGTCGTGAAACATTTAAACAAGGGGTCTTTCTATATATTAATACATTTTATATAAATTAAATAACCGAGGTGTATACTTTGCTTTGACGTATGTGCGTCGTCGAACAATGGATTAGCGAACTGCCGAGGGACGAACGCTTCGCACCCCATATACAATTGCGCAATGTATGCATTGAGTTTTAGAATTGAATTATGGTAATACGGATGTGTTATTGTAGTAATTTTTCAATTTTCAAGGGACCAAGAGTGAGTCTATTCGGTGAGTATGCCCTAAATGGATTTGTCGTGTTCATGTGCGGTTGAGTTAATTCCAAATTTTCAGAAAAATTATGTGTTTAAAAATGTTAGATGTTCACCAATTTGATGGTCTTAATAAAATATAATTTCTCTTATTTATGTTAAAATTTGATCAAGAACTCAATAAAATATCGTGAGTTATTTTTAAATAAATTCTAATAAATAACGAGCGAAGTATATTTAACGATTTGTCAATTAAGGTATTCATAACAATGAAAATATTTTATAAGAATCAATAAAGCTATAAGAATATTTTTCTTACGAAAATTTTATTTAATTGGACCAAGATGAATTTCAATATTCGTTTTTCACACGAATAAACAGTCAAAGTTCAGATAATTTTAGAATAATTATTTCATACTAAGTTCTCGCCAACCGTTATTTGCAATTACGACCATTTCGTTTTCATAAAATTTTCAATTATTGAAAACCTCGAGGGAATCGCCCCGTATATAATAATAATATACACCTCTCGCGGTGGCGGTCCAATAAAGGCAACAAACAATACTCTCTCCGTATCCAACCCGGCGAACACACCCAGAAAAACCAATATTTAACATCCCATAAATGCGGCCGATGCGCACCATCGCCGATACCCCGTTCGAAATATAACAATATATGCGAAAAACGAAAAAGAAAAGTTTCTTTCGATAACTGCGAAAATCTGCGTCGAATTGGCGAGGACGAATTTTCGGATTGTTTTTCGCTTTTAGTGTTTTATTTTATTTTTTTGTCGCATCGCATCAAAAGGATACGAAATAGCGTATATTTCTATTATATTTTCAATTCGACAAAAGCAAAGATCGAACCTCAACTCGTTTACCGATACAAATGTTTTGCAAACTATTGGCCGCAGGCTTTACATCGTTCGTTGAATCGGAAAATTTACGATACGTGTGTACAATAATAAACGCGGCACAAACGGCGAAAATTTTTTCAGCAAATACATGTACACCATTATATGAAAAAAGTTTTAAATAAAAGCTTTATCAAGTAAACAAAATTTTATTCCTATGTTAAACTTTTATTTTGAACGCTGCAGTAATCACACTGCAGTCATAAAACGCTTTTTTAATTAAATGACGTACGATCGAGCGGAACCACTCGACGCTCGTGCGATCGAAAATTGTCACTCGAGCTTGATTCAAACAAAAAATTTTAATACAAAAATCCATAATAATAACGCTGGATAAATTTATATTAGCTCTGCCTTTTTTATCATAGTCAGTTTGTCGGAACTGAAATTGAAATGACGTTGCCACCACACCGCCGAAAGCAATACAATTTGAATCCGAATGAATACCCGAAAATTACTCTTTGAAATTCATCTGCATACAGAATGAATCGTTGGGATGAAACTGTAGCACCACTTTATATAAATATATTGTGTTTCAGTACGAAATCGTAACACTTAGTCTCGCCGAATGAGTATGTGTGTGTGGAATGTAGTGGAGTGCTGAAACGAGAATTTCATTTTGCCCTCACTGGGAAATGGGTTGTTGCATATTTTTATTCGTTTCGATACAGTTTCTGAAATGGAAGAAGATAAGGCTTAATTAAACATGAATAATATTTACGAAAAAAAGACTGATATCGATTTTGCCCATTTATGTATATTAAAAGTCCGCCTGTGGATTCATACTGCAGTAATTTGTTCAAACCACTAAAGTTTTGCAATGTACGGTGAATGTATAAAGTATAATTGATATACATCGTTACAGTAAAAATAACAATGCTATTGTTTCAGCATTTTGGAAATTGTTTAGAATACATACAAATACTTTTCACTTCTTTTGAAATGGATGTTTGTTTATTTTGTTCAAAAAATTTAATTAAAAATTGTATAATTCAAAAAACGAAATATTTTTTTGTGAAAAGACTCTGAACAAACCGCATCCAATTTATACATCAAAAAGATAGTTTTCCTATTGCGTCACAGGATTTTCAGCTCATTCGAGTTAGTCTCGTATGAAAATCGGAAACTGGATTCGAATGTCCGGTCGGCCGAAGTTGAACTCGACACATCTGCTTATCCGACGTATTAAAAGTTTCATACATAACGTTTCTAGCGAAAAGCTCATCAGCATAAAACGCGAATATATTCAAAGTAAAGTACTTCCAGATAGAAAGAGAGAAAGGAGAGGAAAAATAAGAGGGAAAAAACCACACGTAACATATTATAATACGGGCTAAAGTTATTTTCGCGCCGAGTTTTTCCGCACTTCAATTTCCTCGTAAGCGAAAACCGAAATTTATATTTATTCACACGCATTCCTCTCCACTCCACCCTCACCAAGACCTCACACCTCCGAGTGACAAATTTACAACCCACTTGGTGTATATTTTAAAAGACAAAGTATTTCCGAGTTCGTTCGCGCGATAAATAACCGAAAAACTAGATTTTTGTCGTGGAAAATGAGCTGCGAAAAACGTTACGTGAATAAGCGTGAGCGGAAAATTCTCCTTTATGGGAGTTTCTCATGTCTTCTTTACGCATTAGAATTCATATAAGAAAAATTATTTTCTCAAAAATTTTATTTAAACATTGTAAATGAAAAATATATAATACCTTAAATATAATATGTAGTATTATGATTATTGATAAAGTAATGATAAAATTGTGATATTTTTACATAATCAAATTCAGTACTTAATCAATATGAATATCTATAATATTGCAAATCCAGGTCAAGATTAAGAACTACTTACTCAATCGTATTGGAATAGAACTAATTGGTTATCCAGCTTAAGCCTGAACGGATTCGAATCATTGGACCGTAAAGGACTAATTAATTATAACAATTATGCAATCATTTGATATCAAAGATCAACTATTTGAAATTAAAACGACATAATCATATTTTGATTACGACAACACTATATCGTTTCGACGATTATTCAGTACATTAACGAAATCAAATCTTAATCGAACTTCTCAAATCATAATTTTTTTTATTATTATTACCAAATTTTATAAAAACTCCAATTAAAACCGTTCTATACAATAAATTTCTATTTAAAAATTTAATAATCGATTTCCGAGCCTAAGCAGAGGCCGAAATCGGAGATTATCCGAAGGTCCCCGGATAGGTTACGAGGCCGATTTTCTTCGGAAGGCCTTCCGCGCTGCTTTAGCTCGCAGCGCGCACAAATTACGAAGGCTTATCCCTTAACTGTTCAGGCTTGCTGACAAACGATCGTCGTTTACCGCCCCCGAGGACACTTTCGGTGAGCCCTTTTGTACCGAAAACTGGGTTTGCGCCCTTTTGCGCCCCATTACGACAATTAAAACGACGACGCTGGAAAAAAAACGCACACCGTCCCGGCGTAACGGTCGAGATGCGTGTGTTTCGCTATTTTAGTGTAGTTTTGGGTTTTTTTCTTTTTAGGAATTTTATTATCTTGCTTGCCATGTCGGACAATGCGTAATTGAAGGATATAACAGTAATCGTTCCGAGATGGGAAAAAATATTTAGAAGTACTTCGATCGTTATCTTCATGGAAAAGCAAAGTGCTCGTTTTGTATTATGTGTCTCAAAAGTTTTTGCGTTGTATGTTAGAGTAAATACTTTTGTCGTTATTGAATTCTAGTATATTATTTAAATATCACTTTGGAATATTTGTTTTATTATATTAAGTGAAAAATTTATATCCCGTATATATAATAGCGGATTTACGTGTGTCTGTGTTGACGAAGCTCGCGACTATTTTTTTATTTTTATGTTTCCGCGACTTTTTAATGAACGACCCGTACCCGAATGATGATGATGATGATGATGATGGTAATGATGTCAATAACAAATGAACTGGTTTTATTAATTAAATATAAATATTCAAATCGAGTACGGGCATTGGGTAGCCTCTACCTCTGGATTCGCCTATATGTCACAAATAAATAACAAATGAACTTTTTGATTTTATTGATTAAATATTAAATATTCAAATCAGGTACACATTTTGAGTTCACACAATCGGGTTTTCACAATTTATCGTTTTCTGTTTTATAAAAAAAAACACTGCCGATGTTATTAACATCGGCCCTATATAATAATCAAGCATATCAATAGATATGAAAATAAACGAATTTGAACAATAAACGTCAAAATAAAAATTTCAATCCACTCACCATTCCCATCGCCGATACTTCTCCCAAAAAAACAAACACACCACGAGACAAAACAAATTACCCGATCGTCTAGCCACACACCACTCGATCGACACCGAAAACTACGCATTCACTTCAACAACCGTCGCGCACTTTCATCCATTTTTCACAATTTTTTCCCCAAACCCTCACTCACACTTCAGCCCAGCACTTAGGCGTAATGGATCCTGTAAAGCGCATGCAATATTCAAAACGAAATTCATACGCACACACACACGAGACAGAGTGACAGCGACGACACGTGGGCCGATCCCGCCGTCCCGATTGACTCCGATCCAATCCCGCAACGGGAATCGACGATTCTATTTGTTCGCCGCGGCTTTTTCTCGGGGCGTGTGCTAAGCGCGAGATAATTCTCGGGAAAAGAGGAAAATTCAACTACCGCCGAGGGCACGGGGATAGATCACCGAGGATTAAACGGGGATTAGGGCCGCTTTGGGACGCCGACGTTGTCCGGCCGTGACCGAGGATGTGTGTTGGTTTGGGAAATGGAGGAATTTCATATTGTGCTATTTTATGTGGTGTGTGTGAATCTTTCGGTGCGGCTTACGATTATGACCCCGGCTCTTATTTTTAGAAATTAATTTTAGCCGGGTTATTTAATGACGCCTGCGGGGACGGTGTGTGCTTAATCTTATGGCTCAGTGTGCTTGACTGGTTTGTTTTGTTTTTTCGCACTTTACTTTGTTTTAATTTTAAGATATTATATAAGGTATTATTCGATGTAAGCCGTAATTAATTAATTTATACTTAACAAATTATTAATGGCAACAAAATTTAGTACCCTTAAAGAAAAATATATGTTATCTTTTTGTTGTTATAAAATCTGAAACTCGTTTCATCGCATGATTGAATTTTCAATTTTTTTTCTAATTTTTTTTTTTACGAATAAAATACTTTTTTACGAAAAGCCGCTTGAACTACTTGCAATTATTCGTTCTCGAAATACTCCAACCACTTTCATCCTTCTTCAAAGCTCGAGTGGAAATGATGTTCTTTGAAATATTATTTTTTAATTAGATCAAAATGGTTCTTCACTGAAAAAGCTGTCCACCTTCATTTTGATATTTTTTTAAATATATTACAAAGCAATACATGAATTTTCAAAAGAGCATACGAAAGAGAATTGAAATATTATTATATTAATAATAATTAACATTATATTTCATTCATAAAATTACTAACATTTTTATATAAGGTAAGGTAAGGTAAGCTTTTCAATGTATATTTTATCATACTAATCTGAGTTACCATTTTAATTTTTTTAACATCACACGAAACTATTTTTTAAGTTTATAGCAGCACTTATTTTTACTCATAGTAAAATATTATGTAAAATAAAATATTATATGCTCGCATAATATGGATAAAAAGTGAAGTCGCTCAAAATTTATAAAGAGATTATCGTATGTCTAAAATCGCATAGTAATCATTCTATACTACGATCGAAAGGCTCACTAATATATTTTACGCGTAAAAGACGACATTATCGGCCAAAAAAATTAATGGCGACCGAAAGTTTTCAGGGCGATTTTATTTATGCAGGCGTGATGTGATTTTTAAACGCCACGAAACGGCTTTAAAGGAAAAAAAGTTTCAGCATAAAAAGTTTCAGTCGTAATCCGTGCTCATAACGATCGTTTGATGAAGAGTATCTGATTTTTAGCCTGGCGCAAATTATCGCAACCGACCGATTTTCCAAACTGGAAATTCTAACACTCGTCAATTCTGAACTTGTATAGTAAAACCATGCAGTCTGATTCGAAATATTTATTTTTTCAAAAAGTCATTTTCATCGACAACCACATAACAAATAAGTGTATATTCGAATGGGCAAAAAAAAACGAGAGTTAGTATAGAAGAAATTCAGCGAACGGTTCAACTCAGTTGACCTGCCCGGGATAGTAAAATTGCTGCTCTGGTTCTGAAAGCCGAAGTAAACAGAATAATTTTTTTTTCATCCCGTATTGGCAGGTTTTAAAACTGAAAACGCAACCCGAAGCTTTTCTATGAGTGTATTCGGAGCGAGCGCCATACATTTCTTTGATAAAAAGTGTACGAGATGACCCATGGCATATATTATATATAAAACAATTTTCAATTAATTGGGTGCGAAAATTTGACTTGCAATATTTTGAATACTTTTTTTAATTATCAAAAGAATAAATGTAACTCAGATTTAATAAAAAAATAAATTTTCAATATTTTACGTGAAAAATGTACAAAAACTTTACTTATTAGATTATATTTAAAATTATTATAAAACCGAAAGCTTCTCAGTCTATTTGAGACGCATTTTTGAAAATTAAACTTTGTCCTTTATAAAAAAATTGGCGAAAGGTCTTAGGGTGTTCATGCTTTGTCATATATCTTCAAAAATATTCCTTTAGCGGCTAGGATTTTTTAGAACTCGAAAAGGGTGCGATTGCAAACCTAAAATCGTGAAAAAACCGATTTTTTATATTTGAATTCAATGATATGAAAATAATATTAAATGATAGTAAAATAATAAATATTTTCAAAACGTTTTTTTTGAATAAATTATTATTTTTTCAAATAGATAACAATATTTATTTCTACAACTCAATATTAGTAGGTGTGGTTTGGTTTGGGTGAGTCTAGTAGGTTCAGGTTAGCGTAGCTATATAGCTATATACAAACAAATTATCTCTCTCAGTGTTCATACAAACTATGTTTTGTAAACGCATTTGAAAAGAAAGTACTTTTACACAATAAATGATAGTATATTTTTCAGTTCTAACAACGAAATACGAACTTCAAATAAAAAACTCTATTCTTCCCATTGAACACGCTTTTTAAAAAAAAGATGAGGCGCAAAAAGCTGTTTGCGTATTGTTTTCATGAAAAATGAACTAGTGAGTAAGAGCCGTTTGTCACATTGCACAAAGATGCATTCTGTATGCAATCCGACCGTCAAATATTTACTAACGTGAGCCACACAATCTCATTTAATGTATGAAAGCTCGTAGACTTTGAGCGAGTCGGATTCGAATCTTCATCATATCCATATGGAACTTTAGTTATTTGGGTTTGAAACTTTAAGGCGGATACTCCGATTTAGGGTTATGCAAATACGCGCAAGTATAAATAGAAAGACCACGGAATTTCATCATATTAAAAAGTTATGGGGCCTTGAAATATTATAAAAGTAAATTTGCGAAAAATCACGATTACTATGCAAAAAAATTGAGTGGAACTGCGAAAAGTTTATTTTCGAAGTATAATTTTCAGCGTCGAATAAATTAACAGTTAACGGCCTTCGTTGCTAAATGAAACACTAATAAGATTTAAATTAATTTTAATGGAGACTTGCCGTACACAGTTTTTCAATTTAAAATCGGTCATTAATACATACGCCTTTGTATGATGTATGAAATTTTCAAAGTCTCTGCAACGATAATAGTTGTGACTTTTTGAGTAATTATAGATTTCTAAAGCGGCAAACATGAATATTTGGCAGCACGCGAGCCTTACAAATTACACATTTTATTGGGGAGTTGATAGAAAAAACAACATGTTAACGTTAAATACAAAAAAATGTCAAAAAACTCTCATATTGAAGATATAATGATTGTGTTTAAAAAAAAGCTAATATTCGTTCATATATGAAACCTAAATTTTTATTTATGTACAAGCTAAAAAAAGCATACATATATACATTAAACTAATGTGAAATAAATTGAAAAAGTACACGAAACGTGATTCCATACATTATGATGCTAGACGCTGAATTTAAAAAGCTTTTCAAAAAACGAACGATTCAGGTGATTTATTATGGAAAATCGAAAATATCAACAAAATCCATGAATTCTTTAAGCAAATTTTGATGCGATTTGTATGCACTGTGAGCACTTTCAGAATTAATATGGAAAACTGTAAAATAACATCGAACTGATGGAAAATCGATACGTCCCGTTTAGCACACGCGGAAAAACGCCATGTATGGCGATCCGATTTTTCCCCGTTTCAGAGGACACGTAACGGACCCTGGCTGTTATGGTTTCGTATACGATTTTTTATTAATAAATTCGTACGTGTGTAATATATGAAATGACGGGGCTCGATGCCGAAAAAGGTCCTCATTAACCGTCGTGATGGATCGGCGTGACCGCAATATACATAATAGATTTGCATATACGAAGCGGTAATCCGACGCAAATGCGAACGGCGTTCTAATTTAAATAATTATTGTTCGGTATTGAAGCGTGATAAAATTGGATTTTTGTATATGCCAAAGGTTGCTGAAACTCGAAATTTCACGTAAAATTTCTTAAATATGACTTTTTACGAAAAACTTCCCACTTATAATGAAGAAAATCATCTGTAAAACGTGCACACTAAACAAGCAACTTAACACAGGTTAAATCGAAATATCAACTGTGCATAAAACCGATTTTTTTTCAGACGATCCTTTCAGATAGACCAATGTTTTTTATGCCATTTTTTTTACCACGTACATGTTTCGACCGGTTGATACAACGTGATACGTGTGCGTACGTTCTATGAGGCGATTTGAATAAGGGCGGGCCGTTCGGGCGCGTATATTATAAACGCGGTACAGCACGGTCGAAAATATATTTATTGTTATGTAATAATCCTTCATAAATCTCGCGAAAACGATCCAAAGCCACGAATGGATAGCGGTCATTCCAGCTTCGAAGCTTTATCCGATAGATATGGACTTATAAAGACATTTCCATAAAAATAATGCGCGAACAGGGAAAAATATCCGAAGAGCAACGAAAGTCGCTCGTTTCAGTGAAAAACCAATGGGAATTATTCTTGTATGTACATGTAATGTATTTTTGAACTAGATTCTAAAATAGAACAATGGTTCCGAAACTGAATGCTACCGCGCAAAACTAATTCTTAAAGAAATGTAAAAAGCGACACTTACGAAATTATGGGAATTTCACTATTTATCATCAACCGTTCGCAGAGCTATACTTACGTAAGTATAAATAATAATTTTTAAAAATGCGAACACGAACAATAAATAGGCTTTTAGGGGGATCGCGTGACAATGTTGCACTAAACGTAACGTGTTACTCACGCCCATTTCGCATTTCATTTCGCCGATATTGCGGTTTAAGTAAATAACTACCACAGTCCGACCACCTACTTCGCCACCCAGGTAAAATGAAAAAATACGGAAAATATTAGCGCCCGTATTCCGAAAAATAAAAGCGGGACCGAAATTATAGTACAGGTGGAAATAAAAAGTGTCATGCTTGATTGAAAGGTAGCACGTGTTGCGCCAGACGCGATTAATGAACTACAAAAAGTAATTCTGATTGTATTGTACAGCGAATCATCGATTATATGATTCTATATTTGCTATCCAATTTTGAAACATTCAATTATTCAATTCTGAATGCAGGCCCGCTCTATATTGTACATAATTGATATGCGTTATAAACGAATCGGAATAAACGATAAAGTTTTGTAAATTACTCTACAATACAAATATCAGATACATGATAATTTTATCTGAGTGCATGAGCATTAAAATAATAATATTACAATTTTAAGTGATGTTATTTAGTTATGTGTAATTTTGAATGAGTTCAAACAATCAAGAATAGACTTTACTTATGAGCGCGAGGAAAAGGCGTGTATTAACGCCGAGTCTCATTAGCGAGAAATTATAATGAATATTAATTGTGTATAAACGCCCCTTTTCATACGTTTTAACTACTTCAATGTTGAAAAAAATTAAACGCAAAACACAATTAACACACACGCGAGACGAATTGAATACACAATGACAACCTCGTGGCGCAATATTCAAATTAACAACCTTTGCATTTTGTCCGATTTTTCGGCAATAAACGCCATTAATCCATCGAACATAAACAATACATTATTTTATATAAAGCAGCCATGTCGATTTGGCACGTGCGTTAGTTTGTTTTCGAAAGGAGCGTTATTTAGTTGTCTTGGATAGTGCGAAGCGAATAATTAACATTCCTTAGAACAAACGCGTTTTGTTGGGAGCACGTCCTTTGGCGGCTCGTAGCAATTAAGTCAGGTGGATGGAAGAAGGCTGTAGAGAAGACTCCGACTGTTTTATGTGTGTATGTGTATCAAAGAAATAATAAAGCCTTTATAAGGACATGGTACTTCGGCAAGGGAGTGGGGCAAAAATAATTGTTGTTCATCGAAGACGCAACATTCACTTTTATACTGAGTATATGTGAAAAAGGAGTGGTTTGGTTTGTTGAGATTTTGATTGACAGACGTGTGATTTTTATTATATTAGTCTAATGGATTGAATGATATGAATTGACATTTATTGAGTTTTTATAATTTGAAAGCTTTGAAAATGATTTAATGTTATTGCATAGAACGCGTGTTGAATAAAACTTTTTTATGCTTTAAATATTGGAAAAAAATATATTTGAACGAATCTCAAAAATAAATGCGAGAGTGATAGTTTTGTATAAATTTTCAACAAAATTTATTTGTAAGAGAAAATTTTATTTCATTGAACGATCATATTCGATTGTGCTTTGTTTAAAGTGTGCGCACAATCGTATGTTGCTCAAACTAAACGAAATGCAATGCAAAGCAAGGACAGTAGTTCACTCACGGTAAAAAGTGGAAAATGCAAACTTGTATAACAAAGCCTGGTGGGGACCACTGTCGCCGTCATATAAGAGATAAGAAACGAGACTGGTCGTGTTTGTTCCCCTTGTCGGTTTAAACAAACTTTTCCAGATGAACTTATCTATTTATATTCCGAAACAGTTTCCGATCGTCTCGCTTAATACGAATTCATATTCTATAATACATAATTTTCGTAGAGGCGCTTTTATAAATCCATCTGATTTTATTACTCTATTGAAAAATAGTGTGCGCTTAAACAATATAAATACCTGACTAATGGATCATAATGGATGCCGCAACAATAGTAAAAAAATGGTATAACAGCAATACGCGTATTGTTATGCTCAGAAAAAACATAAATGTAGCGTTTTTGCGGCATGCGAAACATCCACAGAAAAACTAAAAGTCATCCAGGGAACGCCACAAAAATAATTTATCCTTTCACCTGTCGCACTTTTGCCAGACAGAAATAATTAATTAGGTAGAAAAGCTCACGCACGACAGCGACAAAGTGCAAAGCGAGCATACACACAAGTACATTTCCGCTAGTTTTTTTTACGCGATAACGCGCCCCGGAAAACTCAGCTGGGAAATTTTTTCCAATTTTTCCAGACGGAAAGAGGCGCGCCTCTACCTTTCCCTCCCGTTTCGCTGCATGAATTATAATATTTAAACGTTTTTTTTATTCCGCCCTCGGTGACAAATAGCATTCGTAAAGCGATAGGCGTATTATTTTCATCGTTCCAATGTCATGTTAGAATTAAATTTCCTACTGTAACAGTAGTGTAACATGTTTATTATTTATTTTCGTTGGGAAAATATCAAAATATGATACTATTTACGCGTATGATGTTCGAAAAACTTCTAAGATGTTTATCCGTGTAAGTCTTGTAAAAAGTTTCATGAAAGGTAGTTTATGCACGTGTAGTACTTGCATGAAATTTTCAAGAATATTCAACGTTTCACTAAACTTTTGTTTAAAAATATACATCCTTAACCCAATAATATACAGATCACTTTTGTATATACAAAATAATTTTCTATAAGTTCGCGTTCATATTAACACATAAGCAATTGATACACGCAACTAAAACTTTTTTTCAGAAAGGCAAACAAACTCGGACTAAGTAAACCCACAAGACGTTAACTAAAAGTAGTGAAAGTGTACGTGTGATGAGCAATTATTTACCGAGAAAAACATTTTCTCTACTTTTAGAGCTAATTGCAAATCTCGGTAGTAATTAAGCGACTTTCTTTTCCTGAGATTATTTATTCATGTCGGTGGGACATGTTCTTTGAAAAAAAAAATACCACAGAAATAAGAAGGGTCCTGCCGACAAATGAGATACGAGAAAACTCGATCCGTGGCACACACGTAGTGAAGAAGGTCTGAAAGCGTAGTGATGTAAGCTTCACGACTGATTTTCCCGTGGAAAACGAGTGTTCACAATGCAATTTGTAAGGCTTCCGCCGTCGCGTCGCGACTCACCCTACATTTCCGAAAAAGCTCGTCGGAAAATTCGATGAAATTAATTGGTGAGAGTATACGAAGATAGGCTATCGGCGGTGGAAGGTTTGCGACGCAGAAAATATAAATGGCTAGAAAAATTGAAGAGGTTTTTCATTAAAAGGCAACTAAGTTCGTTAGATTGAGTGGTTTAGTATTATCTATGGAATTCGATACATCATACTCCGAAAGTTAACAAAATATAAAAATGAATCAATCACATTAATAATTATGCTTATTAATACTGTGATTTGTGGTTTGTATATAAAAACAATATTATGATCAATCCAAAATTTTATATTATATATGACATGTATTTTTAATTGATATATTGATGAAAAAAAAAATTCTATTTAAATTTTCAAAAAATTGTCAACTTACAAAATTTTTATATCAACTCAAACAAAAAATTAACGTTCCCAGCTTGTAAAAAATACAAATCTTTAAAAGATCGATTGCACAAAATCTTATTTGTTATAATGGATTATATGCGTATACTTGTGGATCGGCGGTTGTACGTATTCGTGGAAAGGAGTTTTCCCGACGTTCACCTGGAATTCGCTGAAAAATTACAAAGTGAGGCTTTCCCGGAAGGTAACATTTATCATAGTAAAGTGGAAGCACACACTTTTCCAACGCCCCGACCGTCTCACATTCGGATAGAATTACATTTTTTCGATCGTGATTAATGTACGAACAGCGAAAAGGTGCTGCTCTGGAGCATCGCAAACGAGCTTCGTACATTACGTCTGTGATATTATAGAAAGGATTTACGCAGGTGACGTGAAAATTTTCGCTCGAATACCAACTGCTATAACTCAAAACGATTTTATTTAGGATCCTTGTGAAAAATATCGGTATCGATTTTTGATATATCAAACTGTCCGTGCTGTCGGCAGCTGCTTTGATATTTCGTCAATACATCGAATTTTTTTTAGTTTGTGGATTATTTTCAGGCCGTCTGGTAAAAATTTTCTATGTGTTCGCTTGAGTGTTATTTTTCTCGTTATATATCGATGACGCGTGTAACTGATTGATGGAGATTTTATTTGGTTTCATTTGATAAAAGGTTCATCAATCATTAGTCCGACCGTCAAACGAACACTCGAATTACTTTGCAAGTGGGGAGAGAGCCATAACAATTAAGCCAAATTGCAATATATTCGTGGATGTGTTGATTTAATGATTTATTGTTCGTTTGCCAGCCATGAATCTGAAGACGTGATAAGAAAATAATTAATCGAATACTATTCGTAAAAATCTGACGGGAAATTTTTGATAGATTGAGCTGTCGTTAGAATATATGCACGTACTGAATTGAATCACATTTGAAGGGATTAATTCTAATGTATTAACTGTCAATTGAACTGCGATAATTAATTAGGTTAATTAATACAGTACATATCGCCTGTCTATGAGAGATATGACGGGGTGATTTATAATTCATATTTAAGTATGTACTCTGATCGTATTTTACGCATACCTTCCATGAATATATATA
>JAOXNN020000004.1:8121756-8159947 GCA_028571205.2 Hydropsyche betteni
ATATATCTAGCATTTTTTACTAAATATTTACAGGTATATCGCGGGATTAGACGTCTCAAATACGATCATTTGAGGAGATGTCACACAAAATTGATGACGAATTTATGACAAATAAATAATGATTTGATGAAAAAGAAGGTTTTTTTTAAGCATTTGTAAGCATTGTTTTAATTATTTTACTATAAAATAGAAAAAAATGACAAATTAGCGCTAAGTATCACAAAATTAGACAAGTCTCTCCTATATATCGTTAACTTATTTCAGAAACATAATAAATAATAAAAACATTGAATCAGATACAATCAATGATTCAATAAAATATTCGAACGTTTATCTCGTATACATAATTTATCATGTACGAAAAACAAGCAGATAGTTATGAAAGTCACGAAGCGTGAAAGTACCTAAGTATTTTTTGTGTGAGCACCGTTGAAATATTCCTCTTTTATTGTGCGCACATTTGCAGAAAAGGCTTTTCTTTCAGTGATGCCCACGTAATAAGCCGGAAAACGGAACCCAAACAAAAATTCTCGTACACAAATATATATTCATATGTCATAAATCCAATGTTGCTTGCTGGCTGCGGACGATTTAATCTTATCTGGAGCGACAGAAAATTGTGTTGATGTCGCTGGCGGCTCGACAAAGAAAAACTTGGAGACATGAATGAGAAAACTGGAGGAGACGGAGACAACGCGTTTACCTGGTGACACGAAAATATATGAGACTCAGACTATAAAATGGGAGAAAAATACATAAACTGGTTCTTTATAAATTTTGCAGTATTCATGTGAAATAAAACATATGGTTTCGCAAAAAATTAATCTGTATATAACCCAAGTATATTATTTTATGACAAATTCGTGTCTTATTTTATAATCGAGAATTTGCACTATTTTATCAATTCTTTAATATATCAAATAGACTTTTAAACACTTAAAAATATGAAAAGATACAAAAATGAATTATTTGAACTTTTTAAGAGTTAAAATATAAGTATAGCATACCCAATAATAAAAGCCTCTAGTACTTCAAAGCTCGCATTACATAGAATCTTTTATTTTTAATTTTTTACTGAAGAAAATATGAAAAGAACCTGAAAAGTACAATTTTCATAAAAGAGCCATCACAATCAAATATAAAAATAGTCAACCATTTCAATCAACATGAACATAAAAATTCATCTCGCAAAATCTTTGAATAACCTACAAAACCGCCACACAAAGAAAACAAACTCCGAAAGATACACATCTCAACGTAAATCTCCCGCTTTATCTAATATCTAGTACGAACCACTTGGACGAATTGAATTGTTAAGCCGCGAATTTGTATAATCGTGCATAAATTTGGCGACACTCTCGCTAGTATTATACGTTATAACGAAAGGCGCAAACATAGGGCGCGGCATAAAACTGAATTTCATTTTCCAGACGTGTGAACTTCGACTTTAAAAACCTCCCCGAAAACCCACACCTCCGAATCCATGACCTCAACCCCGTAGTGGAAAAGTTCCGTTTCCCGGAAAAAGGTAGACGTCTGGGCGGATGCTGCATTCGGATAATGGGACAGGTCTCCGTCTATCCCGCGACGTACATGTTATTATATACGTTTGAATACACGTGTACGTATGAAACTTTTTCAGCGACTCGACTGAATGCATAATATGTAGGAAGTTGTCGGTGCTTTTTTTATCCTCGTGTTTCGTTTGGAAGCTGCGAAGAAGGCGGCTTCTTTCAGTGCTTGGAAAGGACGCGCACACGAAAGCTTAAAACTTTCGAAGGGCTTACGCAGATTGGAGAAAAGTGTTTTTAAAATGAACGAATCAAATTTAAATCTAATGGATTCAATGTTTTTTTTTGCGTTTTGAATGTGAAAATTTTTGGTAAATATGAATTTTTAGAAAAAAATTCAATAACATTCTGAAAATATATAATTTTGTTAAATTCATGATTTGAATTTTTTACACCATCTGAGCAATGATTCAAAGTAAAACGTGTTTTAGGCACATATTTTTTGTGAAAATTATTATCGTACGTTTTGTTAGGCATATAAAAATTGTATGTCCGAAAGGCACTTTCTTTCGTTCTCTTGAATTTTTTTTCTACAAGTTCA
This sequence comes from Hydropsyche betteni, assembly GCA_028571205.2. Classification (NCBI taxonomy): domain Eukaryota; kingdom Metazoa; phylum Arthropoda; class Insecta; order Trichoptera; family Hydropsychidae; genus Hydropsyche; species Hydropsyche betteni. The sequence goes on from JAOXNN020000004.1 coordinate 8,123,869, forward strand.
ACAAAAAGCGCGATAAAACTTGCTTTATTTCTCTTTGTTGCAAACAATAAAGAGCCACGCTTTAAAAATAAAGAAAAAGTTAAGCAACTTAAGAGATTTAATGGTAAGACGAGTCTCGCGAGTTTAACTTGTTATAAACACCTCTTTTTTTGCGTTCGCCCAACAAACGTTGTGAATAATGAATTTGATTAAAAAATTATTGGAATAAACGTTTCGTATTCATTTCAAACGTCAGACTATACATCAGCAAATCCCCAAAGAAGACTACTTAGTAATAAAAATAAATATAATTATCTGTTTTTTAGGCTCATTCCGCTTTTCTAAGCAGCTGATATATATTGAAGTAATTCGAGCGATTCTATTGCGGAGATCCCTTTGTTAGGTGAACAGGAAGGAAGGAAACGAAGACAATGGTGACGTTGCACATGACTTCTACCCATTCCAGATCCACTCCGCTTCCGAATCCGGCCAAAAATGTCCACGTACCGAACCAAAGAACCGATTTCGACAAAGAACCGGCACCGCAATTAAAATTTATCCCCGTAGTGACGATCTAATTTAATAATCCGTGAAACGCCGACCTCTACAAAAGTGAGGGATGGAATCAGGGACGGGTCGTTGTGTATGAGGGAAAAAATGTAAATTTCCAACCCCAAAAAATTATTAGAAAATCAATATTTTTTCATTTGATGAAGATGTGTTGTGTAATCGTTTTTATTTTATGTCATTTAGATCATATTGAAAAAAATATGTTCTGGAATGAGCTTTAAAGCTAATCAAGCTTAATATTTTGCGTAAATTTGTTCCACCACTGAGGGAAGGAAAAAATTATGAATTCGCCGACAATTTTTAACCGTCACCGTCTTCGAGGGGTTATAATTGCTCCGAAGACACGCTCTACAAGAGAGGGTTCGAATAATTAGTCGACGAAATAATAAAAACGCGGAAGAAATACGACCAGCGGTAATTGATGACTGCTGCAATTAAAACTACGGAGGGCGAGATGCGCACGAATACAAATTTGCGCTTTTTTCGAATGACGTTTTAATACCTTTTTTAATACTTTTTCAGCATTCTTTTTTCGTGGCCGGAAATCTAAACGACCGGAATCGATACAGGCTAAGGAATGTCACAAATAGGAGCGTCTCTTTTCCACTTTTATTGTCCGAAGTCCCCTGGCACCGGTTCCACAAAACCAAATTCCCGTTTTCGAACGCCCGGACATTTGCATTCAAACGAGTCCGCGCAGCACTTTCCGACTGGATGAGAAGTCGAAAACTTTTCGCGGGAAATCAATATTTTCGTGAAATAATATTCGGTTGTGCATCCGCAAAATTGTCTTCGAAATTGCATTTCGCGTTAGTTGATATGAAATTCCCGAATTTGTGTTACATAATATCGCAACATAAGATATATCTATACTAAAAAATAACAATAAATTTTAATAAGGAAAATATTTATGTTACAATTGTAAACATGAAATTTTCATTAGCCAAATTTATTGATGGAATTAAAAATGTTTCAAAGAAAATTGCGTAAGATGTTTGAATGGGAGAAAATATAAAAATGTATTTAGCCTAAGGTGTGTTAATATAATTTGTCGACTGGAGTAATAATTCATTTTCGTTAAAGACATTGTTGTGTCGTCTTAATGAGCATCTTCACAAGGTAGCATCCCCTTGGGATGCTCTGTAACTAAAATACAGTACACGCACACATACATAATTTAAGTAGTGGAAACTTTGGCTAAAAGCGGAAACGGAATACAACGCATGCATGACAAACAGACATAAGTCTTTAGTAATTCTTGAACTGAAAATTATCCATTCGTATTCATATTTATTATAATACTACCAGAAAGCTGTTTGCATATGAATCGACAAAAACCAAATTAAACACCGCGGACTTTCAAGAAAAACAAACAGCACATTCGGCGCGACGAAAAGTAGAAATTCAGCAAAAAACGTGACTAATTATAATGACCGACTTTCCTGTAACCCAATTAAAACGTACTCACAATCAGAATATTACGTACGCTGTTAAAAATAAAAAGAAAAACTTTTGATTCATATATAACGACGTCGATAAATTAACGAGAAAGGGAGAGAGCGTGTTAGATGGCGATAATTCAACTTGCAGGGTAAACAAGGATGAAGTAAGATGGTCGTAAATTCTTATCGGTTATCCCGAATAAACGCATCCCGAGGGACGTTCACAGTCTGCTGGCCATTCCGATATCCTGGACCTTCCATTTCCAATACCGGAACGGCGTCGAATATTAAAATATGACCCTGTCATTGAATCCAGTCGATAATTCAATGCATCCTTGCGTTCATGCGTGGAATGAAGGTTTTTCACTTCAATTGACATTTCATATAGATAATGCAGTGCAAATAGATAGCACTATGAAAATATAAATTTTTTAATAAATATTCGGTCATTTTAGTTTATATAATTGTTCGTATTTTCGTATACTTTATATAACGTACCATTATAAACAATGACATTTTGTTTCCCTATATTCGGGTGAAATTTATTGTTATTTCTAATTTGTTTTGAAATTATGTTGATTTAAACATTGTACGTAATACCGAATATGAAGTAGGTACATTTGGCGTATTTGGAAACTATCCTGTTACATTTATAATACTACCTGATCCAGACGTTGCCTTATCATATCACTAAAACTAAACTACAATAACCTATACAAACAGGAGAGGAATTTCTGTATTCGCAACAAGAGCGAACATTGCCTTTGATAAACCGTAAACCAATTTCAGTTGTACAAATATGTGCGTTAGTACGCGCGCTCGGTCCCGAATTAAAGTTTACGAAAAGTTTTCATTGTTTTACATAAGCGAATTGCTAGTCTAGCTTCAGACGCGCAATCGACTAAAATTAACTCGACAATCTAATAAAACACACATTTACTCAAAATTACATAAAACTTCATAAATACAAACAATCATAATTAAAATCGTACATTTACTTATTTAAACCGCGAAATTAAAAATAGTCTATTATTCGCTCAGTAAAATTTATATGTTTTCAACATGAGGTTGGGGGCAAAGCAATTAACGAGCAAACTATAATGACAATAACGTAACGCAACGTCTATTTAATACATAATTTATTATTTATCACAAAATGGAAACATCAAAATTTCAAAAGTATGAAAAAAAACTTGCACGAATAAAATGCATGTTGACGTAAGCGTGTTATTGCAAATGCAAACTTTTCCATCAACCGATGAAGACGGCACTTTTCCGAGCTTCCATACGACCGTACCGCGGCTCGTTTCCGATTCTACAGGATCTGGTCGTGCTTATTGAATAATTAATTTGTTTTAAGTGAGTTACGCCATCGTGGCAGGTAAGGATGTCTTGGAACGGCAGCGACTTCGACGCCCCATCGCTCAGAATTTGCCCCTCTACATGTAGGTACATCGCCGACAAGGGTAAGAAAAAGCTACTTACTTTTTATAAGTTTTCAACCTGCAAGCGAATACTAGGGTGCATCTAAGCATCTCAAAGAAGTCTTTGGATATTAAAAATTCTGAGTGCGTATTAAATGCGCGCTATAGGGACGACGTGCAGGTTTTTTGTGGATGTGCGTAATTTTAGACTATTCATTGAACGTGTAAATTTTTTTTCGTTTCATGAGTTTAATTCGACGTTCGATCGTTAATCAGATTATTTTTTCGATGATGCAATTTCTAAGAGCGTCAATGAACGCATCGTTGAACATGAAAAGGAATTTATTTTCAATATATGAGCTTGGCAATTTTCTTCCAATATTACATGAATCTGCGCGATTTTTTTTACACAAACTTTGAATTAATAAATATTATTTTTTTATGCGTTTATACACATTTTTGTAAAACTGACGGTTTTTTTCTGAAATAATTCAACTGGTACTAAAGTAATTAGTTAATTTCAAATAAATATTTTCAAGCTTTAAAATGTTAAAATCGTTTAGTAATATAATAAATTGAATTTATTTTAAAAGAAATGAAACCCGGATATTGGAATAAAAAGTTAACTACCTTAATTTTCAGATGGGAGCCAAATTGACATTTCGAAACCTTTCCGAAACACAATCAAATTGCTTTATATTGGTACAAAAAAATGATCGAATATTTGAAACGAATTCTCCAAACATCTTTACGTTGATTGATTGGCTTCCTGGCATGTACCTCGGTTGGGAGCAGCCCTTAAGTCTTACCTTCGCCCTACAAAGGTGCAACCGTTTATCGAGCGTTTCCACAACAACGGCGCCATGATTCGATTAGGACCCCGAAGGGAACGAAATTAATTTCTTGATTTTTGTCAGTCGCTTTAATTCAAGAAAACTCGCTAATATCCGCCCACCGTCAAAGCGGGCAATCGAGCGGCGATGATTTTTACAAAAGGGACGAATTCGGGAAACTTCGCTAATCTCGACCGATCTCACCTATAGGCGTTCTATTATTATCGGGGGGCTGTCTAGCGAATGAAATGCGCCGCAGTAAAATTAGAGCTCGTTAATGCCGTGTTTATTGTGCTAGTTAACGAAAACGGAATAATTGTGCGGGAAATTGTCGTGTATAGTACTCAGGTTGTGCGTTTGTGTGCCGCTTTGATTGTTCGCATAATTGCGTACGAAATCGAGCGTTGCCAAACTTAGCAAATTCACACGGAAATTTTGATATTATCAATTAACAGATATGAATTCTTAATACAATGAACAAAGTCTAAAAAGCATTTACTATAAATTATATAAAAAAGATAAAATTAATCTATTAGCTAGATGGCTAGCTAACTCAATGCACCCTTTCATCGGGCGACCTTTCAGGTTGCTCGATAAGCAAAAGCACGAACCGGGGTGAATCATTTTATCATTCGAGGTGGCAACAGGGAGAAAATTTTCATTAGGTCCGAACCGACATACTCGTAAGAAAAAAATGCGAAAGCATTACCGGAAAAGGGAAGACAGGAAGGACGCGTTCTCCAGCGCCCCAAATTATCTGATCGGGACAAAACCAATGGAACGGAATCGATAATGTAGGCAGGTACTGGATATTCTCTTACGTTACCAAGAGTTCGAAGAGCGAAAAACTTTTTTGCGCGAGCGGAACAGAAAGTTCCATTAGTCGCAGACCGCGGCAACTCTTGGAAACTTTGACAAAGAGAGAACCGGCCATTTGAGCGCTGGGGGTTTCCCCTCGGCTCGAATAAGTGTGTACGTATGTTTTGGTGGTCCCCGAATACTTTTCGGCGTCGTCTGAGTGCTTTTGTGCGAATTATTCCATGAAGGAGTGGAAAAGAAAGCTTGATTTAGTATATGTTTAGACCCGTCGCGTTGTGCCGCCGGTACTTTTGTTGACTCGAGCAAAGGAAGAGGAAACTAATTTTCATTACTGAATTTGAGTAGTTCTTTTTAAAGAGGCGAATAAGAATCGTTAAAGTACGGAAGACGAAAGATATATTTTGAAAAACTTATGCTTTTGCAAAAGTATTGTACTGCGAGACGTTTAAATAAAGTAGTACACAAGATGACAGTTGACAAAGCAGATGTTGCGTATTATGTATATAATAATATCTTTTGCATCGTTATAATTAAAACAAAAATTATTTTAAAACATTGCGTTACATAATTACTTACTTGAATGTTAAAATAATGAAGTAAAGGAACTTTGATTCAAATAGGGACACTTACATAGGAAGCATTGTTAAGCTAAAACGAAAACAGAACAACAACCCTTTTGATACACGAAATTCAATTATTATACATAGCAACTGTATGAAATCGTTAAAAGTGTAATCGAATTAAATTCTGGAGCATTCTTAAGTGCATAGAGGTGAGCGCGAAACGAAATTCTCTCAAAACAACGATCCTCAAGCGTTTCAGATGCATTTCGAAACTTTTACCGGACGCCGTCGGAATAAAAGCTTTCCGGTTAGTTAAACCGGGCCGGCGTCGCCGCACAACAGGAAAACCTCCACATTCGTGAAAAACCTGCAACTGAGAATGGAAAAAAACTAGAACTGGGTGAATAAAAAAAAGAAGAAACGTCGGAAAATCCGTCGATAGTCGTCGGAATTAAAACTTTGACGTGAAATTGCGGACGTGCAACGCGAAAACTGCGGAAAGCCGTAAAATGTCGGTCAACGGGTCGCTTTAATAAATATTCTTCAGATAGTACGTGTTTTTTTTAGTAGTTGTGTGGATGGTGGTCGAGAAACTTGGCACTGTAGAAGTATGGTGACTATAGTGACGGTATGGAGCCATGGTGGTAAGGTATTACGATTGTATAGTGGTATAACGTGTGTACGTGAACTACGTTCACGGTAACCGAACCGGAAGGCTTCGGTCCAACAATCGGGAACATATTTATTGTCTTGGCTGCATTGTGGTCAACGGCCGTTACTCGTAATAAGCGCGAATTTAACTTTATCGCTTTAAAACAATATTTGGCCTACCGCAACATCACATACACATGCTCATTTCTCTAAATTGTTTTGCGGTTTTTGCTTAAAGTTAATTCAAATTTATCTAAATGATAAATTATTCACAAACTTCGATGGCATTAAAAAGTATAATAAGAATATTGTAGGATCAATATCACTATTTATATTTGAATTTTTATAAATTTAATGCATGCCCCAATTTTGTACGCATATCTACATTGTAAAAAAAGTGATAAATCGTTTTGAAATTAAAAAGAAACTTCATTCATAAAATTGATATCAATCGATTGATTGTAAAAAAAGTTTTATTTGAATTAATTATTGATTTATAATTAAGTTTACAAAGTACTAAATGAAAATTGATTGCCAAAATTTATTTTCAATGAAAAATTAATAAAGTTTATTTTGTTTTCAAAATTTAAGCCTAAATATTTAAAGCACAAAATGCTATAACTTTGCCTTAAACTATATGAATAATTTAAACATAAATATTTTGATTCCAAAAAAACTACACGGATGAGCGGACAAAATGTAATAAACAGAAACCTATTTTGAACATTTGTTCTATTTCCGTACGCGACCTTAAGTTATCGTTCATTTTAATCGAACCAAACATATAATACAATAGTAGGCACTGAGCCAGCCGTCATTATTAAACGTCGAACCTTTATTAGACCAAGCACACGCATAATAGCCAATTAGTCGAACATATAAGTGCGCGAATTTCATTATGAAGCATCGCGGAGGATTCTCGAGTATTGAAAGGAATTTTCATATGAATTTGAGACACATCATTGTTCCACCCTGCCTCCGAACTAATATATGGGTAATTAACGCTTGCACGTCATACAGACACCATAATACGTGTACATATTTAAAAGCGTATTGTATTGTATGACGGTCTATCGTATACAATACGTTGCCTTGCGGTGAGGTCGTATGGGAGCGTACCATTACGGAGATTGACTTGCAGGGGTAACTAACCAAAATAAGATCACTTTTGAAATATAATATAATAATATATCGACCACAATTCTCATTCAACGATAATGTGATTGAAAATCTACTAAAAGTAATACGAAAATGTTTCATTTTTATTCATATTCACATAGGTGTCACATTTCATGCGACACTATTGTCTTTCCGATATATTCGATTCGACACATCTCTACGTAATGTAATATGTCAATGTTTTACAAATTCAACAAAAACGATACGATATACGATATGTGAGCTTTGTTTGGGGTGTGTATATCGAAAAATGTGATGCGGAAAAATCGAAGCTTTCTCAAGTTAATCGACCCTCAATCAAGAGTGATTTATGCTAACGCACAGTCGCCATTTTCTCGGTATAACGTGCGAGCATTATGTTGCTGTTTGATAAAGCTAATACGTTTATTTATCATAAACGACAAAGCGTAATAGGTAATAAGTGAATTTAGGTTGATTGAGGACATGTTCGCAATTAATTTTGAATTGAAATCAATTGGTTTTTGATAAATAATATGATAAAGGTTTTATTGTGGATCGTATAAATTATTAAAATTAAAATTAAAAAAAAATCATTGGTTTGGTTGTTTTTTTTTCAGTAATAAAACTAGTCTCACTAAAGGCTCAAATCCTTGGAATATCACGAAAATAAGCACCTACTTTATTTTTTATGTGTCTTAAAGCTTTTATGTTTGGAAAATCATAAAAACTTTTATAAAAATAGACATAATTCACGCAATACTCCCCATGTCAAGAAATTATTTAAGATTAAATTTTAATAATATATTTTGAATCATACGAATACTCCCCATAAACAGTAAAATTACTATTTAAAAACTAAACCATCCAATAAACCAACGTAAACGAAAACAAAAGAAAATACAACACGAATCTCAAAATTTTACCCGAAAACATTTTTACACCGCACAAAACCAAATCTAAATCTTTCAGTTTCATCACAAGGTCATACAAGAAAACCAATAAATTTCAAACTCATAAAGCTGCATGCTCGCGTGCCACAAACGGGTGAAAATCGCTCTAGAAACACGACGGACTTTGCATGCAGTGCACGCCAAACCGTTTTTCCCAAAACGTCTTCGTGATAAATAAATACGTGTGATTTTTTTCAGCGAAACGTTCCAATCTACAAAGCCATCATTAAATAAAGCCGTCGGGGGTTGACGATCCGCCCTACTATACGCTAAAGAGGGTTGATAATGCATACGTAAACGGAAGCCATTGCGGCAAGGATGGCAGGTGGTTGAAGGCTCTCTTCATCCACCAAGGATACTGTAGTTTGTGTGCCGAAACGCCGGAATTGCCTAGTGCTATTAACCGACAATGGCGGTAAATACGAGCTGGCTCATAAATTCGCATCGTTAATTGCGTATTAATTTTATTTCGGTGGATTAAAGGTATGCGATCCGTTGCGAGGGAAATATGTGCGCAAATATAATATTATGCTGATATTGGTTGCATAGCAGTTTGATTATGAGACGGTTTGCTGAATCCATTGTTCGAAATCAATTTCGTATGAAATTGTTTTGATGTTTGACGAACGGATGAATCTGTAGTAGGCTGCAAGCGGTTGCTTCCAGGAATCGTAATATCGCGATATCGTTTCGAATATAGTTATATGAATCGCTTGTGAATATTAAAATTGTATTCTTATTGTAATTTTATTAAAAATAAATATTTACGCTTACCCGAGAGTAGCATGAATTTTCATAAAAGCTTTGAAAAAATATATTTCGTCTTTATTATGCCTGCGATTTTTTGTTATGATAAAATTAACATCGAAAAGGATTTTCGTCCCACTTTCTGACAACGTCAAAAGTAAATCGATTATATCATTACCATAACCAGTTGTCAAAGCTCATACATTATTTATGACGAACGAAGCCCGCAGTGATTCATGATCCGTATTCACTAGCGAAACCAAATTCTTTTTTAATCGTCCTGTCAGGAACACTCCCTTTTTTCAGCGGTCCACTCGAAAAAAACAGCCAAAATAATATTTGAAAAAAAAAAAGCGCGCGACATTACCGAATCGATACGAAATTATACGTAACATGTTTTTTGATAGGATATCCGCCGGATGGACACGAACTTAGTTTTAATATTTCGCATATCGGATTGCAGTATGCACGTGTTTCACGGCTTTGTTGCGGCAATAATACTTCATGCACCATCAAACAATCCATTTCGAAATCGAATCCCGCTAAATGATTTCCATTTCCGCGCATAAATGACACGTACGATAGACATGATACACAAATCAATATCGGAATTGCATAGTATTCTCTAATATGAATATTTTGCATTATAAACAATATTTTGAACATAAATAGATATTTTATTAACCCCCGTCTCGAGTAGTTTATATTTTTTAGTTCAACCTCTAACTGAAAATCAATGATTTATTCTAACACCTCTATGTCCTTGCACGAAAACACAAAAACAAATATGCTTTTAATATAGGCCCTCATTTCGTTTAGTTTAATAAAACAAATTCGAGACGTCTAACAGCTGAAAACTCTACCCATAAACGTCAAACGTCGCTAAATTGAAATGAGAACAAACATTCGCGATACTACGAGTCATATTAAAGAACTTAAGCGTATGCTGAACGAAAAAAAAATGAGTAAGGAGACGCTTGAGGAACAAGTAGGATACACTTTTACTCTTGCACTCACAAAACACACAAACGGCAAAAATAAAGAGAGCTCTCCCTCACATCCTGCGGGACGCGCGCGCAAAACACATACGCAATCTTTCGAACGAAGGCTCTATGCTTCGCAAATAGAGAAGAGCACTTTTATATCCGGGGAAACGAAAGCTTCGGGCTACTCGTAAACCTGCGGGGACGATATACATTTTCGCAAAAGGGAAGAAACAATGCAGCTGCAAATTCGCCCTGTGTCTGCGCAGCATTTGCAAATGCACTTTTTCGAAATTCGCGCTTGGCTACGTGTCCGTTTGTCGCACGTACAAAGTGAGAAAAGTCCCTCTCTCTGTCTCCATGTTATTTAAATGTAATTTGTCCGTTCGGATTCGTACTGCATCTATTCGATGTACATATATTATCTTTATTTTTCATCAATGAAAATAACATTCGATCTAGAAGATTTAAATTTAGATGAAAGTATCAGAAATATTAAAAAAAAGCATATTATTCAATTATAGTGGAATACGTATAAAATAACTAGCACATTTATATGAGTTTACATGTTATATTTATATGAATATACATTTATATAAATACTAGCTGAACCCGGCAGACGTTGTCCTGCTAGTCTGCATTAAAACGGCTTGATATGATTAACGGGTTGACCCCTGACGGGTTGGCGCCTGATGAATCGACGCTTGACGACTTGACGGTTGGCGGATTGACTTGATACATGAGATTCGTGTACATGCGATCAATAATTATTTCGAAAATTATCAACAACGAATGTATAATGTTAAAACACAATAAAATAAGTCTAAAATATATATTATATTTACCTTAGATAGACCTTAGACTCAAAATACTGGATTTTTTTCATCTTAAAATTTCGCTCGTTGTCCCCTTGGTCCGTTGTTCTCTTTATCTTCACGCGTTCAGCACACACCGGTTCCCGATTCCCGGTTCCCGTTGTGAACACGCGTTTTGTATACACCACAATCACTACACAATCAATCCGCGGCGTGGCGGTGTACTTTTCCATACAAAATTACTTATATTATTTTTTAGCATTTTTTTTAGGAATTTCCCTATTATCTTTTTTTATAAACCACCCGTTAGTGAAAGCAAACCAAAGAAAAAATAAATATCCAAATCGGTAAAGCCGTTTTTGAGTTTTAGCGCGACACCAAACGGCGATTATAAGATAGATAAATAGATGCTAAAGCGTTTGATATTTTTCATATCATCAACAAATATGAGTATAAAATAGTAAAGCTAATAATTGTGTGCAATATAATAATCATTCAATACTCTATAACAGACACTTTATTTCGCGAACAAAATAAAATATTATAAAACGAAACTGGTATATTCAATAAAAAAATGTTTACACAATAGAAAAAACTTTATAAACATAGTAAATACATAGTGCACACCTTTTCAACTATCGACAGCAAAATTATTTTATTCAAGCTACAGATTATTTATTTGCATAGTTCGAAGAAACAAAGGTGTGTTTGCATATTGCACCTTGCGACCCGAAACTTTATGCTTTATATTCAGTACGCGACATACATCCCAAGGGACGTGCGGATTTACGGCCCCCGCTCCTAGAGGATTTTGTACGAATAAAGTTTACGGAAGGACGGCATACGAAGTCGATACAGACAACGTCCCCTCCCTCCAGGATGATTTTTACCAATTCAAAACAAGAATTTAATTATTCCATGCTGATGATTAAAGACTGATAGAATTTGTTGTAACCGCAACAGTGCTAAAACTCGCAAATCGGTTATAATTATTTTGTGTGTAATTAATTGCGTGTGATCGCAGTTCTCGCACTATAAAATATAGCATGTATTCCATTTCGAAATGAAAATAGCATTACAAATGAAACAAAACGTGAAATAGTCATTCGCGATGTGAAAGGAACCGAACATTTCTAATCAACTTTGAATTTTTTGATGGTGTTTCTCGAAGGAATAAAGATAAAAACCCTCACAATTGAAAAAAAAACCTGAATACGTAACAATCTATTCTAACGATTTGAGTTAAACGAAAAAGGATACCTATTGAAAAATTTCAATTGAAATGTTTTTTCAAACCATTTACGAGGGTAATGTACATTTATTATAGAGTATAACTAATTTAATTTATTATTAATTTAACTATAATTTTTGTATTATGTAATAATTGTGTAGTTTTAAAAGTCTTGGACATAAAGAATAGTTAAACAATTTAAAAATTATACCGAGTATTATAAAAAAAATAAAGTGCCATAAATCTACCTTTAAAATTCCCAACAAACAAGTTAAATCATTACTCATGTTAAATCATCAAAGAACAATGCAGAACCATTTTCTGTAGCGAGTTGAAATTCGAAAAAAAAACAACAAAAACAATTCGTCTTGAGTAAAAGTTCGAGCTCTTCTTTAAGTATAAATCAAATATTCTTTGATGCATTAAAACTTTTAAGACGTTTGTTTTCCACTTAAAAGGAGTTTTCTTTTAAAAAACTGTCATATTTTCCGAAAAACTTTTAATTCCAGCGATCGATTAACATTTTTCCACACTACAAAAAACTCACCAAAGTACTATACGTCGAAGATTACCTGTGTGCTGCTAAAACCTAAATTCAAATATATGAAATACACTAACGAGGTGTCAAAGAGACCTCTTTCTGCGTTTAATTACAAAATCAAACAGATCCTCATCGGATGTAGACGTTGCGCTTTCGCGACCCGTAAAACTCGAGATCAAACGCATAGAATTCGGGTCAGAGTTCGTCGTCATCTTGGTCTTGTGCCTGGGGAAGGTTTCCCTTTTAGACAAAGGAGAATTATTTATCGTGAGAGGTGGTGACAAAGCGATAGGAAAACGGGGGCACAATATTCGAATTAGTGCGGAGATAACGCAATCAACGAACGACGAACGCCCCTCTAGCCGTGCGTGAAAAATGATTAAACAGAACGAGAAATCAGAAAATTTAAGAAAACTCGAACATTTTTTTACATCTACATATAAAAAATAATTCAATTTTTTTTTATTATTTTTAATCGACAGACATAATCTTATCGCGTTTTATTGAAATGGAAAAACGATATGTGCATACATTATATAAAACTTAAATTCGTAACAAATTTTAAGCGACAAATAAATAACTAACCCGACTGACAGTAATATCCAAACTTATCTGAACTTCTCAACCATCAATCCGCACACGAAACAAAAAGGATAAAGACATTCAACTCTGTCACTCGACGATAGGGGCAAATCTAATAATTCCATTCATGCACCTGTCAAAATTGCGTCGTTCATTCGTTCGCTTTTCAGTGTACTGAATCCAGAAATTGAGTCGGTGAAATTCGTCGAAGCAGTTATAGATAAAGCCACCTTCCAGGAGTCATTAGGTGGTTTCGAGGGATGGCTGACGACTGTGGGGGCTAGGTATTAAACTTTGTTCGCCCGAATCGAAAGAGAGATAAGCAATTTATTCTAATGTCCCAGCGCCCGTATCCCGAAACGGGAATAATGCACGACCCCGCGGCTTATTTTCGGGATGGAGCCAAATCTGCTTACATTTTATGTGTTTAGGCGAAAATACACTGGACTCTTTCTGGTGTTGGTAAATGTATGAAATTGACTACGAAGCTTAGATGTGCTCGTTCTTTTTGAGGGTTCGCATGAAGGTTGGAAGATTATTTTAATGTCATCATAAATTTTGAAAAATTATAGTAATAAAAGATATATTAAAATATTTTGTGCTTCAATTAAATATATATTAGTTTCAATTTTTGTTCAAAATTAAATGGAATTTAATTTATGTTGCCTGCTAGATTCGAGATTATCTGAGGAATGTTCATCGAATATGATATTACAGTTTCTGATGGAATTCATACCATGAGCGTGTCATATAATCGTAATACATACATACATATATTCCATAATGACATAACCAATATTTAATATATAAACGTTTTGAAAATTATCCAAGTAATATTTAACTACGCAACAATTAACTACACAGCCAAATGTAAACACGTTTTAGCCATGGCACTACTCCCGCAGGGAAAAAACGCATTGTTTAGACGAATAACGTGGGTAACATTTGGAACTGAAGACAGTAGATACGAACCATTCCACTTGGGAACTATTTAAAAACTGACACAATTGTATGTTACGACTATACTAAATATGAGCTTAATTAAAAGTGGGTGCATTCTACACCATTATCGAACTATACACAAAGCAAGATGTGTATCGACACACGGTTAATTCCACGTAAAAGCAACTTTTCCACCTTATTATCAGTCCTCGTCCACAACCATCCATAATCGATCAGAAAACCTAATTACGACGATCGACCCATGGGGATACGATGCCCGCATCCAATGTGTATGAACGATGAGAATCATTAGACCGATCCAATACTTGGGTACACAGGAGGCATAATAACATGAGTTCTACGAAGCCTATCCTTTGTTTGTCGCTTTAATCGAAAACTACAATAGGCCCACTTTCCAAATATAATATTGAAAAAGTAAATGACCCTTATCATCGATGACTATTATATAAATTTTTAATTATTTTATATTTATTTTATACAATTTAGTATTACACTGTATTATCAGCTAGATCTTTATCACATTGAAACACTAAAACAAATTATAATAATTCAATTTAATGAATATTTTCTTACTACCTAAAATATAATGGAATTAATCAATAATATAAATGAAACGCAACAAAGATCGGTGAATATTTTATTTATATTTGAAGTATATGTTTATCATCTGAAATATATATCGCGATTAAATAATCGGCTATCGCCTCATTATAAAATATGATTATCGTCTTGGAAGTGCGATGAATATGATGGAATGCCGACACTGTTCTCGCTTGTATACTAACCACGTTTTTACCATTACTTCCGTCTCCTCGTTTTCCATACCCCCTAGGGAAATATCTTAAGCATCCTGGAGCGGAGCTTTTTTAAAAGCTCTCCCGCAAAGCCGTTCTCCATCCTTCAACAACTTTTGTATTACGGCGACTGCTTCAATACGGAGCCGCTGGATACGAGTAATTTATTACGTAACGCAATATAAACTTGACTGTGGTTAAAATCGAGTTGTTACAAATGTAACGGCCAATCGATCGTTAAACTAGAATGCTCTTTTATTCATCGAAATTGCAACAGTTGATGGGAATTATACTGAAATATAAAGTGTTGCTGATATTTATAAAATAATTCGATTACTTTGAATTATCTATAAAATTATATAGAATTCATTATTTGAATAAAATTATTAATTACAAATTCAATTATTATATGCAAAATTTTGAAATTTCACCGCAGAATCGGAAAGCTTTCAAATAGAAACATTTCTCTTCAATAAAAAAAGAAAACATTTCGATATTTTCCGTACATTAAGCCCGTCGTTCTCAATTATCGCTTTCCAGCTTCCCATATACAAACGGAGGCTTTGAGGGCGAAATTCGCCGGTCGGCCTGCCCTTCTTTTGTGGTGCCCGCCACTGGTCGTGCCCTTAATGGATGTCGGAACTAAAAGCAACCGACACCGTAGCACACCGGTTGAATGCGCACACACTATACATTATGCCGCAATACCACCACTGGGCCGTGCCTAGCTGGGGATGCCCAGCTGGGCCTAAACAACGGCCCGTCCGACCGGCTTTTCCGGGAGATTTTCGCTGAAATTTCAGAAAAGAAAATCTCACGTCGGCTTGATGGCTCTCGAATCAGGGATCGACTCTTTTTATTTTTTTGTGGAAGTGTTTCGTTTTCGCTGAATTAATTTGCGTCAAAGCGAGGCCGTTTTTAAATTGGTTCGTTGGGTAATAATGGATAGTTTTCAAATTGAATCTCACATTGTATTTAGTTTTGTTGAAGAATAAATTTTTAAACCATGATTGTTTTAAAAATTCAATGAAAATATGTTCATTTAATATTACGCCGTTCAAAATATAAAACGATTCAATCTTCGAACAACACAAATATTTAATATCCATGGATAAACTTCGAAACAATTCTATAAACTGACCAAAAGTGTTTCATATATAAAACAATATTTTAGAACACGCCTTATAAAATTTTCGAACACGATTCGAACAACATATGAAAAATGAGATCGAGCAATGTTTCGAAACGTTCACATCGCATAACGCACTCATGAACGGCGCTCAACGCGAGACTTACAATATGATTCAGTGAACCTTAAACAACCGACCGAAAAGTAAAATTTCCTCTTCAGGAAAAATCTCACGGCAGGATTGGTGGCGGGGAGTGGGGGGGGGCAGACAAAGGGGGAAAATGTGGGTCGGAAAAGCGTTCGTCCGTGGCGATTTTCCGCGAACTTTCGACACATGAAATATGGTAGGACGTCAATCTCGGACTGATCGGAATGAACGACAACGTTTAAAATTGAAATTTTATTGTATATTTTAGAAATAGAAAGAATAACTTTATTTTATTTCGGTGTATCCAAATTGAATTTGAGATAGTTTTGTATTAAAACATAATCGCATTCAGACAGATCAGACATAAGAGAATTGTATTCTTTTTGATTGATTAACATTTCTTTTGTATTTACATAAAGCCTATTTATAGCGCTTTTTCTTGTTTGCGAGTTATATATTAATATATTTTTTGATATGAGAGAAAGCTCTTATGTAAATAAAATATTTATTCCATTTCTATTGTATCATAAATGTAAATTCAATAATTTATGAATATATTCAGTTTATTTCTTTTCAAATCTAAACAGCTTCATCTTAAATACATACATCATTCAAATTATTTTATAATTTAATAAAAACAATGTAACTGTAATGAAAAATGTGTTATATTCGATTTTATTAAGACCGATAGATGTCTATAAACATTTATAATTATTTTTTGTGAATTTTCATATAAATCATGTATTTTTTATGATCAACTGTTAAAAAAATAAAATAAAAGAGGACCTTGTTTTTTATTGTTAAATCTAAATATTTTCATTGAAAAAGAGCACAATTAAAATACATAACTAAACAATTAAGCGAGCCCGTATTCAATGGCCGAGGTCAAAAGGACTTCGCGCAGGAATCTTCGTGTTAAGCGACATTGAAACTCGACATTCAATTTAACCAAGTATCAATTATGCATATTTAGGCCGACGATCCCAGCTTTAAATCATATTTCGAGCGAAAATTTACCTTTGATCAAACAATAACAATTCGACGACCCTTCGACCTACCGAAACCCATTCGGCCGACTATAAATACGAAATTAAACGATTTTCATTATGTACGTCGCGTCCCAGGTATTTTTCAGCGGAAAATTAAATTTTTCGCAAAACGATTCGCAGCCCTTTGCTGTTTTTTTTGCGCGGCAATATAAATTAATTCCGCGAACTTCAATCCGGACGAGGAGCGTGTCCGTTTTCATCGTTTCTTTTTAAATAAATAAATGTTTTTTAATTGCGCGTCAGATTTGCGAAGCTGAAAATGAAAATTCGCATTGTAAATAATTAAATCGTTGCGGCGGTAGGAAAATTCAATTTTCGATCCTCACTATTGTTGGGGTGCGGAAGCGAAAGAGTTACGTCGTTCGCGTGCCATTATTAATCCTTGCCAGGAAATTTGAATTTGTAGGCGGAATTTGCAAGTGAAAGCGATTCTTTTTATTCTTTTTACTGTACAATAATTTTTTGTTCACCGAACAACAGACCTATTATGTTTATGTAGTAGTCCTCGATGCGAAAAAAGTTTCGTGTGAACATTTCGCTTAATATGAATTTATACTTTCGTGTTTCGTCGTATTATACAATGTAATGAATTTATTTTCCAATGAGTTAATGGGAAAAAAATATTCCATTACAATTTTTATTGCAATGCAATAAAAGCTCTGAGTGCTCGTGGAAATTAGGAAATAAAAAAGAAAATATTCAATTAAGAAGTTTACGCTAATTACCATAAGATTGTATTCAAGAATAATGAGATAATACTCATTATTTTTCTAAGAAATACTTTGTAATTTTATTTCAGATTGTTTCATTACGAAAAAACAATTTCAATTAATTATATTCGCAACAATATTGTTTTTAATTTCAACTCGACAGATTGTTCGTATGAATTTCCCTTTAAATTAGTTTCGTCTGAAAATATATTTGTATTGTGATGGATTTAAATGTAAAAATAATAACTCGCATATTTTCAGATACCGGAATACAAATTGTATACGTGAAAAGAAAAACAAGTTTTTATGACATTTTTGCGACAATGTTGTTTAGAAAAAGGCTGAAAAGGGAGAATAGCTGACTGGAATTTTATCCAGGTTTATGAGTTGTGCAATTTATCGAGTGAATCGATTTGTTTAACAGTGTTCTTCAAACTTTTATATTTGCTTCAAAAATTAATCAAAATATATCGCTCACAATATTAATAAAATCAATATAGTAATACAAATTATGTGATCCGATACCATTTAAATAAGAACAAAAAGCGGCACGTTAACAGAAAACACTTGCAGAATCACCGGGCGAAACTCATAAAATTACAATAAAACACTCGTTTTATAACAAAGTTAACTGTCTGGTGCTCGCGTGAAGTCGAATTATGTGCGAATTCGCAATGAATTGAAAGCTTTGTACGATTCTTCCAATTACGACGGAATTAAAACATCGAAATCATTCAAGCGAAATGACTGAACATCAAAAGAGGAAAATTTTAGGATAGCAAAAGGCACATGGTTTGGTGAATTTGCGATTGATTTTGGAATTCGATAAATTTATGATAGAGCTGACGAATTGCCAGCTCGTCGAATTGTTTCCTTGAACCGACGTTGCAATTTCGGCTTGAAAAATTCCGCAGATTTCGAAAACGTTCATTAGTGAAAATATTAGCATATTTATTAATAATAAAGGAAGGCCACTAACGTGAAAAATAGTGTACGTTGGTAACGTGGAAAATACGGTTTTGCGTAAAGCGAAACCCAAAAAACTATGCGTCGAATAACATCGATTAAATTAATCCGCATCGTTTCGTGAAAGCCATTACTACGGGTTTGGTAGAAAATTGAAAAATAAAAATGCGACGAAAACATGCCGCATTCGGCTTAATGGGATTTTTCAGCGGAGTTCAAATGAAAATATTGAGTTATCAAACAATGT
This sequence comes from Hydropsyche betteni, assembly GCA_028571205.2. Classification (NCBI taxonomy): domain Eukaryota; kingdom Metazoa; phylum Arthropoda; class Insecta; order Trichoptera; family Hydropsychidae; genus Hydropsyche; species Hydropsyche betteni. Next base: position 8,143,145 of record JAOXNN020000004.1, read on the forward strand.
TCGGAACGGTGTACGCGAAAACGATTCGGATTCGCAAAAAGAGCGATTTGAAGAGCTGAATCTGATTTTTTCTTTACGCACACACTGTATATGAAAAAAATGTAAATTTCGTCGACACAGGACAAAAACTGCACAGTGTGAGCAAGGGGGTTAGAAGCCTTTGAAATAAAAAGACCAGCAACGGAAAAGCCAGCCTCGTTCACCTTTGACTGTGGCCCGTTTTCCCTTTGTCGCAAATTTTTATTAAATATTCAGGGATTAAAAGCTTTTGAGGATTAAGTGCGGTGGGAACGAAATAGGCTTTCTAATTTTGAAGAGTTAAGAATTTAAATTGAAACTTCTTACCGACGCTTTTGCATTTTGATCTTGTCAACCGAATAATACAATCGCATACAATAAATAAATAAAAACGTACCCGTTGAAAACTGATTAATTTACACGGCGCAAACGAATAGTTTATTACAATTTGAATTAAAATTTAGATCATTTGGCAATGTATAAACAATTAAAATATTCAAACAATCGTTTTTGACAAAAGTTTAAAAATAGCAATTTGGGCGTATCACATGAAAAATGGCTGACGCCAAAATAAATACGGCGGAGTGAAGCTTCGAAATTTAATTTTCCTCTCTAATGTATTTGTTTTCGGTGGCATAATTGGATTCCTATTCAATTAGACCGGAGTAATTTGAATATAAAAAAGAAATCAAACCCCATCCATCACCCTTGTTTTATCCCCGTCCATGTGACTCTTTTTTGTCTCGATTAGTAAGCTCGTTGTGGACCCCCGGTCAATTGTTTCGGCCATCGGGAGCGACGATAATGGACGCTAAGGTGTTTACGCTCATTGTTTTCTCCGCAATAATATTAAATCAAATGTATATTTTTATGTAAATTCACGTAATGAAAACGGAGCGGGCGGCCGCGCGACCGCCTCCTTCATGAACTAAGGGCGCAAAAAAAAGGTTAAAATCGCCGTTGGCAGGAAATGAAAGCGCTTGACCTTTCGGATTCGAATTTAAAACTGCAATTTTTTCCGAAATGTTTCGCTAATGTTATTGTGTCAAATATCAGGGAATTTATTTTATGATATCGAATGGGAATTCCACTTTAAATATGAAAATCCATTTGCCTCCCACACCGAGATACGTATTTCAATTCGGCGAGCCCAAAAAAAAATACACTAACTATCCGAAAAACGAGTTTTTCGAACGAAACGAAATCAAATATTTACAAGCATGATCGACGAATTGCGCGCGTTTCGATTTCGACCGCAATTTTAACATTCTACAAATCCAAACTCATTTCAATGAGTAGAAACAAACACAATCACAGTACCGAAAACATTCACCTTTTACCGAATCGCGATCGCACATTTCACAGATTCACAGCGCAAATGACGCGCAAAACGAAGGGCCACGTTTATTAATTAAAATCAAATTACGCACTCTAAATTTATGGCCGATTATTAATGTGGAAATTAATAGTGTCAACGTAAAAGCCCAGTATTAATCGACGGACCGTACACGTACGTGTCCGCGGGACTTGCAGTCCTCCAGTTTGCAAATTGCGCGCGCGGTTTGCTAACCGTAAATTATGTGCTCGAATTAATAATAACAACTCGAAACAGCGCGGCCATTGTTCGTATTTGTGTTTATTTTTATTGTTCGGCACCCGTTAAAAGTGGCGGAGGGAAAAAATTTAGTATCGGACGTTTCAGCGCGAATTTATTGTTCGCGATAGCCGATTCGGTTTACGAGGGCCATCTTTGGACTATCTTTATTACTATCGGTTTGCAGACCCTTCAATAAATGTCCGTCGGTATTAGAAGCGGTAAACGCTTTTACGTGTTTTACAAATTGGCTTACCGGGATATCGGACGTTTGCGAAACGGGTCGAAATCGCATTCATATTGAATTAAATCTGCGCGTTTCGAGAGCGTAAATTCTAAAGCAGAACTCACCTCGATAAAATAAATTCTTAAAGAAAGAAAACTGCACAATTTTTATATAAATCGATCGTTGAAAGAATAAAATCGTAAATGTAAAAAACTGATGAATTTTGAACGTTATTTTAATATTATTTCGATAGTGTGCAATTCGGATGTGAATAAAAATTTTACGTCTTCTAAATGATATTATATTTGATTATTTCGATCCGTGCAAGTCGTATTATGGTTATTCGTTTGATAATACTCTTTTTTCAGCTTAGATAATACTGAAATCGTACTATTTGAAGCGAACAATACGGGATTGCTCCCGCGGCACATTTACATTTAAATTGTGTCATTCGCTGTATAGATTTGGTATTATTTTTTTAGACTCTATATAACGGCTAAAGGAATTACTTTTCTGTTTAAAAGTGAAATAACTATTCAGTTTATTGTTGTAGGTTATTAACGCGAAACTATCTCGTTTAGAGTATTTTCTTCTTCATTTTTTTAGTAAGAATTGTTTAGCCGTAGATAAAATAATAAAACTTATCGAATGTATTTACCACCCTAAATGGGCTTACTTTGTGAAAGTTTTATCTGAAAATCGATAACGTTAAGTTTTATAAGAATTGTGTTTAATCGTACCATTACGGTTTACAGAATAAATTAGTAACAATGGGCATTTTCTTTTTACTTTGGCAATTATACAAAAGAAATACAGAGGAGATTAGAACTAGAAAACTTTTAATCGGCCGTTTTTATATGAATCCCGTTTTAATATACCACATTATCATTTCTTTTCAAATAAATATTAAATATTTATCTATATTATTAATGATGAAAAAACTCTAACTTTATCAAATCAGATAACGTATTTAGGAATATTCGATATAATTTAATTTACGACACAATAGAGAGGATGCGAGACACGCGACATTGTATTATACCTTAATGTTACACATTAATTACAGATACTAGTAATCAATTTAACTAATAGCTTCTATTGTAGCAAAATTAGTTTAGTGATAGTAACACAAAATACAGTACAATTTTTTTCATAATAAATCGAAATCGAAACGTCAAATCGAATTCGTTGTCTACGAACCTCGTTAGTCGCCATCGATACACTACTAATCCATTGACCGTACAACAATACACATGGTACAGAAACAAATCCAATTTACACTACCTTAACGAAGTTTGACTTTGCTCGAAAACTTTCCCCAAAACATATCAACGATCTAAACGTACAAAAATTCGGACCCCGAATTTTCCTCGCTGCGAAATTTTCCAGACCGCATTCAGGAAGCGAACATCGTCCCCCTTTATCTGCGGGACAGTCCTCCGGGGCAAAAAGTGCAAAGTGGTTCCGGTCCGCGGGCAATAAATATCCAACGACGGCTATCTCAGCCGCCGAATCTAATTGTTTTTGTATCGCTATTGTTATAAACAATGGGCCTCGCTTTTTCCGACCGCGCGCGACGGTGTGCGTAGGTACGGCGAGGTCGGCGGCTTATCTGCGGCCGAGCTTTAATATTTACGGTGCGGATAAGGCCTCGAAAACAAAAAAGGTCCGATTGTTAATATTCTGCCGTTCCTGCGTGTGTTGGAAAATGTGGAAAGAACACAACGGTTCGGAAAAGCGGAAAAGCGCCGCTGGAAGTGTGTTACGCTCTGAAGTCGTTGCGCGTCACGACTGTAATTACGGTTAAGGGGTGCTTAAATGTCGCGAATGTACTTGCACTTAAATGAGTGGTTTTTTCTCTTGACTTTTTTTATTTCATTTTCTATTTCTCGCCATGAATGTGGGTTTGCCTAGAATAAATTTAAATTTTCATGGCGTCATAATACAAATTAATATTAGGGTTAGTTTGTTGATCATGAAGGTTTTAAGTTCACTGTGATACTTTATTGGGTTAAGTAAATATTATTATTATTTTTTTTATATAATCCAATAAAGTTTTATGAATTTCATTATTGCCATGTCACAAAAGACTACCGTTTTTTAAACAATAAAATACAATTAAATTCTATTGTGTATAAAAATTTAACTTTATTTTCAATGCTTTTAAAAGCGATAAATCAAATTAAAGGTTGTCACAAATATTCTTTTGGATTTAAAATTCTTTGATTTATACGTAAAGTTTTCACGAGTTATATAACTTTCTTTTGGACGGTGTAAATTTTAATATTTCCGAATCGTATTTTTTTTAGCAAAATTATGATCTAGCGATTTTAATAAGAATTTATAACTTGAGGCGACGAAAGGTCCTCCGCTTTCTATTGTACCTATACAATATTTTTTCCACATTGTACATGTTCAATGTCGACGTCGAACACGCTCAAACAAGAGATATCTTATTATTTCAGGTGCCTGAAAAAATTAAATTTCAATCAAAACACATTTTCAGCTATGCTGAAAATATATTTTCCTCCCATAAAATTCTTATAGCAATTGAATTTTTCCTTTTATATTTGAGAAAAATAACGAAAACCTTCATCGATGAATACCCAATGCGGGAACGAAACCGATCGAAACGCAACCCTTCGAATTGGAATAAAAGAAAGAAAACATATGCTTTATATTATTTTATTTTTTCTCGAGGACATGACGTTATTAAATAGAATTGTTTGGCGAAAGTTCACACCTGCTCAAAGAATTACGAGAAAACCGACGATGTCAGGCGACGAACGAATGCTTCGAATATACAACGGCAGTCTAAAAAAAGGAAAATACTTGGCTGGCATCCGAAAAAAATTGAAATACTGTTGTACATCAGAGATGGAAAATATTCGTAAGAATTCCCCGGAAAATTGAAAAATACTTTCAGGCATGTCGACGCGACGTGGATACACTAATTTCGTGTGAAAATAATTTTTCATTGAATTTTTTCATTGATGGAATGGTGATTTCCTTAACAATTTTTATTTGGAAAAGGTTTCCGTTTTATTATTCCGTTGCGTTTCACATTTTTATCGCAAAAATTTTCTTTGGTATAATTTTCATATTTTCAATTATTCGAGGAAAATCATTTTCTATGATTAACTTAAAATAAAGAAAACTTTTTCAATGGATAAAACAACGATCTCTCTCAGTTTAATTTCATTGAAAATGTGTAATTTTATCATTACTTACTCTATTTTAAAATTCAGAAAATATTTTCAAATTGAATAGCCCTGACGTACATAGTGCCATCAAGTTTCGATCAATTCTTGCATATTGCGCTCAAGATGCACATACACTCAGCTATTCACACTACACCGAGCGTTGAATATTCCCATCAAATACACGATCCATTGTTCGCTTTATAAAACTCATCGACATGATCTTTTTTTGCGTCTACGTTGCGGTGTCAATATTACATCCACCTTTGTGTTCGCTTTTGTTTCGAAGAACGGAACGTTATTAAATTGGGAGGAGCTCTCAAAAGTGGGCTTTTGGAAAAATCGTCAGCTTTTCCGGACGCGGGTTAGCTTTTAGTCAAATGTACGGCTTTATTCTAATACAACACACGGAACGTTCTGCGACAAACTTACTTCCGCCATAAGTGCTGTTCCCGTCTTTGCTTTTTAAATAGTTTCAAGATGTTTTTATTTTTAGAATAAACGTTAAATTTATTGAAATATGAAGAAAATTTCATGGTTTCGTAGTGTGCCAAATTAAATACTAAAATCAAGTACGTTGATTATTTTAATTGATGTCATTACCGAATTATTTTTATTAGTAAGTAGAAATCAAATTATCGAAACTGAATATACAATTGAATTTGATATATTTTTTTCAACAATGCATCTTATGAGAATTAATTAAATTTCAGATGGAATAAATGCAAAACTTTTCATTTTGTTCATGGAAAAACGACGGACTGTAACACACAATACCTTCTGAAAACATTTTAGCGTATTTTAGCATTATAAAGGTGCACAGTTCTATTTTAATTTATAATAGTGCAGTAGACTGTATGTATTTTTACTACACTCATTCGTACACACTACAACCGTTCGCTGCGGTTTTAAAAAGTCTAGCCGGAAAACTTATTAAAAATTTAAGCCGCATTGCTTGCCCTGCCAGGTCGACGAGTTGGTTTTTAATAGCGAAAAACTCGAACGCCACGATAAAATGGTCGTTAAGGCTTTCCCGCACAAGAACGAAAGGAAGCAAGTCGGAAAATTGTCGACGCGTCGTTGAAAAATGCCACGTAGATTCGCGAGATTTTCCAGCTATGCGAACCACCCACTATTGTTGTGACGAGAAAATTATGGAAAGCTCAATTGAATCAAAATTTGCATAACAAAAACGATAATTTTTTATGCGTTTTTACTTTCATGAAAGCTTATTAAATTTTTCATTCAGGGACACTTTTAACTAAAAATTTTCGTTTTTCTTTTAATATACGCATTCCGTTGTATTTTTTGAAAAAATTACTTTCACTCGAAGATTTCAAGCGAATAAACAATTTACATTATTTATACTAAAAACTCGAATTTGATTTTTCTTTTGAATTTTTCGGATTTATTTATATAGTAAAAACTTCATGTAAAATAACTTGGTATTTAATTCACGTCGCCTAAAACTTTTAATTGATTAAGATGGAGACTAAATAAAATTCTTAGATATAATACATATGAATAGCTTTATAGAGCCTACATTAAAAAAGTTGAATAACCGTTGTATAGTGACCAAATCTTGAAATATAATTGAACCCCCTTTTGTATTTGTTTTTAATTAAAGATTTTTTTTGTTTTGTCAATGTAATTGAACAGTCGGCGCGGTGAACAACTTTGTAAATTAAGTTTGAAACTCGACCCGAGTTTAACGGTTATTTTCAATATAAGCCGAATTAAAGTATCAATTAAAAAGTTTTATTCAGTCATTATAACTTCATCTCGTTTTGACTTGTTTAAAAAAACGTATATAATTACGTAGCGACGTCATGACAAGGGTAAAAAAATGCTCCATTTCGTTAATTAAATTTTTTTTTTTTTTAATGACGAAAGATCTGTGGAAAATATTCATAAAACCAATAGGATATTTAACCTTGTAATAATTTAAATATTTAATATTATAATACTTCGGAACAAAATAATATTTTCAATTTAAACCAATTTTGTAAGATAATACGTATCAGACGTAGTTTGTATAATGTTCCATTTGAATAGAAATCTTGGTATTTTTTGATCACTATTTTATCAAATGAATTTAACTCTTGGAAAATAGTCTTTTACTTACGATACGTATTAACTAGCCACATTACATATTACTATACCTCGTTTGTGAGTTTAAAAATAATAAACTCTTGAAAATATAATACATATTTCACCAAAAAATAAATTTTCACATAAAAATAAGAGTCCTATCTCATCTAACACAGCCCCACAAATAAAAAAAGAAAGATTAATTCACGGATACAATGTAATATCAAAAGCACTCTAATTTTGCAAAAGTGACCGACGAATTCGCGGTATTATTGTATCGCGCAAAAGGACACGCGAACAAACAACAGGAAAAATCCTTTGAACATGCAAACTCGTAATCTTCCTCGGCGCTACAAGTGGGGTTAGAACGGCTACGGCAAAAAATAAAATAAAATACGAAAAGCAGCGTCGTCGACGGTGAACGGTCTCGTCCTGGAGGGTACGAGAACACACATCCTGCAGGACAAAAAATACCGAAAAAAAGAAACGTACGTACTGTTGAAGCGAAAATACGTATAACCCGACAACGGTTACCACATAACGATCACGGATATGGCCTTCTGCGTGACGACATTTCGCCATAGTTTTCCCGGACGACACTACAATCGGAAATTTATCCTTTTTCTGCCGTAATAAGATAGCGAGAGAACGGCACTTTCTACCCGCATAGACGTCTCTTATGAAAATTGTCGTTAAATATTGTTATGCCGCGTACGAACGAATTGTAACTATACGATGAAGTTTCTGTCCCCGGTTGAGTGCGAACGACGTTTGTCAATTTTCAGCCGCTGAGTTTTCAGCGGATTCTTGACGGTGCGCGTATGTTCGTAATATTTCAAGATTAAGTTTTATGAAATGTGCGGACTTTGTGTCTGGTTGTGACTCTTTAAAGGAGCGGTTTTGTGCAAAGAGAGCTTCAGGACTCTTTCGAGAAAATTGCGTAACATTTATAATATATAATAATAAATTAAGATTTTGATTACAGTAATCTGAGAATTTTTGTGAAACTTTCTTTGTAAGTATTCGGTATCGCTCGACGATTTAAATTAAAAATGGCTTCTGAAAGTTTCATTATTTAATAATAATTTCCTTAATTTCATGATTTATTACTGAAAACATTTTACGAACTCAAATATGAATTAGTAGACAATTGAATATTGTAAGGATCAATAACGTGCATACATCAACAATTTTATGAAAAATTCAATCTAATCTCAGAATCAAACGCACGTTTATCAATCAATTATTCAAACGAAAATCGTACATTTTTATTATACGGTTCGGTTTTTTAACGACACCGTCATTCTCGTTCACATACGTACACCGTATCGACCGTAAAGCCTTTGAATAAATTATAAAGGAAAAGCAGGAGCATTTATGAACCCTAGAATCAAATCAAAAGCATCATAAAAATAAATGCTAGCAAATGTCGATTACAGCAAAACCGTTAGTATTGTAATTTTTCACATTGCTGTGTATAACTTCTTTCAAACAACTGACATACACTGAAACCGCTAATACGATGAAAAATGAAAGATCTTTGACCGGTAATTGTTCGAGAAATAACCGTAGCAGTATTTTTGATTTACTCGCAAGCATGTTAAGAAAATCCGAATACGCGTAAATTTAGTATAAAATATTGATCTGAATGCGTCGGCCCCGCGTGGGGATTAATAAGAGCTAATGAAATTTGACGTAGCGAGAGTTTCTTAATATACTTAAAGTCTGATTAAAATTTCAGCGATATTAGTCTACCCCCAAAGTGATACTTCTCATAGGGATTAAATAATCCTGCACGTGTTACAACTTTCATTACGGGTAAATCGGGGCCGAGGGTGGGACCGTAGATTTAATGTACTTTGTATGCGTTTTGAACCCTCTCGTGACAAAACACAAAGGTGTATTGTCATACAAACTGGCGAAATATAAATCTCAAGCAACTATAAAGTTTGTATAATATTAAAATGTTGAATAACTATAACGTTGTAGTATGAAATTCGCATGTGTAATGTAAACTATGCGAAAATACTATGTTTGTTGATTAACTGCTTTATTTAGTGAATAAGAAATTTTCATGTATAGAATGTAATATATTTAAATTTTTTGTTAATTTTACCAATACTTTAAACAAAATAAGCAATACTTGTAATAATTAGCTACATAAAAATTCAGACTTTAATGAGTTTATTTGAAACTTCTGTTCAACACAAAATGCTCATTGAATTTTATGTTACACGTCTGATTAAACTTTAGAAACTGAGATTAATTTTATACTATTTAAATCCCATACAGAAGCATAATAAAAACTTTTTACAACAATCGTGATTCGATTCGCATAATATAACCACAACAAAACTTAATTCTCCACAGTCTACTTAGAACATTTTCAAATATAATATATTTTACTGTTTTTCATATGTATCCGAAAATCTAAAACTAGCACTAAACCAACTTTTTTTTTTCTTTTTTTTTACAATTAAAAAACCCTTTTGATATCATACCCGAGTAACCCATCGCGAAATCAAATTCATCACGAAAACAAACCCCGACCAATTCATAACCGACTCAGTTTCAACGGCCGCTTTTAACGACTAAATAACCTCATTAAAGCGTCGTATATAAAACGGCGGGGGTGAAGCATAGCGGCATAGGGCTTAATTCAATAATGCCTTAAAATTGATGTGACATCCTCACAAAGGAGCAGGATCGACAGGTCCGTATCTCCGGCCCGTGGTCTGGGGCACTCCGAAGGACGAGTCCCTAGACGAGGGACTCCAAACCCTCCAGGATACACCCAGGATCATAGGTGCTCAACTCTGCGCCTGCGGGGACATAGGAATAACGAGTCGAAGGGCTGGTTATATGCATTTTATATATTCGAGTTTATATGAAATCGGAAAAAAAACTCAAATCAATAAACTTTCCAGACGTTATAATTTCAAAAGATTTTACATAAATAACGAACCATTGATTCGATTATTTATAGATGTGAACTGCTAAAATGAGAATTTCATATGTTCAGTATTTATATAAGATCATTTTTTGAATTTGATTTCTAATTTCTTTCAATATGACAGTAAAAACATTTGAAACAGATAATTAAAAAAATGTATATTTGTATTATATATTATACATGAGTGCGTATGGAGTACAATAAGAAATCGATCCTCAAGTACGTTGGACACCACTGCCCTAGGCATTTGGGAAGCTCGCGTTTTATACATTATTAGGCGATTAGTGGGATGTATATGCTCTGGAGGGTATGTGCCTCTGGTATAACAGGCTGAAGTCCCTAGGGAGCCTAAACAATGTGTGTGCGTGTTTTTATGCGAAGTCGATTCCTTATATGTGCGACGCATAAAAATAATATAGTTCGCACGCAGGGGACGGTCGTATGATTTTTGTCGTTTCTATAATAGATGTGCTTTTGTTACGTGCTGGGGTGTTTTTAGGATCTTTTTAAATGATACCAAAATTATTTTCATGGTTAATTAATTGAAAAAAATGTTTTTATAAATCCAGATTAATTTTTCAAATGAAAAAAAAACCTTTTTCAATTTTCCACGTTAGTGAAAAAGTTTGCATACCATTCAAATGTTCCCACATACAATATTGAACGCAAATAAAATCGATGCGAATGCACATCAGAATTTAATATAGCTGAAAAGCACAGACAGTTACGATCTAAACATTGAAAATGGCTGAAAGCTGTTACTGGCAGAAAGAATGCACCTCTCGGCGCGCAGTGTGCGCAATATTTTCCGATTTTTTCGATCCGGTTTTACTCTATGCATACGAGAAAATGTTCGAATGCTCGTAACGGATAAAATCGAATATTATCCCGAGAGGTACAGTATTGGCGAAGAGTGCTCTTAAAATGTTAAATCTTGCCATAATAAAATTGGTAATAGATGCAGTGCTCGAGCAATGACTGCGGTTTTGCCAGTCTGCGAATTTTCTCAGTATTAGCGAGTCGCAGACTCAAAACTTCTACGTAAATCCGTTTTAATCACAATCAATAATTGATTTAAATTTAAAATAATCAGCAAATACCGAAGTTTGTGGTTTAAGCTATTTATTAACTCCGCTATAATTAAAATTGATTTATTAATTGAATACCTCGAGATATGTATAATTAAATCTGCGAAATATTTTCATTTATCGTATCCTTTTTGTCTTTTATCAAAAATATAGTGAGAATTTTTCGAAAAGTGTTTTTTTCCCCATTTTGTTTTGTGCTTGTTGGCAACTCTGACATACAGACTATCCGAATCCATCATCGTGATTGATGTCTGGATATTTATTTGCCATTTAACGATCCCGTATTTTTCCACCTATGAATGAAAATCTAATTTCGTTTCTCGTCTACACATAAATTGAATAAAATAACTGATTTATCACAATTTAATTACATACATATGACACCACGTTTTCAAAACCATTGTCATAATTTAAATTAAAACAAATTTACACTTTAAAATGATGCAAACGACAATATTTCACTACCCCCCAAATTATGTACAGTAAACTTTTTACGACCCTATATGAAACTTTAAAATTTCAGAGGTAGCTATACATAAAAATTTGCATGACAATATTACAAAATTTCATATCCTTTACGACGTGGAAATCCAAATAAGACAACAGTAAAAACTAGCGTGTACCCCCAAATTATTTATACGCATCAAATATGCCCGTTTATTTGAAAGATGTGCAGTTTTAATTTGTAGTTACCGCAGATTGTGAAGTTCAAGATTGATTTATGCATGATCATTTATTGAAGGGTTAGCCAACTGCATCTGCATCGGCTGAAAGGTTTCGGGATGCCTGAAAATTTCAAAACTGCGAAACGCAAAAGTCTCTTGCATTGACGTATCGTCAATCACTGTGTTATTTAATATTTATTCGTTTTGTTTCAACGGAATTGTTGATTGGAGTTATTGGAATTGTTGAAATTTTTTTTTTTTATCAAATTTAATGAAAAATTTCCTTTTCAGTCATCATTTATAATTAAAATAGATTTTTATTTTAAAAATAATCAAAAAATATTTAAAAAAAAATTATGGTTAATGTTTCAGGAAATAATTACGCTACATTAAATTGAAAATTCCATTTATTTTATTTACTTTATAAAGGCATCTCGACATTCTAGAAATTCATCTCATAAACTTAAATATAATACAAAACAATTTGAATGTGACAATTTCATCAAAAATTTTCCAACCACACGTGTTCTCATCTACAGCATTTTGAATTAAAATTGCACATTTCCCAAAAGCACGGACCCGGTCCGAAAGTGTTGGGTTGTCGCCTAGTTTCCCTAACTTTGCAAGGCCTAGGCCTAGAACTAGGCACCGGCATTGGGGGAGTTTTGCGTTTTTAAGGTACCCAGATAGAGATAAAGCGGCCGACGTGTGAGCGCTTACAGACGAGCTTATTATAAACGCGGGCGCAAAATATGGCGCAAAATCAAGGCGAACACTTAAATGTCTTCATTTATATGCTGAACGTTAGCGCCGAATCTGTTTCATACACTGCTTCTAAAATAAATACACAAAGGATCGTTAGTGAAGGGTTGGCCGTGGGTGGTTAGGGCTACCGCTGTGGTGGAGTGAAAAATTCGTATTGATTTGAATATGTATAGATATGATTGAATGCGTGCTTGGAAAGTTAAATAATGCTATTTATATCTGACTGATTAAATAAGGCGGAGTTGATTGCAGCTGTTAGTATTGTGTTTATTTTTTTGCATAATAATAACATTTATTTTACGAAAATATTCAATGGCTTAGTTTTTTTTTTAACGCACCGGTGTTCATCGTTCATTCGAGTTAAATGAAATGAAAAACGGTTAGTTAATAGACATGACCATTGGTCTAAGACCATTTGGCGAAGCAAACTTTCAGTATTCAACTCCTCGAAAGTTATATCCCTTTATTCACCACGTAAAGAAAGATGCTCAAACTTTTATTGCTACCGAAAAAGTTTCATCCTGCATTGACCGTTTTATTATATAAACATTATGTTTTCAAACACCGGTCGGTCTACAGCAAAAATTTTTCATCAAAAATATTTTATTAAAAACACAAATATTAATTACTCCCCGAATTAATCAAACATACCTAAAATTGCACTCAACCCATAGCTAGATAAACATGAAAGACAACCCTAGGTGACTTTTGAATATTTAAACGCACGAAACGGACAGCGCCCCCCCCCCTTCCAGCCCCCCCAACACACCCCTAATATGAATAAGGTGAATTCGAGCTAATTGAATTTATTACGCAAGACCTTTTAGTTCAACTTTGTGTCACCGACAAAACGGTACCCTCGTAAAGTCCGCAATTTAATACGCGTAAAACGCAACGAACGGGCCGTAGATCATGCCCGCGCAAATAACACAACGAAATAACGCACACACGCCGATATCGTACGTTTCGGTTATACGAATCGCTTTTAATTTACGAGTGAAATTTCTAATTTCGTTTTGCGTACACACGGCACGAGTGTATAAAGCGATGGTAAATCTAAGAGATAAAATAATTGCGAGCGGCGATATCGCGAGACAAAGGGATTAATAGCTACGGTGCGGTCGTTCTATGTAGTCCCTCGAAAGTTCAGCTATTTCGAAGTTCGGAAGCGCCGCTTTAATCTTTCGTCGGATTTCTGGACTTTAAAATGCTGCGTTTTAACGTACTATTCTTTTTTAACCGAACTCTTTTTTGTGTGTTCGATAAGCATTCGATTGCCGTTAATAATCGGTGCAAAAGCGACGGTCGTCCGGGATCGGATATTGCCTTTTGTCGAATAAATAATCAATAAACAATCAAATATCTAATTTATATCCCCTATATACAATACTGAATTTCTGTGTGTGTGTCCGTCTGTCCGTCTGTATATCTATTCGATGACGCTCGCTATATCTTCTCGCTCGCTCGCTAATCTTTATATGCGTATACAGTTCACGTCTATAATATGATGCTTATTACCTACTGCCTTTGGCTTTGCCTATATGTCGTAATTGTGACAATAATAAATGATCTGGTTTTATTTATTAAATATTAAATATTTAAATCGAGTACGGGCATCTATATATACTACATTTACATCATTCTCGAGCTCGAAAATCGCGACTTCCATATTTAGTCTTTATGGTCATTACAATAACGGCTATAATTTTTGTTTATTACGTAATAATATGGTTATAAATTCACAATCGATGTTATCAACATTGGGCCTTTACATTATCCTCCATATATAACAAACATGCATCGACTTTTCGCCGCGGAACGTTTATAAAATATTTTGCATAGATTTAATTTTTTTATATATAATATAATTACGTAATTCACAGCCGATGTTATTAACATCGGGCCTATTTACTAGTTCATTATATTTCAAAACACCAATAAATTTTCAATACGAAAAACAATCTGATTTATAAAATGTTTATGTTATGAGTCGTTTCATCCGAAAATAATTCATTATTATATCATTTTTTTTATATTACAATCATAAAAATGATCTGAAGTGAATAAGAGAACATGTAACATTATTTTTCGAATATATATTCATGTTATGATCATATGGCGCGTGCCTTATCCGCGCGTTGTTTTGGCGTGGACAAGTGGCAAAAAAGGCATCTATTTATGACGTGACCCAAATTGCCGACAACCAGCCCTCGTCGGGTGAAGAACTACTATTTTCGTAAAACGAATCAAAAATATAACGATTATATCAAAAATAACTTTTCAATATATTCAGCGTTCGAAACGAAAAACAGATTTCGATTCAAATCGATACAATCATTATTATATGTATGCGTTTGTAGATTCGAATGAGGTTTTGTCGTTGAATGTAAGTGTATTCTAGTTTGGGGTAAAAATGTTTTAAATAGGCATTATGCGTGAAAGGAAACGGTTGAGATAGGTCACCGTTGGTCGTCGACCCGATGAGGTCGTGAAAAGGTTTTTAATGGCACCTTTCAGTTCTTTACCCTTTTTCATCGCACAATCGGGCCTCGTTTTATTGAAATGAAGATAAGAATGGAGACACTTTGAATGTAATTATTTCGCAGATATATTTATTTGGCCAATTTTTTTTTCTTCTTCATAGAACGAATGATCGATACACTTTTGTTATTGAAATCAAAGTTGAGCGAGTCTTGGTGGTTTTTGATTTTATTTTTATTAGATTGATTCAGCTCATAATACAGTATGAGAGCGTTTCGAATAATAATGACATTTTAATATATTCTGTTTTTTCCCCTTCACGCGCAACTGAATCTTTAATGTTTCAATTATAATGAATAATTTAAAAGTGCAGAATAAGCGAGTAATAGTGATTTTGAATTCATAAATTATCGGTTATTTCTAAATAACTTGGTAGCTTGTTTTATAAAAGACTAAAAACCTGATCTATAACATAACACATTCGTCAATTTCCCCATGTCAAGAAATGATTACACATAATCGTGTGTTATATAGAAGTTATATTTAAACCAAATATTAACAAAAAGTACTATTCTTAAAATTTACAATTGGACTCAAATAATCAATCGTATTTTCTAGAAAATTAGCATCGGTCAAGTACTAAAATAAATCAATTAGGTCACTGGAGCAAACAAAAATTGTAATTTTATTTTTCGCCTATCAGAAAAAAAAACTTATGTTCACATAGCAATACGTTCCAATTATTACTTTTTTGAAGTACGTATGTTTCAATTTAATTTCACCGGTTTCTCATAACTCGAAATGAAAATTCGCGTTTTTTAAGTGTTTTCACATTTCTGTCCAAGCTTTATTCAATAGTATTTTTTCGTTCAACGTATGCATTCACTTATTTTCGTTCCACTTTAATATTTGTTACATAATATTATATTTCTTCATGTAATTTTTACTATTTAAACAAATCTTATTTATCAGCGAATACTCATCCTTGAAATTAAAAAAATATTTACATACTTCTGAATTTTAAAAATCGTTTTTATGTACTGTGAAATCTGTATTCGCTATATTTAAGCGAATAGGTTGTTTTATTTTGTTTCATGCCGAATTTTCTCAAATTGACGAAGATATAGTTCAAATATTATTGCTTGAAACGGTTTGTAAAACGATTTTAACATACAAAAATATATTTATTGAATATTATAAATATAAACTTTTGCATGTTTGCTCTTTTGATGGAATAATATCAAATCAAATCTTTATATGTTTCAATTTATTTTGAAACATTTTTTTTTTTTCAAATCTTTCTATTACTAAATTTGTAATATTCGGATCGTAAGTAGTTTTTATTCTCATAATATTTATTTTTTATACATCATATATAATATATGGTTATTTTTATTCAAATAAAAACTCCCATCATTTACTAAGATTCAGCATCATCGAATGCAACATATATCAGTGCGCAAAATCGCAAATTATTTCATCAATATCCATCACCCTGATTCGTCTCTTAAATATAATTTAAAAAATCCGACTCCTAAAAACCATTTTTTTATATGGACCATAGAAAAACTAACATCACAACAAATCTTCAGAACAACCCAAAACGAGACTCAAAATCAAAACGGGCCACTCGTGCACCGCAGCACGTGGACGCGCTCCACGTGCTCCTTTTCGTGCCAGAAACACACACACACACACACACACACACACACACACACACAC
>JAOXNN020000004.1:8160047-8189409 GCA_028571205.2 Hydropsyche betteni
GCGGGAACCGCAATGCCCCAGCGTTCCAGCACGACCCGCGCATCGTGCGGCGTGGTCGCTTCGCCGACTGTCGGGCCGGACCCGATGAAGGCCGGATTGTCACCCGGGACGTCGGAGATCATCAGCGCAAGCATCCGCGCCGGATGGGACGCCGCCGCCAGCTGCCCGCCCTTGACCCGGCGCTGGCAGTGAACGCGGCCTACGCGTTGCACGAGCGACGGGGGTATGACGCCATCCAGGAGCTCTCGTCGCTAGTAGAAAGAGAGACAGGCGTGCGTTTCTTTGATCTCGCGATGCTCGGACGTGAGCTCTCGACGAGCCGCGAGCGCGGGGAACGCAGCGGGCGTGTTGTGCCGAGGATGCCGATGCGCACGAGCACGTGCCACACGCCGGCGTCATCGTCCCAGGTGGCCTTCACGACCTCGGTCGAGAAACGGATGTCGCGCATGAGCTCGTGGCGGTTGGCGACGTCCTCGAAGTACTTCTGGATCTCGGGCTGCTGGGCGAAGTACTCGGTCCAGTGGTCGGCCGGCTCGGACGCGTAGCAGTAGAAGTGGCTGCCCACGTCGACGCGGGCACCGGGGTACCGGTTCTCCCACCAGGTGCCGCCGGGACCGCCATTCTTCTCGATGATCGTGTACGGAATGCCCGCCTCGCCGAGCACCTGAGCTGCTTCGTCAAGCCACGGCAAGCCAACTCGAACTGTCCCGCCTGGGTTGATCGTATACGCCACTATTTACATCATTCTCGAGCTCGAAAATTGCGACCTCCAAATTTAGTCTTTACAGTCATTATAATAACGGCTATAATGTTTGTAATTTTTATTTTATTACGTAATAATATAGTTATAAATTAACAGCCGATGTTATCAACATCGGGCCCATACATTATATATAACAAACGGGCATCGACTTTTCGCAACGGAAAAGTTATGAAATATTATTGCATAGATTTAATTTTTTTTATATATAATTACGTACTTCACAGTCAATGTTATTAACATCGGGTCTATATACTGATATATAATAAAAGTCAGACTAAAATGATAATTTTCGAAAAATTGCAAAAACATAAAATTATAATATAATGGCAAAAACTTTCACATTCGTACAGTTGGACTCACTAATTTGGCAGGCGGAGCGCTTCCTGAAAATTATCGCGTACGTTTCAAAATTAGCGACACTCGTTTAAATTCCTTCCAAAATATATAAATTTCTTCAGGTGTTGAGGAATCCTGTAGGATCCACGTATCCTTGGCGTCACGTGTGCGCGTTTATCACACGTGCGTGCAATAAACGCTACCCGGTTAGTAGTATCAATAGGGCGTAAAGTCGGGATAACGCGAGCGAGTTACTTTCTCGTTTTCGCCTTCGCGGAAAAATCTTCACGTTATATTATACTATTTCTACCTTTTTATTTGCTGACGAAATAAAAAAATGGCGGAAAAAAGAAAGCGTAACAGCCTCCTTCGAAAATAAAATAAAATAATAAAATGAAAAAAATCGCGGATGGAGAGAGAGAGAAAGAGAGCCGCTCTGAATTACCATTCCGCGGCAATAATTTACTTTGATTGTGTAAATGCTCTCGCGCAGTCAGTATACTGAAAAAAAAATCGTAAAAGCCACCGAAAAGAAAGTATTTTATAATGCAGTCGTATCAAACGCTAGGATCGCGATCTGCTTGTTTGCGTAGATAAAATAAATGATATTGACATTAATCTATCCCCAAATATAGATTTGATCGGTTGTCGTGATAAAACGTGAGCGATACGTCGCATGAAAGTATGGAAATATTTTCTTTTTGATTTTCAGCTGAGAGGCAATTTTTTCGACGAGAGATGTTGCCCGCGATATTCAAAACACGTTTCCGTATAACAATCTGAATGAAAATCTATATATTTTTCTTTTTACACGAGTACCACGAAAAGAGACAAATCCGACGGTCGTTTATACAAAAATTGAATATATCCCGCGCCCCTTCGAATTCGATAAAAAAAAACAATACAACATAAAAAAAGAAACAAACGCTTCCCATATGTAATAACATGACCTATATTGCACCGTTTAGGAAAACAAAGCGTGCATCTATGCAATAAAACAACTCGAATTCACGAATTCAAACAGCATATATTCAGAAAAATTAAAACAAAATTCTCGATAGTATGCTAATTAAAAATTTTAACATAAAAAACCGATAAAAATTCATCACGTCACTTTGTCGACATAACCCTACCATATCAAATCAAGTAAACGAAAGTTATATATTTTTTTGTGATACATAATGTATTCACTTCGACGATTCGTTACGCTGGATGCATAGCAAACAGATATGAAATTAGTGACCACTTTTGTGATGGCTCAAGTTGAGAAGCGCTGTAACATTATATCTTTTTGCCTTGCAAATCTCGCAAAAGCCCGAAATTCTGAGATGTTCGTTCGTTGAATACTTGAACGGAATCGATTTTCTTTCACTTTTCATCATTTTTTTCCTCACCCATTGCCGCGCGAATAATTTTCGCTATCCGCGCAAGAGGCACGCGAATAATTTTCATATTTTACAACGACGCCGATTTTTACCCGCTACGACCAAATGAAATACATATATATTTTTTCGTCCACTTTCGCTATCGTGCTCTTTTTTTCGAACAAAAACTTGTCCTTTGGCAGAGAGACCTTAAAATATGTCTAAAGGATTGGGCCGAATCGCTCCCCAGAGCAGTATAGGGGACTGTTTTCTTATACTAATGCCAAACATTAAGGAATGAATGACCTTCTGCATTATAGGTGAATAGTAGCTTTGCCCCTCGGTTCCCCTTTTTAGCTTCATTTGAATAAAATGTCAGTCTTTGAGTCACATGGAATACACCGTAGACGACTTAACTTTGACCATCGTTTTGGCGACGGGACTTAATTTTGATCCTTTCGGGCCGAAAGCCTTTTCATGTAAAATACATAATAAGACAACTATGTTTACCATCATTATTATGTTAAATTTTTAATATAAATACTTTCTAAAATCTAATTGAATAATATAAATATATTTTTGAAAGGATTTATTAAAAATTTTCATTAAAAAATATTTTAAACAAAATAAGAAATTAACCAGTAACTCAAAGTGCATATCAACAAGTAACATTAAAATGAACTTTCCAATTTCAATACTTAATTGAATCACAGATTTATTGATCGTTTGACATAAAAAGCATATAGTGCACATAGCCATGTCCGTAATTCCACTGAGAAATAAATTGGAAAACGTTGGTCTCCTGTTGATCCAAAAACGATACATAACTCAAACGTGTTTCGTACACGCAAATCCCTGCATATACAAAACGGAAAGTGTGGAAAAACACGGAAAAGTGCGGAAAACGTGAAAATCCTCGCGACGCGATTTTGAAGCACCGTTTTGGGACGAGACCCGAAACCGATAGTATTTACTCGGGTGAAAATGAAGATATGCGTTTTTCAGCTTTTAACACATTCTTAAAATATATTCGAATATATCATACGACTTTTTATTTAAATTTAAAAATATAATGAACAATGAAATTTTTTTATTTCAATAAACGACAGTAAATGCTTATATTACTATACTTCAAAATACAAATTGAAGACAAAACGATATCTCACACACAAATATTTTCCATATAAATCGTCTTCCACTGACTCGCGTTGTAGAAACTCGTTTGTCGTCTGAGATGCGGTTAAATTTCAGAAGGCTCGATGGCTCTCAAGCCACGTTCGAAGAACAGTCGACATTTCCAATATTTAACCTTAACAATGCCGTCGTCCATTGTTCGGTACGCTCCCGTAGAGCAAACACTCAAACGAATTACGCGATTATTTCAAATTGCTTCGAATTCGAACCTTCCAATTTACGACGAGAAATTTAAACAATTTCATCGGAATTATTTACACCGCTTTTAATATAAAGTCAGGCAAAGGTCGAGAGTGATCAATTTCCACAAAAAGCAATAACCAGAAATATTCGAAATAATTCGTAAACAATAGATTAATTCTAATCGAAAAATTTTAAGCAATTTACAATTATCGAATCTATAGATGTTCAATTTCGACAAATCGCACAATTTTTTTAATGGCTCGTATTTTTCGGGTCAGAATTTTAATACGTTTTTGGTATGAATTTTAATATAATTGGTCAAAGTCGTATCTTAGGTCAGAATTTTAGTAAAATGGTCATATTTTTTTGACACATGGTCAGATTCAATATTTTCGGTAACGATGTTGACGATTGGCCAGTAACGAATATACCAGTCGCTACGCACCCGTATACATCAACAGTGGGTACTATCTTTATTTGTATTCTGATCATACTTCATTTATGTTCTGACCACTGTACTTTATTTTTATTCCGACCACCGTACTTTATTTGTATTCTGACCATACTTCATTTTTGTTCTGACAACTGTACTTTATTTGTATTCTGACCACAGTACTCAATTTTTATCCTGACAATACTTTATTTTTACTCTGACCATAAGTTGAATTAAATTCTGACCCGGAAATTCTGACCAAAGCATAATGTAATTCAGATCATTAAATTTTCCGCCTTTTTAATTGAACACAACAACATGTATGTCAAACAATTCAAATGCATATAAACGAGTTTGATTTACTATTCCATAATTGAGCAAAATCATACGTACACATTCACACATCCGCCCGCACACGTCCTTAATTAAGCTCTCGACTGTATTATAAGACACTACATCAAACATACAACCGCGCACATTATACAACAGTAATATGAGCAATTAACTGTTATGCGCCGGCCATTCCGACGTATAATTTACCGAGTCCGCAATGGCCGCCGGACAAATCTTCAGACCAGATACGCCATATAAATTTCCCGCCGATACAGAGAGCGGTTCGCTTTGAACTTTGGCGCCATTAACAGTCGCAGGCTCCTTCGGCGGGCATCGGCTGTATGCATCGGCCCTCAGTTGATCAATTTTCCGGCTAATGGACTGCACAAATGCGGAGGAGCTTTTCCCGTGGAAATTCGAATGACGCGATGGAAATGCATCGCGTGCAACGTGTACGTCTGAGTTGTGTGCTGCGATTGTGCAGCGGTCGGTGTGTGTGTATGTTAATTGGATGTGGTGTTTGTTGTGGGATGTTGTGATGGGTGTTCGATCGTAATTACGATCTGTTATCGTTCGATGGTATGAAGTTATATAAGATGAATTGCGATAAGAAAATAATTTTTAGACAAATCAAATATCCTCGAGGAATCGATCTGATTTTCACAAATGAAAATATTATATTAAGCGGATTCAATAATTATAAGTTATGTAAGATAGGTTGATTTCAGATAATGGTTTTTAACAACATAAAGATTTTGAAATAACGTCGCAATTTATTGAACAAATAAAATTTCAAGTGAAGGTCGTTTGATTATAAATTCGTAAAATAGAAAGAAAAAAAGAAAATGTACTGAAAAGTTTTGTTGAATGCTGGAAAGATTTTAAAAACAATATTTTTTCTGACTTTCTTATAACTCATCTTAAGCACTCTAATTGCTTACATTTAACTGACTCAAAAATAAAATTAACATGTCTGAAAAATACTGTTCACGGAAAATATATGATTTTGTTACAAAAAAAAATTATAACATATCTTCACAAAATAAAATTATTTTACCGGTCGTCTAGAGAGCAAATCTGAGCTTTACTTCGTGACGCAGATATACAATGGCTTTCGAGGAGCGAAAAATATTTTTCATAAGCATTTTTAATAAAGTTGTCAACTTGACGTTATGTATTATCTCCATATATCCGTAAAGTGTTTTTGTAAAATATTTCACGAACGGCATTGTTTTTATATTTGATTTTTTTTAAGACTAAAAAATTGAGCACATTATTTTCGACCCTATAAAGAAAATATTATATAAAACAAACATACGATTCAATACATTTTTATCATAAAACGAAATTTTTGTTCGAAAATATTACAACCAACAAATGAGCCCCGAGAGCGCCTCTATCGAAAAATGTTAAAAGTTCGAAGTATAGGCAATTTTTCGATTTGTGATATATTTATATTGAAAAAATACAGTTGAAGCTTTTAATATACAAATTGAGGTTTCAGTTCAAAATATATTAACAATTCAATAAAAAAATAATTATTAAAAAATTTAATTTAGCTCTTGCGTAATATTATATTATATTTGCGAATACAATTTACATTATACTGTTTCAATTAGCAAATACTAACGATGTTCATCACATAATAATTCATATTACGTCAAAAATTTCATTCCATTATAAATATTCTATAATATCTTGTTCAACCCCACACTCAAAGTAATCAAATCAACAATCAACACAATAGAACTATGCCATCCTAATAATAACCATATTCATAAAAAGAAAAACCGCTAATTAAAACTATTCAAATTTCATAACCGAACAAGTATTATATAAATACTAATCAATACAAAACTCAAAACAATACATCGAAACCGATCTATATCAATCGCACTACCACGTCAACACAATACACCAAAACTCATTTCAACATTTCGAACAAATCGGACATATTTTCGACATATCGGTCCCATTAGACAATTGCACAGTGTACGTGTATAATTTTGAAACAGCAACGTGTTGCGGTTTTCGCGCGCTCGCGGACTGTCCCGCTTTTTCCACTGCAGTTGCATGCACTGCAAATTTGTGACAGGTATATTCGAGTGACGATGGGCCATTTTTGATTATTTCGTCATCGATAGTGACGTGTTTTTTCGACTGGACTTTGAATAATGCGCTAGATTTCGCACTAGATTGAATTGTGACTATTGATGAAATTTTCATGGTGATCATGCGAATGTGTTATAATTACAAAATATATTTATGATTTTCTGCAACGATTGATCATTTGGTTGTTTTTATTTAAATTTGATCATTCAAAGAATCGGGTATTGAAATTTTTCTATATTACTAATTTCATATCGATATGATTTCCATGTTGCGCGAATAAGTCAATTTCCACAATACAATCGAATTGTGCATACGTAAGTAAATCGATTCGGTTAGCAACAAACGAACATGCGCATTTATATAGTTTTGCAATTAGTCTACCTGAGTGAATTTTTCGAATTAAAGCGAAAAAATTTCATTTTCGGCGTGCGGTTTTTCGGATAACTCACAAAGGCCTCGTTTCGATGGTTCGATTTTTTTCCGTTTCGGAATATTCCATTTAATTACGCACAAAAAAAATAAAATAAAGCGAAAAAATATATATAAAACAAAATTTCCGGACCGGGTCCCTAAAGTCAAAGCCAAAGATCCCATCCCTGGCGTGCACTTTCCGCTTTTTTACGGGAAATAATTAAAAAACGTTCGTTACATAAAAGGGTCACTTTTTCTTTTATCGTCTTTCTTCCGGCCGATATATAGATCGTTCGAAATGCTCACTTCAGGTGAAACATGGATGTTCAATCCTGTATTTGCGGACATATTTGAATGGTAAAATTTTCTCTTTACAGTAATTATGTTTTTTTGACAACCATATAATATTACAATTATTTAAATTAAATATTTTTATTTCTTAATTCAAAATTTGGTTACTTTGCGATGATGTATTCACTTCTATTTTATATTTATTGTACGAAAAAAATAAAATTCAATATTTCGACGAATTTTAACATGTAGCAAATTATTTCAAAAAAATTTTGGACACCACTGAGGTGAGGCAATTATTTATAAGCCAACGATTCCTCTAGAAATTCAATGCCTTGTTAGGAGAGGCCAAAGTCTGCCTCCGGATGTTCTGGTCCGATCTTGGACAAGACCAAAGGTATACATTTTCAAACAATACCTTCAATGAGAATCGACGTTCTTTAGATGAATACTGAGTCATTATATTGAGGTATTTTAAAACCTTGAAGATACGTGAATATTTTTGATTCTTTATAAAAGTTGAGCCTTTATGTTGAGAATTGCCACAATATACCTAAGCAATTTTTCGTTGAACTATTTATAAATTTATTTTTCATTTTCACAATGAATTCGTTAATTGTAAAACGCTATATATTTTTTTTTGAAAATCTAGTTGAAAAAATAAGAATTCAATGAAATAAATAATATCTAAAAAAAAATTTGAACCTTTCAACAAACTTTCGAAAAATATCTTCGTTCTTTGATTTTTTTTTAACAATAGAGATTTTTTTCGGTAAAAGTATTCTAGATTATTCTACAAATAGAATCAAACAATAAAAATCCTATTCGTTGTAAAATTTTTGAACATTTAAAAAGGAAAATACAAAATATATAACATTCAAAAATTGTCGATAGAATTATCGTCAAAAGACAGATTACGCAACGCGCATAAAATCAGAAATATTTATAGCTCGACATAATTGATTTAAGCATCAAACACTTTTGAAATATAATTGATTACATCCAAGGCAATCATTAAAGTCGTATCTGCGAAGCGTATTCACTGAAAATTAATTTTCGTCGTTAAAAATCGCTTCGCTGAACTCGATTAGCGTCTGCGTGTATCACGACTTCCTTGCGTCTAGACTTTGTTTCAAACGCGATAAATGGAACGTTTCTCGATAAGGGACGCGTTTTGTCAACGAAAATTCAACAAGACATTTATTTATTATGTGTCTACAGTGAAATCTAAATTATGCGTTTTATTTTAGTATTGTTTTCGTGTCATAGTTCACCGCATGTATAAAAATGATTCTGTCCAAATATCAAATATCGAAGAAAAAAAAGTAGAAGAAAAAATTTTCAGGACCGTATTAAAATCGTGCGGCCATTTTAATTTAAAATTTGAAGTTAAATTGTTTGAATTTCGATGGTAGACGTATGTCAGGTAAATTTTGCTGTTGTGTTAAGTAAATGAATAAATAATAAATAAATAAATGAATTCGAAATTTAATAACAAAATAAATTAATCTAAACGCAAAAAACCAATGAAAGTAAACTTGAAAGTGAAAACATCGGATGTCATTTTCATTATTTCTGTTACCATTGCAATTAAGTATCATCTCATAGGATTTCTTCAATTTTAAAATTCTTGAAATGCAAAATTAGATTAAATCTGCTTGATTTATAACCCGACAAAGTTATAATAATTGTAATTCGTGTATTTTTTTAGCGTTTGTGCAATTGTAGATATTTTTTATGTCACGATACATGAAAAACGTACTATCAATTTGTATGTTCAGTATAATTTTTATTAACGTCGTTATGAACTTGAATCAACATATAAAATCATGTTTATCTATTGACACATGTCGTTATAGTTCAGTCAGTCATATATTTACATAACTTTATTTTTGTAAATGAAGCAAACATTCGAAAATCAAATAATCTTTCCTACTCACATAAAATTTTTGTTAAAGTGATATTTCAATATATAGACATATATGGATATTATAAAAGAATATCATTTCTCAGAATATTATGTTTTCATGAGCCCGATGTGTATCATATACTTATATTTGATAAACGCAAACATTTGTTGCCTTTCATACTTCCACTTCAAAACGTACAAATACGAAATCGAGTTCCTACTGTATTCAGATAAAAGTGGATGTAATATAGAGAAGGATACGTGTTTCGGGAGTGGAAGTCGTAAGTCGTCGGGCGTATCCTCTCCAGTCCCCAGAAAACAAAGGTTAATAAAGTGAATTATGTTAATTAGATCTCGCGACGGTGTAGGAGGAGCCGGTAAATAAATCATATGCCTTGTACAAAGAGCTCAACCCACCCCTTGAGCTTGAGCTTGCACAAGCTGCACTTGTAACGCTGTGGGGATGTTCGAAATTGTATCTCGGTGCACGTAGAAGGTACTTGCCAAAGCTTACGTACCACCGATGCAAATACCAGGCAGATTTTTTCAGGGTAAACACTGTGGGTTGTCGGCTTTTTAATTTGAGAATTTAAAATTATGAACTGTGCAAACATTATGAAAAAAATATATGATATTATCCATAAGGTCGTATGACGCACAAAAAATGATCATAGTTTGTAAAATTTTTGACATAATGAAAAATTAGTATATACTTTTTTTGGCACGCTTCTGTAGAGTCAACACGGAGAAACGTTGCAAATAATCGTAACGAGTATACAGTAGTTTAATTACGAAAGAGATGTCGTTCTTAATTAAAAGTTGTTAGCTTTTGGGAGAATTTTTAAATTGCGGTTTCGCTTTGCGGCCCCTCCGTTTTAAATTAAAATTATATTCGCGCCTTACGTACCCGTTTTACTACTGGCCCATTGTCTTTGCGGAAAACCCCATTTTCTGTTCGCACAATGCATGTAATATGTACGCGAGAGATACGCATCTTTACCTCTAACATTTAATATCTATAAATATCGGATAGTTTATATGTGAGGGTTGTGTTATCAGAATAAACAATCTGCGTACTTATGACTTCGCGGTAATTACTAAAAATTTCTTTTCACACTCCCACTCACTTTCTAACTATTTCAAATTTAAATAACTCACTTGATAAAACACAATTTCGCAAAAATGTAAAGATTGTATTTTTGAATCTACACCTTTCAACGGTGTGGCCGTCGAAATACAGCCGAAATCCAGTTTAATTAACCCGCGTAAAATTTAACATCGTCGCTTTATCGCGACGAGTTATTGACGTCCGAAAAAGTCAGCAGTCGCGGCCGTACGTTTCGTCGAAAGTGGAAAGCGAGAGTGTCAATACGTCGAAAGTATAGCCTTTTACAACCCCCTATCTACGTATCGTAAACATTTATTGCCTACATAGGACCGGTGATCAACGCGGCGCAGACGGGGCGGAAGACAAAAGGGCGCAAAACGAGCGGACGTCACGAAAAGGCACACCGGCGTCAGAATAGATGGTGAAATCTCGCTGTGAATTAAAGAAAACGTGCTGCGAGATAAAATTGTTGATTGTGACCGAAAAAATGTGTAAATAAATATAATGGATGCGATAAGGGGTAACTGAATGGTTGCGCTCATATTGCAAATGGGGGAACTACGATCAACATGATCAAATTCAATTTCAAAGTATAACCGCACGCTTTTTAAATCATAAAAAAAATTAAAAATATACCAAATCTGCGTAGATCTTGTTTGCGAAACATTGTTTATTCGTGAAAGTAAATTCTGTGCTGTTTTTTTTAAAACCGTTAGGGGTTCCCTATCTACACAAATGGTCTGTCCGAGCGTAAATACGCGTTAAGATAATGGATGATGCATCAGATGTCATAAATGATGAATAATATACAGACGTAGAAAAATGCTCCTTTTTTTATCGTAAGTACACATATCGTATAATATATACGCGACGGCGAACCGCCCGTCAGTGGGTCTTTTGTCTTTCCATCTGTTAAAAAACATCTCTCCACGTGTGAATTTTACATGAGATGTGGGCCAGGCGAATTTTTTACTCCTTTTTTTGATACAAGAGGGTCGGTGCGCCATAATTTTCCTGAGTGGAACTTAAAAACGGACGTAAAAACTGGGAAAGGGAGCTCCTACGTTTTACTAGAGATAGGGGATGTTTTATTTATTTATTGCATCTATTGGGTGTTGAGCTATTCGATGCCTTTTACGAAAAATGGTAATCGACATGAATTTGTGAAGGCATTTTTATACAATCTTTAAACTATTTGATATATTCACCAATTTTGATGAAAATTTCGAATCCAAAATCTGTATTCGAAATATAGTAACATCGGCGTAACTATGCATGTTCAAATATTTTATAACGCACATTTTTCATTTTGTATGCTCGTAGTTACTTTTGCCGAAAAAAGCTTTCAATGTACCAAATAATATTTTCGACATTAACAAATTGCATATTTGAATAGCTCATTTGAAAAATGTTTTCCAAAAATAATATATCAAAATACAATGAGGGTATTCGGAGAAATCTATCACTTTGAAATATCACATATCGGTTAATTCCTAACTATGAAATATGTACCCATTACATAGGTAAAATTTTATGTAAATAATGGGTAACGTTCTCGTCTTTTTCTTCCCCAAAAATATTTTTACACGGAGATATGAGATCGTCGCCGTAGAAATTCATGCTATCCACCCCTAAAAGCCCTAAACCCCCAGACGGTCATTGAAGGTGTGTCTGTCAACCTTATGTTACGAGGACCTTCCCTTTTTTCGTCGTCTTTTCGCTTCGCGTATTTTTATTTATGAAAAACTTGCAATTTTTCAGCATTTTTTCACTTTTTTTAATACTTTTATTTTATTTCCATGCACGAAAAATTTTGACGCGACTCGACGATCGTAAAACCTTTTACGGGAATAATATTATTTGAACACATAGCCAGAAATAAGCGTCGACTATGTCACAATGTCAATTTTTATAACGATCGCTTTTTCAAATTGCTAAACACTAAAAAATTCGAGTTTACAATAAAACATCTAATAAAAAGTTTATTCATTCGATTGAGTCAATTTTATTTTACGTGTTTTAATTGCTGCGCCAGAAATAACTTTTTATTCGCCGCTTAATCCACGGAAACTTTTCTTAATACAACCTCCGGAATTGTCCGGTAGAACTAAAACTCGCCACATTATTGAGTGCTCAATTATCTAGATGTTTTCATTACTTTTGACGCATACAGTTAGTTGTGCGGTTACACACGACGTATACGACCTACCCTTCGAAAGGTACACCGCCTAGACATAGAGGATGGGGTTGAATTTTCCCATTAAAGAGGAAAACCCCTTCGTTGTGCGGTCTACGTAGGTTGGTTTGAAACGTACAAGGAGGAGGCTTTGAGAAGGGATCGGGAATTTGCGGATTCTTTCCAAAAAAAGTACGACTCCTTTTGCGAAAAATAAATTCTTGAATTTATAAATTTCCGTACGAATAAATATGACATATGAAGAATAATAATATAATATATTTTGAAAATTTTCCTATTTTTATATTCTTTAAACTTTATTCATTGTTATATGTAATCTTTGTTTATTTTCCAATAAAAGATATTCTAATCATTTACGAAAAGATGATTTTATTTCATTACTTTTAAATTGAAATTGAAGTATATTTGACAAAGCTAATGCACAAGAAATTTTAAATTAGAACGACAAACTTTTGCGTCACTTTTCTGCCCAAAAATAATTTGATGGTTAAATATAGATTTGTTTTCATTATGAAATTTGTTTGCTTACGCCCAATTGAAAAAAGGTTTTCTACCCAAGCCTAGAATAAAACGAGCAAAACTAGGGTATGAGAAGTCCGTCTAATTAACCAGTTACCGCATCCAGTCTAGATTCAGGCTCGATACAATTGCCCCAGAAGGAGTCCTTTCTAATGGAAAGCCCACCATGTTTTCATGGGTTCTTTTGTCCTTCGAGAAATGTTAGTATGACCCGTTTTAATCGCGTCAATCGAAGTTGAAGAGGTCGAGTTTTGAGTGTTGCTCCAGCAAATGGCAATCCATCTAATCCACCAAAAAAAGACTGCAAACTAGTATTGTTAATTATATATTTTATAAAATCTATTTACCAGCGAAAAAAATTAAATAGAACGCCAACCTGTTGTCACCCTCGCTGCAAGCCGAAACGTGGAATATGCAAACGGCACTCTCTATACATTGTTGCGATAATGGCTGAAAAGTGCACAAAATAATTTGTGCAACGAGACGCCAATGGACGCGGAATGTGCACCTTGCAGACGGCGCTTTTCCGCTTTGTCGCCGCTGCGGAAAATTTTATTCATCCCGCGCGTGCGCTTTTCCGCCAACCCATAAACAAGTATACGACCGCCGAATATTATCCGCTCTGGGTATGTCCGCTTTATACGTATTTGCATATTAAAATATTGTGGGCTTTCTCTACTTCAGAATAATTGTCGTGTGAGTATTTTTTTGTTATTCGTTCATTTTGTATGAACGATACATTATATGGAAAAGAATTGTATTTATTGGGTATAAAATATTATATCTTTCACGAGATTTATTGAGCCCATAATGTTCTTAAAGTTTTGATCTTATACTTTAAAATATTAAAATGAATTTTTTATGGATATATTTTTTATAAATAAATATATACAAATATAAGGTAGGAGAAAGTCTAGACGTATGTGAAAATGTTATTCGTTTTTCAAATTAAAAATTTTTCAAACGGAAAGTTCGCAACGAAACGCCATAATTTTACTCTAATATCACACCGGCAATATATGCGCAAGCTGGACGACCAACTTTCCAAACGGAAATTGTAAAAACGTTGAACATGCGAACACTCCTTTGTTAAATTATAGTATGCAAAATTTCAAAAAAAATGTCAAAAACGAAAAAATTGAAGAAATCTGCGAAAGCTTCGATAAAAATACGAGAACTTTCTCCCCACCGTACACACGTATATGTTCGGAGAAAGAGAACAAAAGTTTTCCGTATCAATTAAAACGGAAGCAGGTTTTATTTCCACCGTGCAAAACAAAGCTTTTGTTAGCGGGAGCAATTAATTAACACCGAAAGTTCGGAAGTGCCGTATTGAACTCGTAATTAATTACATCTTTTTTCGATATGGGTTTTCCGCGTTTTCTCTTTCCGCTGCTCGTATTTTCCACGTGCAGACTGTTGCTTCTTCCAGACGTGTAATAGATTTTTTGTGCTTCCATGTTCTTGTTTTTGTGCTCTAATTGAAAAAGATACAAGAAGATGCTTTCACGGAATACACACGTGGAAAATATTCAGATAATAATAGTATTCATCGTATAAATAAAAACAGATGTTGAATAAAATATAGGTACTAACTATTTTTTCTTATTATTATACATATAAAAAATAAATGAATATCGTGTTGAAAACTCACAATCTTACATTTAGTATCAAATCATCATTAAAAATATGGATACAGTTTTTGAATTGTAAGCATTTAATTGCAATAATAAAATACACGATGATGCTTTATAAACTAAATTTTTTTCGAATCGTAAATATTGAGTATAAAATGTTTCCACATCAAAAAAATATTAAAATTTTTTGCACGATCATAAAGTTTATGATTCGAGTATGCAATATGTTCTTACTTTTACGATATCGATTAAAGAAACAAATCTATATTATTTTCAATAATTTCTTTTATAAAAAAAAAAATAAAAAAACCCTCAAAACTGTGTAAAAGCACCAAAGGTATTACGATCGGTACAATTTTGGCTATCGAACCATCAATCCGTCGCATAAATTGCAGAATCGAAATTACGCGCCGAATAAACATCGAGCAGTCGTAAAACTCGCGCGGGAATCGAAACTGCACTTTTTCCGTGAAAGGAAACATCCAACATACATATCCAGTCCGCTACCTGCATTTTACGATCCCAGAACAGTTGCAATTCGACCTGCAAAATTTATATCGTCACCTACGCCGCCGCGTAAATATTCCAAGGATGTCCATCCGGAAGGTGGTACGGTCGTCCAAAACCACTCAGTGTATCCTTATTATGTACGTATATATTTAGGGTTGAATCGTGTCGTCGGGTCGTGATCTTTGTCTCCGGCCTGTGTATATTTTATTCAAAGTCCGTTTAATGGCGAACGGGTCGCGCGAGCTTTTCGACCGGATACGTCGTTAGCGATGTTTTATTGGTGTTCGATGTGTTTTGTACGTGTTGCATGAGTTTTAGGTAGCGAATGCGAAATTTCTGATGGTGCGGAATAATAATATAAACTACAAATCGAGGTATTTGCTGTTGCAGCCGAGCCATCGGTATTTGCTTGATACAAGAGTTTAGCCGGGGAAAATTGCTCTGTCGGATGAATTCGAAACTTGATGTTTTTATTTGTTCGGCAGTTCATAAATCAAGTATCAAAATAATTCAGCTTGGATTGTTTCGAAATTTGATAAATATGTCTGTGAATTATAATTGTATTATTAATGTATTATACTTGTTTGTTTGAACCTCATTTGTATTTATTTTGTATAATAATAAATCATCGAGATTTATTGGATAAATTCGCTTATGGTACTTTTCTAAAATTAATTGAATATTCAATTTCTTTCATATGAAAATTCTCATGAAATATTAAAAGAAAAAAAGCATTTAACATTAGTATTCAGTTTGATATGAAAAAAATCTGAATATCTTCCCTTGCACTCAACAGTGGTTTCGCTTTTTTTGATTATTGTAATAACCTCGGTTCATTACCTGCACTGCTGCACAGAATAATCTTGAGGGGGATTCAGCAAATGTTTTAAATCATGCTGTGCATATAATATTAAAGAAATTTTATTTTTTTAATGCAAACAAAGTCTCGTGAGGATTTTGCACAGCAGTATATTATTTTTCCTACAATATTCCACCCCTCTTACATGCATCTTGAGAATTTCTCAGAAGATTACTTCTGGAAAATTAAGCAGCATTATATAATAGTTCGCAACAAGCCAGGATCCGTTATTTTATTTCAAATTTTTCTCAGAATTAATTAAGGCTAAGATTTTAATGGGCAATATAAAACGATCTTAAAAGCTTTCCCAACAAAAAAATTAGCACAATGTCCATAATAAATATTGACACAAAGTTCGCGTTGTAACTTTGCGTGTAAACGCAGATTTTATTTATAGAAAAACTAAAATTAATAGCAATACGAATTTTGCAGTTGTGATAAATCATCAAATGAAATATTTTTTATATATATAAGATAAGTAAATTAGTCTTTGCTATATATCAAAATCACCGAAATGAATATCTATATAAATGATTCATATTTCTAATTAATAAAATTATATTAATGTTCTTTTACAAAGTCATAATTGCATTTTCGACGAAAAAATTCGAATATTTTTAATGAAACTTTCAAATTGAGAAAGCGACAGTGAAATAACTTATAAACTTCTCACAATAAAAGAAACCTTCAATTCCATTATTTAAATTCCGTTTTATATTATTCTCAATTCGAAATGATCCTGAAACGAACCGTAAACGAAATTCACACCACTATTAACATGATACATAGTACATTTTAACCCGGGGCCCAATTCAATAAAGGAACGTTGGGGAAACAGTTTCCTCTGGATGCGGCAAATATGTCTCACCTTCCTTCCGGCGCCCGGTTTTGGCGAAATACGTTTCTTATCGACGGTAAATGGAAAGTGCGAACGGGGTTGAAAGCCTCTCCTCTATTTTCTGATTCCATCACTTCGAGAATATGTTCAGATTTATCGCACTAAATGTTGCCGGAGGAAGCGCACCGCGAAAAGCCCCCCTGTGAGCTTTTAATGCTATTATTAATTAGCGCACGTACGAGTTTGCTAAGTATTAAATTTCCGATGTTTTGAATCTATTTAATAGTTATTATTATCGGGTTTTAAATAAGAATCAATTTTTATTATATAATAAAATATTACAGTTAAATTATTGATTTATCTATAATATAATATTTGATAAAATTCAAATAATTTTTTTAAATTAATCGCCTTGTCTCTTAGTGTTTATGTGAAATCTCTTCCCGACCCGTATTAATCAGTACAAAGACGTAAAAAGCAAATTAATTATACACCAACTGTTATCGAAACTGTTCATAACAGCGAGGTCCCCTATGAAAACGGACTCCCCTCAAAGAGGAAACAGGGGAATTCGAATATTATATGAGGAGGGTAGATCTTGCTCAATAAAGAGACGGATTAAACTCGGAAAAACCCTTAAAAACGAATTCAAATTAGACTCGCATAATATTTAAGTATTCGCATAAATAAAATATGATTCAGATGAATCACTTAAGTTTTAATTAAAAACGGCCTTTAGTTTCAGGCACGTGTGTCTAACATGTTAAATAGCCGTATGAATTTATTATTAAATATTTGAACAGAAACATTAAAAAACAAACAAAAAGTTGTGAATGTATGAAAATGTCGAAAATTTATGATGCAAAATTGTCGAATCACGCTCAAGGCCGAATGAAACTTTTTTAATAAAGAAAAATCAATTATCTCGAGCCGGGTCCGAGACGAAAAAGTAAAAGAGTAAAGAAAATTTTCGGAAAATATCTTCACCTGATTGCGACTCTAGAGATCGTTATCCCTCCGTTTGCAACACGTCGAACCTGTCAACGGCACATGCCAGTTTATTTCTCTTTAACTTTATTACGTTGCGAAACGAAACAAAAGACATTGTTATCCGAAATAAGACCTAGGGATATAATAGCCTTTCGGTTCGACTTTTTCCAACTACGGTATTATTGATACGTCGCCTTGCTAGACGTCTGTTTCTTAACTTTTTTTCTCGATGCTTCCCGATATGACTTCCCATAATACACAGAACCAAACATTGTTTGTAATTCGATGTACGAAAATTATATGCATTATTTTATGTATTTTAATAAAAATTCCTTTTTTTTTTCAGATATAAAAGAACACCGCAGCGAAACATGAAAGCAACTGCAACGGACACCGAAACTGACTGCTCAAACGAAAAAAAATATGAAAAAAACGCAGGCGGCAGCAAAGGGCTCTCTTCAGCTCACTGAAACACAATCCTTTAAGAACGTTGAAATTCAAACACCGGAAAAACTTCATTCTAGTTATTTTTCCCTTATCGAAAAAACATATCTTCGCATACAACACGGTAACATAAAATATGACGTCCTCAACGGAACGTTTATCGGAATTAATTCAAAGTTCGGGGTCGCAGCCTCCACTCGTCGGATATTGTATAATATAAGAAGGTTCGCCGAAAGTTTGACGGCGTGGTGAATCCCGGGTACCAGATTAAGCTGAAAATCACGAGTGATGGCAGTTTTGAAATTTCTCGTTTTGAGAACCGAGCCGCGATATCTCTATCTTGGAGGCGCGATGCGAAACTTCTTGAACCGTTCGAAATATCGACGCGAAAATTCTGAAATGAATCGGCCAAAGTTTCCTTTTATAATTATACGATATCAAATGGACCGTTAATAACGGGAAAGTTTCGATTTTTATTAAACAGTGGGGTTTTTGATGAAAATTCATAAAGTAGTGTCGGTCAAAATGAAAGGAAACTTTTTAATGTCGTCCGAAATAATTGAGTATTACTTTAAGAATCTCAAGTACTTGACTAAAAAACAGTTATTTTTAATATTTCCCAATTAATGAGTATCTAAGGTGGTATTCTTCTTAAATATATAGATTTTATGCATTCAAATAGAAGAATAGGAATTAATTACATCGTGAGAGCTCAACGTATGGAAATTCTCAACCTCCTGAAAAATACGATAAAACTTTGCTCTCGTTCAAACTGAACGTAGAGAAAGCAAACAAATGAAAAACTGCTAATGATGTATGAAAAAATGAACGGAAAAATCTTCAGCCACGGAACGAATGCAGGTGGTGCAGCGGCATAAAGCGAAATTAAATCGGATCTCGAATTTACATAATCCGAACGAATTAGGATTCAATTAACCCAAAACGAGCGAAACGTAGAGTATACGACGAGATCGATACATCACCACGAATATTATAGTTCGAGATTTGCAAAATGCTGGCGAAAATATTGCGATTCCTCCGGACGATTTTCCACGCTTTTCCGATCACTTTAGCAAAAGATGGGCGCCGATTTGTCAGCCGTACGCAAAACGGAAAGCCGACTTTTTTTATCTTATCTATGCGTATACGCGTATGTTCGAGATTTTGGCGACTCGTTTATCAAAAATGGCACAAATTGAAAAAAAACGAACGAGTGTCGCACTTTTAGAAAGTTTTTCCGAGTGAAAACTGCGGGGGAAGAGGTCCATCGCGGCCATGACTAAAACGAATTGAACTAATAATTCTTGGACAAGCGTCGCCAATGCCTATATATCTTTGTGTTTTTTTTTTCATATCGGAAGTTTTGTAAAATATATGTTACTATTGTATGTATATATAGATTTACGATTATTTGGGAGGCGCCGTTGAATATTATTTTTATTCTCATAGATACTAAATTTAATATTCAACGATTTTGACTTCTAAAAGGAATCGTTTACCCTCAAAATGGTAAAAAATTCATAATAATTTATAAGTTTTATATTCTTATGCTTGAAAAATAAAATTTATGTGTGTTATTCATGAATTTGACTTTCATATATTTTTTTTACTAAGAACATATCTTAATGAAATATACATCTATTTGAAAACCATTAACTTTCATATTATACTCAAAATGAAAAATATGATCATAATATTTATCTCAAGATAATATATTTGTATTTTATTATTGTTGTTAACGCATCAAGTTAAAAATAACGAGAAACTCAACGTTCAACACTTTATATTAAAATCGTAATATTCACTGATAATGGATATGTCTAGATTTTATTTTCTCTTTCAATTCAAACCATAGAAAATGAATCATCATTGTTATTTGTCAATTGTTATTTGTCTGATTTTCATTCACGTCGTATTTTTATCTTTGAACGAAAGAAAGAAAGGTGAATCAAGCCGTCGGCCATTATGTATGTACACGTTGTTACATACATTTTAATGGGAAACGTTATATTGCTTCTACGCATTTCTGAACAATAGGTTATTATGATTCTTATCGCAATTTTCTTTGTCGTCCAGTGAGCATAACGAATTCATACTCAACGAACGAATTACTTGTATAAAGTGTTACATCATTCGAAAGAGCGAACACGACTCGGCAGGATGAAATATCCAGCTCGACGTTTTAATTTTGTAATATCAACAATTTTAGGATGATTCATATTTTACTCGGGGGCTCTTCTATTTTTGTGAACAAGTACATAAGGAATTCGTTCGTAGAAAGAAAAAGATTTTCAATTTATTTTCTTAGCAAAAGGTCTGTTTTTTCGCCAAGGCATGGGAAGATTGATGAACATCGCTAATTACATGGAGAGTACATCAAAAGAAAATGATAGCGCTGTGTGTACTGTTGAAATTATAGAAAACTTGATTTAAAATCACCACATTGAATTTTTATGAGGTAAAATAATAAATAAACATTAATTTGTATAAAAATTTATATTATTATTATTTATACATTTATATATTCTACGTGAAAATGATGATATTTTTTTATTCAAAACTCGTTAGTATGATTTTGACAAAAATCATATCGAGGTCGAGAGACCGCTTCACAAACGCAATATCAACTTATTCCCAAAAAATGTTCCCAATAAATGAATGCTTCAAATTTAATTTCGCGAATGTAAAATTCGATTTTTTCCCCAACTACACGAAATACCATCACTATATTAAATTGCTGAAAAAATCCTACATCACAAAAAAGTTCGACATGCACGCCGAACTCACACAAACTCGTCCACCGACAACCAAAATAAAAACGAATCGGAAAAGCGCAACGCTTCCAACAATTTTCCATCCACTACCAAAAAAAAAAAAAAAATGAAAACCGTTCGATTTTAATCGAGAGATTGTAGGTGAAGCGTCGCTCAAACTGATACGTCGGATCGTCTCACGAAACAATGTAACTTTGACAGTTTGACGGTGTGACGAGGGTACCGTGGGGCTGCGCCCCTTCGTTGGCCCCCGGCCGGAGCCTGCGCCCCCGGGCCCCCGTTTACGAGCGTTCGTTCCGCGGTGTATAAATACGTTCGCACGAAACGCCAATCTGCGCCAAATTGGCAAAGTTGAGTTGGCCGGACGGACTTTGGCGGATCCTTCTACGTGTGTACGTCGTTTTCGTGTGCGATTTTCGGATTACGCAACAGTGTGGTGTTATGGGAGATGTTGCGGTCGTGGCGTTTTATTTTGAGTTTTATAGGTCGGGAAAAATTTAAATTTGAGTTATTTGAACGATTTGTGAATGGATTGCACGATTTCGTTATTTAGAACTAAGCGGATTTATTAATTAATCGAATTAATATGGATTTGCTCTAATTGAAAATGTGGCAGACATTGCATAATTTAATCTATAGATTCATCAATGAAAATGTTTGCGAATTATAAATTGAAAAGATAATTCAAAATAATGTTCAAGTCTATTTTATAAAACTTCCAACTATCAACTTTACAAATTATAATACCAAAGATTTAACAAATTGAATTAATTTAACTTTTGAAAACCTCACGAAAATATACATCCCATAAAAAATCGTATTCGCCCACCATCGGCGGAACCGCTTGTTAAGAAACGATAAATTAAGAGCACTCCGAGCGGATAACCTCCGCCGATACTGCCGCTACAACCGGCAACTACAGTCTAAACTTCAAAATTGTAAAATTAATAATTCGAAAGTTCCGTATTAACGAGTTGTTTGACGAAGACGGCGGCGAGGGCGCGTAATGGTTGCACCAGTACCGAAACTTGGACGATTCCCGCCACTCCCTGGGGCGTAGATTTCAGCGCGAGAACCTCGCTGAAAACCACTCCGGAGACGACGACGAACCGTCGAAAAACGGGGGACCTCGTTCGCCGACGGTCGTATAAACGGGGGAAACAGTGGGCGGTGGGTGGGCCGGTGGGCGTGCTGCTCTTGTCGCGGCTGAATACGTTATGCGAGTGCAAATATGTGCAAATTAATTAATTTAAAATGAAAGCGTTGTATATTTACAAAGTTGTAGGTCAAGTGGTATGGAGAGGAGTTTGTGTAAAAATTTCACCGTGAAACTTGCGCGAGAATTTTCGATGGAAGTGGTTAGTGAAATTTTAGCATGTTTGAAATATAAAAAAAAAATCTTGAATATTCATTATTTTGTTCGAATCATAAATTTTATTTTAATACAAAAAAAGAAGAATAATAACTATCGGGAATTTTCTCCTTGTTATTAAACGATATTCGAAACTTTTCCGCGGAGCGAACATGAATAACTTGAACGGTTAAAGTTAACCGCGTGTTCGTTAATACAAAATTAACGCAAGTTAACTGTACGAGCAAATTCATCGCCGTGCAATCGTTTACCCATTTTTTTTTTATTTTTGCTCCACACTTTGGCCAGAAGTTTCATTAAGTTCACACGTAGCACTTCAATTACCGTCATGAGCTCCAATTAGTTGAGGACGAGTTGAACGCTTGGAAAGGACTCTCGAACGAAATTTAATTCAATCGCTGCCAGGATAGTGCATTCTCCCGCACAGTTTAGTGTCGAATATTCATCCAACTAGATAACTAAACGTGTTTTAATTTCTTTCATAAAAAATCATAGAGAAAATCGTATTTTGCGAATTATGTGTGTTATATCGCGGAACGCTTAACCGCTCGCTTTTTTATGTTCGACGAGTCGAAAATCGCATCGCATGAAATTCGCTTTTGCGGCAGTAAAATCGGCAATCGTTAGCAATATTTTAAGGATTAGGATTGGCCCGTAAATCATTCAGATTATTTCTCTATGTGTTTGTGTGTGCGAATCGTTCCGAAATCGGATCGTATAAGTATATAAGTACTTACGCAGACCCATTTCCGAAATATATTTATAGTGCGCAATAAAAATCGGAAAATTTCGAAAATCGATATTGACGCAAATATCATGCATCCATTGTGTGTTTTAAATTTTCATTTCATCCTTTGCACGTTTTCGTTTTGATAAATTTGTTCCTTTGTTAATTAATATACAACGTATGAAACGTGTGTTTGTTGCATGTAATTGAAGCTGAAATTGCACGCTGCAAGATGTTCTCTGTATGTAGATTTATGGTTTCTCTGAAATTGCATATGTATTTGCGCTAACCTGAACACACACAATTTAATATAAACATAATTTCGCAACATTACCAACAACAATCCGAATTATTATACATCGCACACTGCACGCGAAACGCATCTCATCAACATGCTAAAAGCGCAACGTTTAATCTGCAAAAATTAAAAAAAGCACAAAACCAACCCTCGCCAACCCTATCTAGAATTGTTTTCGTACTTTTCGAATGAATTATGAGATTGCCC
Source organism: Hydropsyche betteni (assembly GCA_028571205.2). NCBI lineage: Eukaryota > Metazoa > Arthropoda > Insecta > Trichoptera > Hydropsychidae > Hydropsyche > Hydropsyche betteni. The sequence continues at coordinate 8,183,857 of JAOXNN020000004.1, forward strand.
AACAGTGGAGCACTCGATTTCGCAACCCCGTGCGGGTCCTGCGGTCGAACCGCGAGCCCTTCGACCTCTCGCTTCCAAACGGCCCTTATTTCGCATACGTACGAAATTATACGACGCGCATATGCGAGCCTATACGCGCGTATTTATGCGTCGAAACGAAGGCTCTATCCTCCGGGAAAACGTTCGGGTAATTAGCGTTCCGAAGGGGCGTAAGAGTCGGATAATTAACCTTTATTGGTGCGGGATATCCGGGCTTCCTGTGCGAAACGTCCGAACGGCCTATAATAAGCGAATGTATCCTTTTGTTTGTATGTATGTTAGTTATACGTGTGGGGGTTTGTTTCGGGTGTGTGTTTTGATTTTGACCGTGAGGTTTTAGTGGGTAAATTGGCGGGCGTATTGCGAAAAATTGTTCAATTTTCGCATCGGAAGTTCGCGCCGGTGTGAAAGTTTAAAGGGTTCGTTTATTTTGATTGTTTCGTTTCGTGCGGGGGCGTTCTGCGCGTATGGTATATTAAATTTTTCGTTTTGTTCTTATTGCATTCATAAAATTTTATTTATTTATTTATTTATCCGTTTTTTACATATATAATATATACCTATACCATTTTATTTTTATTACTATAGTATAATATTTTTAATTTAATTTAACTGTATATATTGATATTTTAATACTTTGACCTCATTGAATGCTCAGTTAAAATTTTCAAGCGTCACCTTTGTGACGTCACCTTTGTCACCAAGCGTGATTTGATAAATTAGAATTTATTTTAACAACACGATTAAATACCAAAAATAAAAAAAATACTTGAGTGTCAAAAAGTCGACAATCGGTTTTATACCAGAAATACGTTCTTTACGCCAACATCAACGTTTTAAAATAAGTCCCAAAAATCGTTTTATAGTATCTATCAACATTAAGTTTTATGTGCCACTATTGTAATTGATTACATAGAAACCGATGTATCTCAATATCTAAAATCTGTACTAAAATCTTCTTTAATATTTGGTATTCGATTTACAATTGAGAAGCTCGGCAATAAATAGTTCTAAGCACCAAAATTATAAAATTGAGTTTATTTTATTTACTACAAAAATTAGTACTTTACTACAGAAATACCCTATATATAATCACGGATATCTGCGTGTGTCTGTCTGTCTATCTGTCTGTTCATCTGTTCGAATGACGCTCGCGACTTTTTATAGTATTGATATTCTAATATGGCTTTATTTGTACACAGTTAACGTCTATAATATGATGCTTATTACCTACAAACTACTAGTTTTGCCTATATGACGTCTGGTGACAATAACAAACAAATTATTTTGATTTTATCAATTAAATAATCAAATCGGGTACCGGTATCGACTTTCAAATAAACACATACACATCCCGATATTATTAACATCGAGCCTATTTACTAGTTAATAAATAATTCCACATTCTCTCAAAAGATGACAGCACTGCGATTTATTACTTCTAGTTTTACTTGCATCTAAATGCAAGTAAGCTGTTTTTCGAAAACTGTTTTTCTTGATGTCCCCCAAAGCGACAAATGTCGCTTAGCACTATTTACTGCCGAGCCCCTCAATTAATAAATCTCTACCGAGAAAACTACGCACGGATACAACTGCAACCATTGACCGATCACCAAGAAACGATCCAAACATTCACACCATAAAACCACCAATCAAACTACACCCAACACCCTCGACAAACGCTCATCCTCAAACGTACACCCACCGATCGCACACAACAGCCTGTTCAGCATCGCGTTGCCGACATTCAAACACATCTTGTCGAACGACGGAGACCCACAAGCAAATACCCATACGACTAAGCGCGGGTCCTACGTGAAGTGGCCGCTTCGGTTGCCTATACATGCGATCCCCGCTTAGCGTCATTGTTTCGCTTAACGTCGCACCTCGTTACGTTCGGATGACGGTCGAGTGCACACGCCGTGCACCCGAGCCCCGACCGGTGATGCTCAAAATGCGGCTCGAGACGGGTTATCTCTTTCGATCGTTGGGTGTTGGCTTTTTGGGTGTTTGTTCGGTAGGAGGGGTTCGTGTGGTGGGTGTTGTGTGTTCGGTTGTGACTCAATGGAATATCCTTGTACGATTAAACCACTACATTATTAATACCGCGGAACGATGTCAATAGTACGGTAAACATTGAGGGCGGTTTTTGCGTTGATCATTTGACGTTTTCGATTAAATATTTGTACGCTTTTTCATTAAAATGTATAAAGTGATACGATTATTTGGGAAATAAATTTGAAAATAATTTTTTTTTTTATCAATGATAATAAGATTTATACGCGATTGAAAGTGATTGGGTAACTTAAACTTAATATTTTCGATCTTCAAATTGAACGATACCCTATATATAATAGCGGATTTCTGTGTGTGTGTGTCCTTATGTGTGTCTGTTCGATGACGCTCGCGACTTTTTCGCGAATATGGTCTTTATATGTGTATACAGTTAACGTCTATAACATGATGCTTATTACCTACTGCCTCTGGCTTTGCCTATATGTTGTAATTATGACAATTATAAATGAACTGGTTTTATTAATTAAATATTAAATATTCAAATCGAGTACGGACATCGAGTTGCAGATGTTACTACTGGCTTTGCTATTACAATTTAGCCTGTATGGCCATTAAAATAACGGCTATAATCACTATTTACATCATTCTCGAGATCGAAAATTGCGACCTCCAAATTTAGTCTTTTTATGGTCACTATGATAACGGCTATAATCTTTGAAATTGTTATTTTATAACGTAATAGTATGGTTTTAAATTCACAGCCGATGTTATCAACATCAGGCCTATACATTATCATCTATATATAACAAACGGTCATCGACTTTTCGCAACGGAACAGTTATAAAATATTTTTTTATATATAATTATGTAATTCACAGCCGATGTTATTAATATCGGGCCTATATACTAGTATAAAATAATTCTCGAATATTTTATTTTCTTTGACAAACCCCTTTTAACAAATCGAAAGATTGAGAATCGTCGAACTATAACAATAAGTGTATAACACATGAGTGAGTTGCATCCATTATATGTGGCGATCGTCGGGTTGCACCGGTAACACACAACACAAAGCCATTATGCAAAATTGCAACGGATTCGATGGTCGCGATGTATAAATAGATGCATATGCGGATTCGACATACAACCTCGTGTTGCCTCACGTGCGTGTGCATCCGTCATGAAATACTTGAACGTCGGATTCGAATGTCAATATTGTCGGACATTGTAGCCGATTTTGAATTTCGGAAATATGCATTGCCGCCATGTGACTGTTGCGTTTGCTGGAGGCTGTGTTTGCTTCGATATTTGATCGGTGAACCGTTCTTGGTGTGGACATGTGAATTGGTTGGCGGAAACATGTTGTTGATTCTATTTGAAATATATTTGGTTAATTTTGTTGGGTCAAATACTGCAATAAAATATATAATATAATAATAGAATGATTTGTTGTTTTGGTTTTCGAATAAAAATCTGGGTTAATTTAGAATTTATTAAATGAAAATTAAACAAAATTTAATTTATTTCTTTATGATTCCTTAATGCTTCGTATAAAGAAACGCTCGGGTAATCTCATATTGTGCGAGCGAGCTCCGACTTTGAATCGCATATTTTCTTCTTAAAACTGCCGCAAAAAAGCGCTTTTTCTCAGTGCGAGGTGTTCAAAAAAAATACAGCGAAGAAAATTGAATATTTATCCCTCCTCCGGAGTAAAAAATAAATATAACGGAAAAAAGGCTTCGGCGATAAAGCGTAATTTGCAATCTTCGCGAGCAGCGCGATCGCGTGCCTCCTGATCACCGTATCAGGTTAATTCTCGTATAATAATATCGTTAAGCCTCATCCTTAAAGGGTGTATTATACAATTTAAATGAATTATTTTCCATACATTTGCATGGCTAACGAAGCCTCTCCTTCGCGCTGGGCGTCGACATTCTTCGCGTGGAAAATTTCAACGAAATTTCCCAAAAGACGTCGTATACCTTCCCAAGCCATGACGGAGTTAAAAATGACTCCGCATATATGACGGCATTTCTCAACCTTTTTTTCCACCAACCTCACTTCTCATAAAGCTTTGTGCAATCTTTTCCACCTTCTCGCACGATCCCGCTAAGGTGTAATCTGTTGAATCTGCGCTCTAAAGGCGAATTATGACACTTGGATCATTTTTATACGAAAATAATATATTTTAATATAACAATAGTACAAAATTAACATCGTCAAATATATATAAAATCCGCATTTTTTTAAACAGTGTTATAAAAAAGTATAAAAAGGATCATTTATTTTTTATACGAATTTCAACATCAAAAATAAATTTTCATACGAAAAGGTTGCAAACCCCTAGTCGCGTATGACGACGCTTCGCATTAACACACAAATGAAAATCTTAAACGACTCCACCTGATTTTCGACGCAAACGCACGACAATAAAACGCCGCGGCGAAACCGCCCCCCCACGAACAATCCCCGGCGAACAAACGCCGCGAAAAAAAGGTAAATAAAATAAAGGAGAACCGCCCCTCGGGGGCGAGCACGCCCCAGATTCTGGCCGTGTAAGTGAAAAGTGTACGTATACAATGATATTAGAGAGGCATCGTTCCGCGTTGCCGTATTGCGAATTCAAATTGAATGAAAGCGTCGTCTGGCCGGGGTGCATACTGATGGCGTGCTCCGGCTCCGAGTTTATGATACGGTGTTTAAATCTTATGAATCTTAATTTGCATGTTATTCGACGTCGGAGATCTTCGGGCTTGATTCGTGTCCGATGTGGATGTCGGCGGTCGGGTGAAGTTTTCGGGTGATTGCGTTGCGGAGTTGGCGGGAGTGGGTCGGTTCGTGTTGGAAGATGAGTTGTTGAGTTTGATTTATTTTGTGTTTTGAATGTCGATGATGGTGATGCTGCAGTTTCAAGAAGTGTCGATTTAGAAAAAACTCGTTCTAAATATGCTTAAAATACTAATTAAATTAATGTTTACAAGCATTAAAGATAGGATTGTAAACAAATTTAAAAATTGGGATGACGTTAAAATTATAATATTTCAAATTCGATTTTTTTTTGTCTCAGATGTTTTGATTTTTATCCGATTGTTATATAAAAATAGTCATAGATTCAGTGGCGACTCGTTCTGAAGGGCTGCGGGGTGCAGTCCTCCCTTTTTAAAGAATTTTTTTTTTTAAATACAATAGAATCTCACTAATCCGGCACTACTAAAAACTAGAGGGTGCCAGATTATTGGAATGTTCGGATTACTGGATTATAGAGAAAAACTCATAATAAATAAAATAAAGCATTTCATAAAGAGAATATATTGTATGTATTTGTGTTCATGATCCAGATTCCATCGTCTTCACGTGGTCCACTATCTTTTGTTTTTTTTTTCTTAAGATCGTGTATAGTAGCACGCCCAACTCCATATTATTTTACCAATTTGCACATGTTTTCTCCACTATCTAACTTCTTTAAAATGTCCATTTTATCTTTCAAAGCTAGAGTCT
>JAOXNN020000004.1:8197813-8208983 GCA_028571205.2 Hydropsyche betteni
CTTCGCGAAAGTGCGCTTATTGAAAACTCAATCGGCTTTGCCGAGAAATTTAATTGCATAGATGTTTAGTAAACATTCAAACTTATCCTGTGAAGATGAGAGAGAAAACGATTGAAATTACTCATAGCATAAGTAAACCAGCGTAAGAAGAGCTGAGTTGATTGATGAAAATTTTAGACTAAAGGACATTCTCTTATAAGGAGACTAAATTAACGATTAAGAAGTAAATGATTAATTAGATAGCTAATCATAGCCTTTCTTGTTATCTATTGTTGTTTCAACTAACGCGTGACAAAATCTTTTCTGCAACAACATCAGTCGCAGATAGTACTTTGCAAAGCTAATGTAAGCCAGCATTTATTTCAGTATGGATTACATAAAACATTTATTTCAACTAGATATTAAATACATATTAGTGATTCGCATTAGCCTATTATGTCACTGACTAACCAACTTGATCTTTCGATAATATAAAAAATACTACAGTTATTATTTAAATAGATTGTTTTAGATAACCATAACATCACTCCTTCTCTTTCGTAACAGTCATGAACACCTCCTCCAGAGTAGTATGCGATACGTTCCAATCCTTTATGAACTGCTTCATTGTGTACTCGTCCAGACCGCTGGCGTCCTTCGACTCTAGGAGCTTCACGAATTCGATCATATTCTCAAACCGCTGGATGCCGACTAGCAGGTTGCCTCCGTTAGAGTCTACTTGCACTGCTTCGGGGTACAACTTTTTAATGAGTCTCATCACCTACTCAGACTTTTAGTCTCTGATGTTGAGAGCAATTCGGTAACCAGAACCATAGTTGTCTTTAAGGTAGATAGAAGAACCAATGCACCTAAGCCTCCCCTTCACTAAAATGCTGATTCTGTCAGAAAGGAAATCAGCTTCTTCCATTGAGTGAGTAGTTAGGATGACTGACTTATGCTTCTTCAGTTTCTCTATCAGATGCCATACCTGCTGCCGCACCTTAGGATCCAATCCTGTAGTAGGCTCATCCAAGAATATGATCTTAGGGTCTCCTATCGCCGCCACTGCCAAACTAAGCCTCCTCTTCATTCCCCCACTAAAACTCGATACCCTTGATTTCTTCTCTCTCAGAAGATTGACGAATTGCAGTACCTGATTGATCTTTGAATCCAGCATAGCTTTAGGTATCCCTTTGAGCCTACCAAATAAGAATAGATGCTACTAGGCAGTCATTTCCTTCCAGAGGATGTCGAACTGTGGGCAGACTCCAATATGCTTTCGAACTTAACTAATTTTAGCGATGCTCTGGTTGTTAATGACTATTTCCATCTATGGATTGAAGTCAGGTTTGACTATTCCTGTGAGGATGTTGATAAGAGTGGTTTTTCCAGCACCATTATGCCCTAGAATGGACATTAGTTCGTTGGGTTCAATTTCGATTGTAAGGTTCTTGAGAGCAGCTACTGTATTTCTGGAGCAGGTAGCTGTGAAAGTCTTACTAAGCCCTTTAATTCTCATTCCGAAGGCAGGTTCGTTATTTGCTGAGTTTTTGAGTACTCTCAGCCTCTCCTTTGACACTGATTCCTCCTCATCACGGATATTGTATGATGGGTTACGCAGATCATCGATAGTAGTTTTGAGTTTCCGCTTACTACCATCATATCCCCAGTAGCTAGGCATTAGAAAGAAGTAGAAAGGCAGTGAATTCCCTCTATTAGATTCCACAACATTGTCACAGTACCAGGTGAGTATACCGAACACAAGAATATCAATGTAGAGTATGAGGATGGAGAATAGGCTGGAATACTGGACGTAGGGTGTTTTGGCCATAGTAAACCCTCTGGTTTCCTTACTCATAATCTACCAGCTGTACCCAGGGCCTTCAACCCACAAAGCACTTATAATATCGAAGTGGAAGCCACTGAAGTTAGTGATGGAAGCGAATACCTGGGTTAATGAGTGGGTACTTTAGTGTAACTGAAGGGAGGGTAGAAGGCTAGGAATGTTCGGATGAACACTATCAGCTGGGAAGCTTCCTACTCGTAAAGGAAGGCCAGTATATTATCGTTGGTCAGGAAGGATTAGACTACAATCGAGAAGAGCACCAGACCGTAGCTGATGCTGGTTGCTGCTTTAAGGTTGGGAGAGAGGGCTGCCAGGAAGTACCCGAACACTTGCATCGCCAAGCTAAACGAGAACATGAGTAGCAACAGGATAAGGAAGGGAGTTTTAAGGAAGAAGGCGAACTGGAATGCCGCTCCAGCTGCTATACTGGATAACGCCACCACTAGAGAATACAACATGGATATCAAGAACCATGACATCCAGTAACTGAAATGGCTGGCACCAAATACGTTTAATCCTAAGTCTAACAGAAGGTACCTTGACGTAGTTTGTACTCCTTCTCTCTTACAATCTCGTTCTGAACGAAGAGGAAAGCGAATAATGGTGTGATCATGTAGTAGAATGCTCCTGTCTGGGTGATAATGTCGAAGTTTGAGAGGAATCTGTTGGGTAGGACTGGGAACATTTGTGTTGAGTAGGTTATTCGAGGTTAGGCGAACTTACCGCCTGTTTAGTAGTCGATTATAGCGTTGTCGATGAGAACTTTGAGAGCTACACTGACGGAGTCGGTGGGCAGGGGTATCTATGGTGCCGAGAATATGGAGCTGAAAGAGTCGGTTTTGTTGAGGAACAGGTAATAGGTGCGGTTAGAACGATCACAGTAAAACCTTTGGATGCCACTATCCACACAAAACAAAATACCTACTTGGGTGGTGTTTGGTTTATTGGATGTCTAGTTGAATATTTCTTGCCAGTCTTAGTCTGTCACTACAAACCCGTTGTTGCCTTTTTGTTTGAGATCGTCATTACCGAATTGACCCTTTTGTCTAATATAGTTTATTGTGTGAGACACCCATGCTGGGTTCTTATCAACAGTAGTGCTCTTTACGATATTGGAGTATACGAGGGTTATACAGCCATCGCCCGTGCATTTCGGGAATGCTGATAGGGAAGTAACAGGGTTATCAATCCAGCTTCTTTCTGACTGATCATTCGCCATAGTCTGGAACATGTAGAGAAAGGCACTGAGCACGAACGGCGCGATAGTAAGGAAAATGAGCAGCCTGAAATTCTTAATCATAAGGACAGCGTTTTTCTTAAAGAGCAGCCAGGTCTGGTTGGGTGGGTCTTTCTGTCTGTCGGTCACCTCCAGCAACTCAACAGGGTTATCGGGTACCATCCTCAACGCCATGGAGCTGTTGTTGACTTGAGTCATAAATTATCTCTAATATTATAGATTGGATTTCCGATCAGTAACCTCATACGATATAGACATCAGTTGGAAGGGAACAACTCCTTTACCTCAACAGATACTGACTGGAGGAGTTACAGCCACATAGTTTTTTATGGTTTAGTTAGTCCTGACATTAGGAAGATTCTGTTTGGGCAGGATTTGTGCAATTCGCGTAACATGTACTACCGTTATTATTTGGCTGGGCAGCTGTAGATGTTTTTTATTAGAGAGGTGAAGTTTTAAAAGGCTTTTTGGCTGCAAGAGGCAATTTATTTGAGGATTTTTGCCAGTTAGGGTTTGCCGAATGAGGAGGTGGGAGGCTTCTAGGGAGATGTTGGTGGTTAGATGGAGGGTTAGGGAAGTGGGATGGTGGTGGGGGTACTGTTTCCGTTGCATGATTATGAGAGTTTCTAAGAGGTTGTGCTATTTATGGTCTATAGGGTGGGTAGGGGGATATTATCAGCTGGTTTCGGTTTGTCCTTTACCTCCAATACGCCATTTTACTTCAAAGGCGAATGTTTTGGCTTAATGCTTATCTAAATATTGTCCTCCTTCTTGGGTTATTAGACCTATTACTTACTTTACTATCTCCTCTTGTACAAATTCATTAGATTCTGTCTGAGTGCCTTCAACTATTCCATTTTCTTCTTAGGAGTGGTCGAACTCCCTGCAATAAACTCTAACTCCCTTATTACAGCCATCGCCTTCTCTATTTACTACGCTTCCTTATAGATCGTGTACTTCTCATAGAGTAGCTTCTCCCTCTCCGCATCCATCCCCGTCCTCTGCAATAACGCATCTATTATACTAAGCCTTCCAACCGGATCCTCCTCAATTCTCATCAGTCTCCTGTATACTTCTGACTTACTACTCCACAGGTCTGCCTCTAGTTCAGGTTTGGAGCTTACCGCCAGTTCCAAATTAATAGCTTATAGTCTACTACTCAACTCTTCAACAGTCTAATCCTGTCGAATATCCACTTTTTTAGCTTCTTTAGAGGAACTACTTTTAGTTAGAGAGGGTAGCGCTAATATATCGGCATGCTTCAACCCTGCCTTTACCTCTTTAAGTTTAGCTCCCACCTCTGCCACTCCTAAACTCAGTAGTTTCCGACAGTCTGCTCGCATTATCATGGGATCTTTGGTTGTCATCTAGGTGCAGGTTATTCTAGTATTGAATGGTTTGGAGAAGTTGGCATCCACTTGCATAGCCTATTCTGTTGCTTATATTGCTTAGCAGAATTTCTTCAGGCGGCATCTAGTGAGTGCTAAGTTGGAGAAGTACTTCGCTTAGGTGGGACAGAGTTTGGTGAGTTTCTCGTAGAACTTCTAAGCTAAAGCGTACTGTCCGCTGGTGTACATCTCCTTGGCTTTTGCGTCGATCTGGTTGATTTAGGTTTGAGATTTCGACTCCATATAATATTAACACACTGATTTAATATGGTATAGAAAATATTAATGTCAATATTAGTTTAGAAGGGGAGTATGGGTGGTGGCTGAGAGGATAGCGGAGCATGCTTTGGAGAAGGTTATGATGTTGGATTTGCTGGGATCGATTTACTTTATGAGTCTCTCGTAGAGATTGTGGTATTATTAGGAAACGATACGTTTGAAGATGGAATGGAACACGCTCTAGTGGATGCTGCCAGAAGAGCTTTAGTCAGTATGACTAAACTCATCCACCAACTGTCTTATCTGACGTTCATGAAGCTTAAGTCTTTCTTGAATAAGCACCCGAATGGCCTCAGAAGACTTGATTTAGATGCTTTTGATTGAGAGTTGACTTTTGGTGAGCTCTGCTTCTTGATTGAACTACGCTCTTGTTTCAAGAATCCCTATCACCTCATCGATCATCTCCCCTGGGAAGGTCTGTCGAATAATCTATTCACACTGCCCAACGGTGACTAAACTTAATGGTTCTGCTGCTATGGCCTTCCCTTTAAAAGATTTGTTTCGTGTTAATCCTTTAAGTATTTCCTACACTTGCGATCTATAATACTGTTGGTTGGCCAAATACTATTCCTACAGTTAGTTACGAAGGATCTTGCCGAACACCAGCACATCCAGATCTTAATTGTTATACTGTTTGATAGCGTTTACTAGACCTAACGCCCATTCAGCTGTAAGCTCCTTCAGCCCATACTTTTTATTCAGGAAGGTGTACATATACTGCTACATGGTCTAGTATGGTCTTTGCTGCTGTTTGCACCGTTTATCGTACTCTATCTTCGACCTCACCATCTAAACAATTAGTTATTTGGTCTGATGCAGATTAAGTTTCTTGGCTGTCGGCATCCCCTCCATGTCCTCCTTCTTTTTCGATATACTTCTTAGCAGTTTAGCTGACGTAGGCTAACTTGTTCCCGTCTTAGTGCTTTTAGACTGTGGTGGTCTCCCGAAACTAACCAAACTATCCAAATACTTCTTATTCTCCTTCTCTAATGCCTATATCTACTGGATGAGGAAGTCCTGCTGCTTCCTCATTCTCTCTAGTTATGAGTGGTACATCAGGAGTTTCTTCTTTATTATTAAACTGTGCTATTTCTGTTCTATGTTGAACTGCTTGTAGAGGATCAGGTTGGCCATCTACTCGAATACTCCCTTTATGGTCACGTATACGGTTTAGAGTATCCCCTCTATCTTTTGGTCCAGTACTCCGAATAGTCCGATGATCTTCCTGAAGCATAGATTGAAAAGAGAGAATTTGGCTACCAGTTGCCGACCTTTTATCATGTAGTCTGGCTCTGTCTATATCCGGTACTCGTTACTCATAAACCTCTCTATCGTTTCTAACAGAGAATCGAACTATTCTTCTTCGCTTGTGTCCTGCTAAATTCCATGCTACTTGCATTTAATTACAACACGATCGTAGAGGACAGCAGCATCCTCAACCATCTTCCTATCGAGTACTGGAACCGCTTATAGGGGTTATTTCTATCGATCAGACTCCTTCCCAATACCTATAACTATATTGTTCAGGGTTTTAAGGTAAGGCATTCGCTTCTTGAACGTGTTCTCCTCTGATTGGCTTTTTACCGTGTACTTGAGGTGCTGGAGGGAGGGCATGTATTGCAGCGAAGTAATAACATCATCAATCTAAATTAAACTCCCTAGTACGGATAGGAACCGGTTGTTTGTAAGGTCAAGCTCGACAACTGTTGCAAGCCGAGTGAGGTCAGTGGGCAGGAATTTGAGTAGGTTACCATGAAGGGAGAGTCTTTGTAAGTGTTTGAATTTTTAGAGGAGATGCATGAGAGGAGCCAGGTCTGGAATCTGCCTACATGTAAGTACTATCGTACATGAACTCCAGCTCCAGCTATGTGGCATTTTTGTCTTTAGCGTAGGTTGTTATGAGATATTCCATTATCGATAGTTGTTAGGTAGGTTGGATATCAGCTCAATTATAATCTCATTGATATCATTATTAGCTAACATTCTGAATTGAATGAGAAAAAGATTAACGAATATCACACTCATCGAAGCCAATAGTTTCTTGAATAGGCATTTGTATTTTGTGGCAGGTGGCTGCTTCTATTTGTTGGTTAGTAGCCTCCAAATTTAGAGTGGCAGCTGAAAATTAATAAAACGAACCCTCTGCTGCACATTTTCCTATCTTTCCTTATTATCCTATCATACTCCACCTAATCTCCACTCTGCCCAACCAACGGTTTCCAGAACCCAGCTGAAGTCGCTAACTGAACTAAGCAACTACTATCGCATTAATTTTTAAATTTATAAACTCTAATTAATAGAAGAATGTAAAATTATTCAATGCTTCGAAATAGCATACTGGAAAAAATTCTTCCATTGTTTTTCATTACTCTTACCCTATTCTACCGGCTAGCCTCCTTCCACATAAACTATTTCTACTTTATAAAATGCTTCCCAGGCACACAACATCCTTCGTTTCATACTATTGTTCAGAAGCTTTGAGTTGCTCAGTGGAATGTCCTGCTGGTGCTGCACCTTGTTGCCAACTCTCTAAATACCTGGTTGGATGAGCTATCCGATAAATCAGCAACATCATGCTTCAAACAGGCTTAATAACCTCTAAATGTATCTGGATTGGGCTTCGTTAGTTTTGCCGCAGAAGGGATTTCCCGAGGGTTGATGGGATGGCTTAGCAAGAAGTAGCACTAAGGAAAAATATGGAATTTCGGAAAGCGATGGTTAAGGACAGCGAATGGCACCAAAGACGTATAGGGTCTCCAATTGAGGTTGCAGTGTCTTACTTGTAGGTATAGGGAGATATTTGAAACCTGGATGGTTCGACCAATTTCAGAAGATTTGTGCTTACTGGAAAATTCTAATACTTTTCGGAGTCCTTTATCTCATTCCGATTGAGAGGGTTGGTTAGAGTAGGTACAAATTGAATAAATCTAGGACTTTATCTGACTCAATCTATTATTTCCTAAGTATTCATGCCAAAACTAACTGATACGGCCTTATTTTTACAGGGTTCTAACCCACCAGCCGACAACCAAACCTCCTCTCATCAACCCAACATTCATTAATGCAATAAACACAGAATAAGTGTTAGAAGAAGAATACAAATAACTGTAGGATAATATAACAATCAACCCAGGTTTCACATGTTGAAGAGGTTTGCCGGTGCGAACATCTCAGCAGTGTTATTGTTGGTGATCATGTAGTACAGAATGGGTTGAGTTTGGTAGGTAGGAACGGGTGGATAGGAATAGAGTACCTGTTCCTGGATCGCAGGCATTACGAACTAGGGTCCAATCACCTGGTAATGTGGGTAAAGTACAGGTTGGCACTTCAACTCCATTTCATCCTCTTCCATTAGCTGTTTTATGAGTGGAAACTTCTCAGAAGTAGTGGTATTAGAATTCAGTAAAGTAGCACTACTCGTTGGAGAAACGGGTAGTCTACTACTGAGGGTGTTGATAATTCGTTGTGCGTATCTGCTTTTTTAGAGTTTGATCAGTCGGGATGCCTCAACGAACTCACTGATTAAGCTTATCAGTTCTTCCTTGTTAAAGTCAGATAGTAACTTTGCGTGTCGTAACAGAACCTTTTTTATGTCTATATAAGGGGTAGAGGTACTTAAGCAGCGTTGGGAGACTTCGACATCGAATACCTAGGGGTTCCCAGCTTATTCACAGGCAGCCAGTATACTTAGAAGGTTCCGGTTAGTGATAGCCTTCAACTGCATCCTCCTACAGTATTTCTTGATGAATTTGTTGATATGTCTCACTGACTTGCGGAAGGTAGAGTAGAAGTGATTTTTGACTGAGTTGTCGGTCCTGAATTATATTTATTTTACCTGTTAAGCTTCTTTGCAATCAGCGACCAGCTATTTCCATAAGTTTATTGGTAGGAAAACAATTGTGCCTCCTCCTCCTCAGTCCAGATCTCATTACTGAGACGATCACCTTTCTTTTTCTTTTTGATTTGAGCTGGTAACTAACTACTAATTTCTTTCTCTTCAACTTTTAGTAGTTAAGGACACTCGATTTTGGCGCATTCTGAGTTACCCAGGCATAGTTGGGAGGATAGGCTGATCTGGGAGTGATCACAGCTATCGATTTCATTGGTTTGTATTTGATTAACTTGCATTTTCTTATTTTTTAATTATATTTTCTCCTTTTTTTATCGACGATTTAAACTAGCAAATGCTATGCCAGTAAGCCCACCGACTATTGTCCAATATTTTGAAGGGATTTACTCTCGGTAGGAAGGGTTTGTTGGTGTCTAGCACTTCTTCAGACATTTTACAGCGTAGTAACTTAAATTCAGTGAATGGATCAATATAGGATAGTGCTATTTTTGGCTCAGCTTAACGGAAGGTGGTCCATAGAACTCAACTCGCAGGTCAGAGCTGTTGTAGGGTATTAATTGTTAGTAGGGACTCTGTAGGAGAATACTCAACTTTAAGATTTCGTAATTAAATCAGGATACAGGAAAATACCTAGCAATTTTGATTCATACTTACTGGAATCTGCGAGGAGACTCCCAACATCTTCTTCGCACCCCTTCTCGAACCTAACCCACTACCTCAATCTGTTTTAAAACATCTCGTTTTGTACTGATCTTTTTTTTCCTTTTGCCTTCCACCCAGGCCAAAGACAAGCGTAGTAGTTGGAGAGCTATGAAAATGGGTTGTGAAGCTCGTCCATTACGTTAAATGGAAGTTGGCAGACTAAATAGAAATTTGCTCGGCGGTTGTTATCCGTGCGATTTTTTGCAGTTGGAGTTAAGGGGTAGGGTTATGGTGGCCAGTTAGTGAGTTTTCTTACCTCGAGGACCCAGCAGTAAAACTTCATGCATCTTAAACTATCCTATAAAACCAGTCAGTCACAAATGCACCTAAGTCCTGCATAACATACTCTACTGTAAGGGTGTATAGTGAACCTACCTTTGCTTTGAGGCTCACTTTTTTGTTTAGGGAGAAAAACGCAGTTCAAGAAAAATCTTTTAGTAGGTGGTCTGGCGTACTGTTGCATAAGCCAGAACACTCCGAAAAAGACTTAAAGTGACCTTACTTAAAGACAGGCAGTTAGTAGACGAGTTTGTAGACACATCCTACCTTCAGATAGTGAGCACCCATAATTTCTATTAATGGAATTGATTGTCAATAATAATGATATTGCGTCGGTACTTCCCAATGATTGCTGATAAGTTACTATCAACCAATAATCCAAATAAAATAATCAACGATTGAAATATTCTGGTAACTCTCTTCAACAGCTGGCTTCAGGTGTAGTATACGATTGCTTTCTAATTCGAGGGAGGAGTACCTGTGGCTTCACAATCATATACTTCTCCAACGCCCACATATTTTAGGCTTAGAGTAGAGGACCATTGGGTAGATGGCCATACTTATTACGAGGCTATTTTGATTTGCGTATTCTCTATTTGGAACGTCTAAGCACTTAGAATGATAGCCGACTAATTTTCAGAATTCTCTACTGCTTTATAGTGTTACTGGTGGAAGCTTCAGGCTAGGCGTTGAGCAAATTGTTAAAGGGGATGCGAGACAGTGAGTTTTTGTTGTCGATGCTCTCGTCCATAACGTCGAGTTTGTCCTCAGTGGCCTCAGCTATCCCAATATTGCCTTTAAAGTTGGTACGAATCGGTCGCTTTCTCTCGATCAAGTGTCTGGTGAGGCTCTTCTCCGACCGGAAGACGGGTTTGAGTTAGGGCCTTTTCTCAGGGGCTCCGAGATGGAACAAATTTCCAGAACTTTGCAGTCGTAACTTGAGACTCTAGCTGGCGGTCACTCTTTTGGCGAATTTACGAATGAAATTGCTGTTAATAAGGTTTCTTAGGAGCAACTTATCGTAGAGCTTCTCGGGATCAGTTTCGGGAGGGTCCTTGGTGTCGAGATTTAGAATGTTATAGAAGTTCTTCATTTGTAACCTTCTATTTATTATTTATCATTATGTTCCATCTTCTTTCCATCTCCCGAACTTCCACCGTTCACACTATTCTCCATTTGATATTAATTTGAAATATTATTTTTTAGATCTCAAATATCATACCAATGTCCTGCCTGTTAAAGAGTTCTGTTAGTTCAGTGACGTTTTAAACAATTCAAAAAGTAAATGTTTTACTATTAAGTACATTTTATATTCTCTCAAACAAACCAAGGGAGGGTGAGTGCGTAAGGGAAGTTGCTTAGTTTGATTGACTGATAACATAGAACTGATTATCAAATTTCAATTTCAACGGTAAAATTGGCATGTTTACAATTTAGTCAGGGTCAACGCAAGGATTATCACCACAAACCTAATTTCTCAACTTAACGTGATGCTAACATGATGAACTGTGGAGCTGAGTTAAAATATTAAATAATAAGATTATTATTTATTATTTTTTATAATACATTAATTATTTTTTTATGTTTAATGTTCAACTGCATATTTTTAG
>JAOXNN020000004.1:8210998-8236502 GCA_028571205.2 Hydropsyche betteni
CTACTACAGGAAACCACAGCGCATTTAAATCGACCACAACGGTTTTATCACCTTTCTCCTGGGCAACAAAAAGGTATCTTAAAAACGATTCAGCATTTACCTCCCAATATACAGCAACAGATATTGAATGAATGGAATGAACGCTGTCAAAAGCAGTTTGTACGAAAACCAGCAGCTTATCTATACGGAATTGTGCAAAAAGCCTTTAAAGGTGAGTTTAACGATCTGGTTGAACACGCAACCTCAATACAGCCAGCAATACCTTCACAAGTCATTGAAGTCGAAAAAACAGACTATGTGCCAACACCAGAAGAGAAAGAGCAAATCCGGCAGCAAATTCAACGCCTCAAAGAGAGATTCCTTCAAAGAAAATAATCAGTGGAACAGATTGCCTACCGCCTGATTACCGGGTAATCAGTGGAATAGATGGCCTACCGCCTGATTAGCGTGATATCAAGTAAAACAATTCCAAATAGATTCAATTTGTATTAATTAATGACAGCCTACCTTCTTATTGTCATGCTTACATCACATTGAATTAATAAGGGATTTTTTATGGCAGAGACAGAAACTTTTAGGCTCAACATTGGCGTTTTGCGAAGTCAGATGACTTTGCAGATTCACACAAGACAGGCATCCCGCTTGTGGTATGGACGCAGACAAACCGAAGACAGATCGGGAATTTTGGGATTGAACGGATTTTTATCCATCACAAATCGTATCAATTTAGGCTCACGTCAGGATGATCCGTACTCGGATTTATGGATGATTCAGGTGGAAGAAAAAATCGATTCGGTCAATGCACAGCTTAAAAACCTGAAAGATGAGATTGACAAGATTTTTGAGTTAGTGCCATCTTCATTTTCTATTTCAGAAAACCTCAATGTTCAGCCAGCAAATTTGCCTATCTTTGCCGGATCGCATTTAGGGTATCTGGCAATTTATATACTGGCACAGTATGACGAGATCGTCAGAAAAGCTCTTCTCGCAAGACATATTGCATTGCTTGATCACAGTGGATTGGAATATTGGCTGGACCGGGGCGACCACTATTTGCGCAGTTTATTCGCACTGGTGCAGCATTATCGGTTTTCTGGTGTGAGCCGCAAGGATTTTACTGAAGGCAATGCCGCAGCCAAAGCAGCAGTTGAAAAATATGGTGAAGTTCCTCCTGATATTTTTGATGGAACAAGGCGTTCACGTTTTTCCCCGCCACTGCGTACTGGAGCAGAGGATACAGGTACAAGCGAAGATTTGGCAGTACCGGAAGATGAAGATGAGCCATTGACGCTTATCGTTCCTGCCGAATCTGAGCTTGAGGATGAGACTGATCTCAATAAAGAGTTATACGATGAATAGCGCAGATGAAAAAAAAGAGACTCGTTTCTTTGAACCGCTGGAACAGATTGCCTACCAAAACCTTGAACATGCAGCCTACCTAAAAGGCCTTTTAAATCCCTTTAAAGGTAAGAGAGCACTAGAGGAGTGGGCACGACAGTGTGAAAGGTTACGGAATCAATTAATTGATTTAGCAGACCAACAAATTTTGAAACAGATTAACTTATATCCATTTGCTCTGTTACCTGTGCGCTTGTTGAGGCAGACCAGCACGACAGGTACTGTATTTTTGCGATGGTGTACGCCTAAAAAAAAGCAGATGGGAACGCATCTGTGGGAGGCGCTGATTCAAAGTCCGCAAACACCTGCGCATTTGCTTGAGGATTTATACGTGCTTGAACGGCAAAGAATCATTTTCAATATGCAAATCAGTTCGTTGCAATCGATGATGCGGCAGGCTTTGGATTGTGCTGAAAAAATGAACCATGCACAGGGAATATTTGAAACGCAACAAAAAACATCTACTTTGAAAGAAAAATCATGAGTACAACTTTTTATGGTGAAGGTAATATCGGGTCCAAGCCTGAATTTAGAGTGTTTCCGAACGGTAATGATGAACCACGGAAGCTGTTACGCATTAACGTGCGCTTTGATAACCCGATCCCTGTCAAGGGAGGTGGGTTTGAAGATCGAGGTGGATTTTGGGCTCCCGTGGAAATCTGGCATCAGGATGCAGAGCACTGGAGTAGTCTTTATCAGCGAGGGATGCGTGTGATGGTTGACGGTCGTATAGTTTCTCAGGAATGGGAGAACAAGGAGGGTATGAAACAGGTTACGTATAAAGTGGAGGCTAAACGTATTGGCATTTTACCTCAACGCATTAAGTCTGTTGTGATGGACAACGCAGGAGCAGGTGCGGATGATTCGGCTGATGAGGTGAATGGAGCAGATGAGGGGTAAATAACCAAAGACTCTTGTACTCAGTAATTTTAGGTTGTATAAAAGAAATAATTCACTATTCATCAAAATGAAATTTTTTCATGAGTTTTTTTTTAAATTGAATTACAAAATAAGCTTTTTTATTATGATTATATAAAAATGAATGTTTGTATATTTGTTGGACTTCATTTTACTCCAACACCGTTCGACTGATCACAATGAAAATTGGCATGTATATGTGTTTTTTTGTCGAGAAGTTTGTATCATTGAAACAAAAAAAAATCATAAAAAAATTCAGTACAAAGAGTCGAAAATCTGTCGTTTGTTGAATTTAGTTGCCTTGGTTACACAATTCATAGAATCATATCAAGCTTTTATGGCAAACTCGCAGGACAACGTCTGCCGGGTTCAGCTAGTATAATATATAGGTAATTATATTTCATAATGTGGTCATGAAAACACGTAATTGCAGGCGATTTATACACGCAAAAATATTATATTATGTATTAAATTAAAGACTTAAATCAAACAACATTTTCACATATTTGAATCGCAACAATTGTCAGAAAAGGACATTAAATCCGATTTTACGAATTTATTCGTAAATAGTTGTGAGCCTGCAATATCTTACATAATTTCAATAATACCCAAGATATCGCCATTATTGTATCTTAAGTAGCAAACTGCCTATCCTCAAATATAGCGGTAAAGGTTAATGGCTAAACTGACAGCGCAAATGGCCCATAAATAATACCGTATTATATTACATTATAGATACGTCGGTCGAACACTTTTACCAAAGTCCAAATTTCGCTCCGCCTCCGAAACCCCTAGACCGAGTTGTGTACGAAAATGCGCGTACGAGGATTTATGGTCCCGAACAACTTTGGCTCGCTTTTTATAATGCCCTTCGATTAATAAAGCAATTTTAAAAAGTAGCAATCTAAAATTGCTGCTGGGGAAACTCGGCTCGTTCAGCGGAATATATAAATTATTGAATCTTTCAAGATTTTCCGTTGAATTATAAAAACGGCCCTTATGTATGTAAACGCCGAAGCTAACACATCCCAAGAGCCATATAGAAAAGTCCCCCCATCGTTCCCATCAATTCGTAGAGCTATCAAACGCATCGTCACATTTCCAAATCGAAACCGTTAGACAGACAGCGATCGACACAAAAAATGCCCTAGCTTTCCATATCAATTTTGTATGTTGTTTTCAAACACGTCTGTCCGTCGACGAGGCGTGTGGTGTAGCACATGCATTATGCAGTTCGGCTAGAGCAGTTGCGCCTGAGTAATGACGTCATTACGATGCACCGGCAGCTCATCGGAACATACAGCCTCCGATGGGGCGTGTATGCATTCCATGGCTTCTCAAATGTTCGATTCCGCTGAATATGCATGGGGCTTTATATGCGTGTTTTCTGGGTTTGATCGTTTTCGATTTGGGTTGGGTGATGAGCAGATTTCATTATTGTTGGTTTTCTATCAATTTTTATTTGAAAGAAATATTTAAAGTGATGATAAAATTTATAAATATAAAATATTATATTTACAAAATCATCTAAAAAAAATTGATTTTTAATAACAATTTTATTTTCCAAGGTTTTCATTCGGATTATATTTTTGTTTTAAAATTTTATTCAAATATAAAAATATATTCGTTTCATGGTAGAGTTACTGGAAACGATCACTTACATAAAACGAAGTTCATTCTATGAATTATATATGATATGTGCATAATTCAAGACCACATATGCAGCGCCTCGATATATTTTGACGGCATGCTACTTATGGCAATACCCATGAACAATGACATCCATCAATGTTCAACAATATTCGTTGTCTATCCTATGACATATAAATGATGATTAAATACCAAAATGGCTATTATATATAAATTATAATTCGAATGTATCAAATTGATATTGAAAAAAAATTTAGAACCTTTGATTTTATTTAGTAAATACGAATCGCCCGGTTTCACATTAACATTTCAGATTAAAGTTTACAAATTGCAACTAATTAATAATATAAGCTTAACCGCGAATAAATTCAACAGAAATAAAACAATTACAAATTTCAATATTGATGGCATAAATTAAAAATAAAACTACAAATGTTCCCATAAATCAAATATTCAATCAACGTATTTCAAACGCAAAAACATTACACAATCATTCATAATTCCTGTAACCCGATCGAACATTCGAATTGATCAATGGACAAAACAAACCATTCAAAAACCAAATAAAAGATCATCGAGCCGAAACCGCCATCCATTAAGCCTTATCTAGTCATCTAAAACGGCCGCATTTGTACCACTCAAAAGTACAAACGGAACGGTTTTCGTCGTGCTTATCTTTCGTTCACGTTTCGGAGCGAAGGCCCGGCACATTTCCTGAAAACGCACAAACAATACACGCTGAAACAAAGAAACGAGGCCCGACTGAAGAATGGCGGAAGCCCGCCTCGTGGCCTACAGGAAAAACGCCAGGAAAAGCGCTTCCCGCTAATAAGAAACGAATGGAACGACGAGCGGTCATTAGTTAGTGGAAAGCCCCTCGAGAGGATGAAAACTGTCTCGCCGCGGACGACGTCGGGAAATTCTAAAAAATTGGCTCCTGTCTACGTCCTCCATTCGAGATAATTCAATCGGACCAGTCTTTGCAGCAATTTTTCTTGATAATTATTGGAATTTTTCTGCTATGCCATCGAAAATAATTAACAATCGTTTTTTATTATGAAAAAAATGAATGATTTCATTGAAATCATTCATAGAAATTATATTTAAAATTACAAGAAAGGTCGATTTTATTATTAGTTTTTTTAATCATTTTTTTTTTATTAACATGTTTTTGATACATAATATAAATATATTAAACCTATTGCAGTACTTCATTCATAAATTAAATTCTTTAAATACATTTTCATTTTCAATACGTTTGAATAAAAATAATGATGCAAAACAAAATACGAAAATATGGGTCATATTCAGAGTCAGTACATTTTTACCATTGATGAAACATACAAATGCGCAAAAAAGGATAAAACCCTCCATTTAAAAAAATGAAAATTAAATTACAAAAAAAATCCGCATAATTTATGAACCCAACCCATACAATTTCCCAACATAAACCAAAACTTCCCAAACCTCAAATTCAATTAACGAATCCCGATCATTCATTCACAAGTCAACTGATTCGCTCAACCCATAAACAAACGACCAAAATGCACTTTTCACTCTATCCCGCTGACCCATTTCGACAATGTCCCGTTTGCAGTGCACACACACACGCACCTGTGGCGCCATTACCGGAAGTGGCGGTGCACCTGAGAACGAACCGGAAAAACTTTAATGAGTCCGCATTCAGACCGCCGCACAGTATCGCGCGCGCGGTCGGAAAATGGGAAATTTCGCAATACTTAACGGCGACGCTTAATATGCGAGTTCGTTGTCGAGTTTTATTCGCGGCTCGTGGTAAAAGTTGGGTTCGCGATGAATATTGATTCGGTCTAAATGAAAGCAAAGTTGCTTAAACTTTTCGAGTTTGTTCGGAAGTTTCGTGTTTGAATTGTTGTTAATCAATTTTAATGGTTTAGTTGTGCTGGATGTACTGTTTTTTGATTATCGTTGAAGTTGAGTTGTGTGTGGAATGGGCGTTGAATGTATTATGTATGTTAATCAAATGCCTGTTGCTTGAGATGGAGATGAAATATATTTTCGGTATTCAAATATTTCATAGTTTATTTGTTTTTAAATCGTGACAAACCACCAAAATCTATAATAAAATCTAAAATATCTTATCATTTTTCAAATAAATTAAAAATAGCTATGACTTTCGATGATATATAATAGAATAAAAAATAGATTTTAATTACTTAACTAAATGTACAAACCATTGTTTTATTTAATTAAAGTGGAAAATATTAAATTAATATCCTAAAGTGTTACATTTTTCTTTCGTTGTAATACAACCAAAACACATTATATTCACGTTTCGAGTATGAATTTCATGTGTGGAAACTTTTATGCTATACACAAACAGTATTAAATTTTCGCTTCCGCGTTTTTTTCCCGCAGCCAAAACCGCACGGGGCGAACCTGAAAATATTTTTGTTTTGTAGTTTATTTAAAATGTTATACGCGTTGTTTTTCCCGATGTCACTCCACTTTGTCCCCGCGGATTGCTTTTAGGGCGGAATTGCGGAAAACTACGAAACAAAACATTATTTATCATCTTCATCTGCGTGAAAGTGGAAGTTCTCTTCTTATTTTGTTTTTTTTTTCGTCCTCCCTCTTCATTCCACCTAACTTGGACACATGAGCAAAATAAATGATGGGTGGATTACATAAAACATTCTTACTTAAGTTACCGGAAAAAATGCGAAAAAATACCCGCGGCGCATTATGAGAACGGCTATCTATTTGAATTATATTTGCAAGATTTATACTCTATGGGCGAGAGTTTGGCTGCGAAAAATGTACGCACATTATTTTCGGACGTTTGAACACGCAAAAGTTTTAATTTGAATTTAGTTCGTAGAAAAATGCGGTTTGTTTGTTTGTATCTGGAATTCGGAGGTGGTCCAACTTTTTTTCATTTTTATACGTATACCAGCCGTGATAGACTTTCTCAATTGCTATAAATAATAATAATTTTAATTTATTGCATATTGAATCGAATCTCATTCTATTTTTATACCGGGAAATTGTTTTTATTTTTTTTAATATGAGTAGCAATTCTGAAATAATTGCGCGGAGTCTTTCGCGAGTCCAAACAAACTCGAGGTAAAAGCGGCTTTTGTTTCCAATTATTCAAACACCGCAATCGAAGACGACTTTGATATTCTGATTCGTTCTTATGGTAACATGAAAATTCTCCTTTCGTTCCATTGTTGAGAATTAACTTTGTAGTGGCTCAATCAACTGTTAAATTCTGCAATTTTGTTTGAATTGTGAATTTCGTACTCGCATTTGAAGTATCGTATTTTCTATGCTAAAATATATTTGAAATTAATTTTCTGCGTATGCGATTATTGAAAATAAATAATGAAATTTTTGTTGTTATATTTATATCACATCCAACATAGACCTATACATAATATTTAAAAGCCGATAATTTTTCATAACGCATGAGGTAAAACAAAAACGATTTCTTGCATTGAAGTATTCTAAAAGATTCATAAGATTCATGTACTTTTTTGGAAATTTGTTTTCTTCTACTGAAATTTGAATAACTAGCGACATAATAAATATAATATTCATTTCAATTCAAAAAGGTCTATTTCAGAGGCTAGAATAACTTTATCCTTTATGTTGTCTTTGTTACGGACTACGTTTGAATCGTATCATATTAAGCTTCTGAAATTTCACTGCTCGACTGCTCTACTTTTAAAGGGTCTACAAATTTTCTCATATCTATTTTCACTGTACTTGTATACGAAAACACTTCTAAACATTTTTCACACTAGTTTTTATTTGAAAATTTTAATAAGTGGGAAAATATCAGCTATATAAAAATAAAAAGAATATTTGACTCTCCACACAACGACTTTACAATACCAAAGAAAACCATTCTCGATCGTTTTGTACGGCTTACTATAATCTCACACTAGTGTTCATTCGCGCATGAAATTCGGGAAAAAAACAATACAATTTTCCATTCGTGGAAGGGATTTCCAACCGTTCGAATGCACTCGTGCTAAAAACTGAAAAACGAAAGATCCCTCGAAAGAGAAAACCAAACGGACGGTTTACAGAACGGTATTTTTCCTGAGCGGCAAAATAGCCCGCGACGGCCTCGAATAAATATGTATTTTCCACTTAGGTGGCCCTGTAAACTCTTGCTCGGAAGCACGTAAAATTTAACAGCGGGCATTTTTCAAAGCGACCGAGCAAACGGAAAACTACAGTGTTGCTGCCAATTTACGCAGTACACAGGTGAACTGGGAGCTCGTTTTATTGAAGAAAACTCGCTACCGATTAGATCGTACTCAAAGTGCTTTAAGCTTTTGAAATTTGCAACAAACTGTGCTTATTTTATATACGTTTCAAAGAATATATAAAAAAATTACTGAAATCTCCGAAAAATTATAATTGATGATACATTCTTTTCGAATCATTAAAATTATAATATTAAAATATGATCTTTAACATATTTTATGAATTATGATTTCTATATTTAGTTTGATCTTTATCCCTTTTCATATGAAACAAATAAAAGAACGCACCAAAAAATGATCACACTTTGATGGAATCACATATTTTCTGAAAATAATTATATTTATTGACACTTTTATGATGACCGTCGCAAATTTACTGATGACTCCATTTCAACATATAGCACGGAAAAATTTTTCGATGACGACGATGCACTCACTTCACTTCACCTCACTTTATTTCACAGCACTTATGAGCCTTTCTTATGCAATAAACATCTTTCTCGTATTATAAAAACGTTGAAAATTTAACGCTTATTGAAATATAAATATAAGCGCGTTAATTCTTATTTTATGATCTTTCAATTAGTATTATATTTTCATTATTTTTATAATACGAGAAAATTTTGTAGTGCATAAGAAAGGCTCATTGGTGCTGTGAAATAAAGTGAGGTGAAGTGAAGTGAGTGGATCGTCGGTGTCAAAAAATTTTCACGTGCTGAATGCTAAAATGGAGTCATCAGTAAATTTACGATGGTCATCGTAATAGTGTGATTAGTGTCAATAAATATAATCATTTTCGGGAAATATGTAATTTCATCAAAGTGTGATCATTTTTTGGTGGGTTCTTCAGTTTCGTTTTCGTACCCTAATTTTTAAAATCAATTAGTTACATATTGGATTTCATATTATAATTAACATATATGCACGACAAAGCTTTAATAATGACGGAAACTTTTTCGCGTTTTCTATTATACTATTCCATGCGGTTTTAATCTGTTTCAACATCCTGCAATAATGACATATGACATGCTTTGATCTTACACTGATTCCATGTGCAAATTCGATCGACATCATCTGTTATGTTTGTTCTGTACGTTTGTATGCCATTGGTACACACGCACGTGCTAGTCAGGCGGCCATCAATATTCATCAAGATTTAAGGCACGACTTAAACCTAAGCGGATCTCGACGGTTCACATTTGAATGGGATTTATCCGTGTGCCCTTAGATGGGATTACGAGATATTGAATCAAAGAAAATGTCGCCCGACATGGCAATGAAAAGCCTCTTTCGAGTTGCGAGAAAACGTTTTTCGCGTTTATTTCCCTTCCGCGTTTGTTGACATTTTTGGATCGAATGATATTTGTCTGTGTGTATGTAAGTGTTTTGTCGAACAATAGATATAAATAGCAATTTCTGTTATTATTTCCAGCTATACTTTTTATCCGGGTAAACTACAGGAAGCTTTGTGTAAATGACCATTTTTAATAGTTCGTTTTTTCTATTCAATAAGTTTTTTGCTTAAACATGTGTAGAACTAAAAAATTAAGTTTATTTTACATAAATATATTCTATCTATAATAAATCTGAAAAATAATTCCAATCTACTATACTGATTATATCTATGCCAACTGAACTCAGCTTCTTGTTGCTATACATATTCGAATGTTAAAAATATAATCCACACTATAAGAAAGTTATACGGATTCGCTAGGCTTCCATTCTTTATTCATCTAACTTTTGACCGGTTATTTAAGTTTATAATTCCAGTTACGCGCTAAAGTTAAAAAAGGAAATAAACAAGGGTCCTTGAAAACAACGAAGGCATTCGAGACCTCATTCTTTCTTATCTAAAGTTTATGATCGTAAAATTTTGTTGAAACAAATTTCCTATTT
Organism: Hydropsyche betteni; assembly: GCA_028571205.2. Lineage (NCBI taxonomy): Eukaryota > Metazoa > Arthropoda > Insecta > Trichoptera > Hydropsychidae > Hydropsyche > Hydropsyche betteni. Next base: position 8,221,120 of record JAOXNN020000004.1, read on the forward strand.
TCCTGTAATCGATCAAATTCAAGCAAAAAAATTTCCTTACAAGAAACTAGTTCGAATATGTTTGCAGCGTAGTTAGGTTTCTGAAAACTTATCGTTTAGGAAGTTGAAGATATTTTATGCAACGGCGAATGCACACTTTAAATTTTAATAACATAACCGGTGTATCGAGATGACGTATGTTTTAAAGTTTCAGCTGAAACGGGATTCTGAAAACTCTTCTCCAAAAGTCTGAAAGTTATACCTGGAGCAGGATTATGGAATGCTTTTAAATTTTTGTGAATTTAAAGCAAATTCTCTTTTTATTTGAACACATGTTTATCAAATTTTTATCATATAAAAAATAATCTGAAATATTCAAAACATTAAAATAATATATTGTGTAATCTTCTTTAAATATAAAATTTTGCGACTTTTTTAAAACTTTTTAATTAAATTCAAAAGTTTTTTTAAACTCAATGGAAAATTCTGCTTTTTTCGAATATGAAAATGTTATATGTTGTTCATACAGCAACGATAAGAATTACAAACGTGATCAAAAACATTATATTAAATTTATTTTTAGATATCAAATTTTTCCATTCACGTATAAAATTTCCAATAGCACATTTTTTCTCACGAACAATACACAAAACCCAATCGATTTCCCAAATTTTTCAATCATTTAATTTATTTATAAACTTTGCGCATACTTTTAAGTAATTTACCGCGTTTGAAAATAAAGACATTCACACACGGGGACACGTTTGTTTCGCATGTAAGGCGATAGCTTATCTGTCAGCGTGTATCTTTGTATCGCCCCCAAAGACGAATTGCTTCCCAGTAAGACGCGTTAATGTCTTGAATTGGGAACAACATCAATCAAATCTACATTCATACTAATGATAGCAGTTTCATCATTGTTTCCGACTTGATTAATGACAAACAGAGAGGCTCCGGCGGAGCGAAATTTGCTCGCGCCGTGAGCGTGGATTAAACTCGATCGATCCCCGATATGAAAACATCGCAATTACGATTCGTAAGTATATGTTAAATAATTTAATTAAGAAGTTATTTAATCGCAAATTGACTAAATAATACGTACGTTTCGAGTGTTCGATGGAAATTGACGTATTTGCTTAGTAAATTATACGGGCGGTGCGGTTTAGATTTGTGTTTAAATTGTGAAGGTCGAATTGTTGACTATGAATTTCGCTTTCTCTCATCCATGTACAAATATATCATGGGCTTTGTAATTAGTTAATTCTAATCAAAATCTCATGAGGTTACCGAATGTATTCAATTCATATTTATTCTAAAAAATGTAAATTATTATAATTATTCATTTTTACACAAAGAAGATTTTGAATTCATACAATATTCGACAATTTGACTACCGAGCGAAACCAGAAAAATATCATCACTGATGACACACCATGAATTTAAAATAACCACATCACGATTTTACTGTCTATCGTAAAAGAACAGAAAGCCGCATTGTGCGAGGGAATTGTGAAAATCTACGCGTCGCGAAGAAAAAACCGCTCATAATAGATTTCCTCCCGTCGCATAATCACGCATTCATATTTCCCGCCTCGCAATAAAACTCGTATAAGCTTTATCATAGCAATATAGTTTATCCTTGGTGTGCCTACAGGACCCATCTTTCTCACTTCGCACGCAATAAAATCTTTCGGTCCGCGAAGGGTTAGAACTGGATATAAATTCTGCAGTAAGTCCTCGACTTATGTAAGTAATACGTTCCGCGATTATTTGCAGATTTCGAATTTAATCCGAACCATTAATCGAAGCTTATTGCTTTCACATACAGAACATTGGAGAATTGCATTTGATCTGATTTGTTTTATGAAAATGATTTTGGTACTTTCAAAAAATTTATTTCAAATATTATATTTAACATCAAAATTATCATTCTCACAAATGAATAGCAATATTTTCTATCTCAGAATTTTTGATCTTTCTTTATCCCATTACTCAAACCAACATGTAAACTAACTTTTAAAACTTCCAATATTACTTTTCCTTGAAAACTTCAAAGAATTTTTTCTTCGAACTTACGTAAGTAAGATTTTCCTGTATCCACACCATACGTACTAGCAAAGCCGAATTATATGGCTAACGAAGACGCACGCATATACACAAGCTCGACGTAAATATTTAACGGACCCGGTTCATTCGCTCGTTCGTTTCAGGAAAATAATATTATTCCCGGTCGGTGAATTGAATAACGACCGTAGAATGGACCGAAAGTGTCCCGGCTCCGCTTTTACGACGATCCGCGTAAAATATGCACGGACCGAATGTAAAACGGCTTTAACGATCGCTCACGACGATCCGACAGCATTAATTGGAGCTTTCGTATACTGAAAAAATATATAATATCGAGCTTTATATCTGGAGAAAAAACTGGGCTGTGTTCGCTGACCGAATTTCGTTCCCAGTCGACGCCTCTCATAGCTTGTGTGCGTTCATAAATCATGGCGTTCCGGATACGTCCCGTTTTCCAGGTATTTTCGTTTGAAATGGGATTGTCGTCTGGTCTGTGACAATTTTCAACGATATGTACTGCGCCGTGTGTCTGATCGATCCAGAAATACGTTTATAAATTGATAATGAATTTAGTTTCCCGGTGGACTTGAAACGGGTTTGCGTGAGACGACCGTTTGTTTTTTCTTCGACGTGTGTTTATTAGCAAAGCGGAAAGTTTCGATGGTCACGCTACGTTGAAACTAATTAAGCTTTTCATATAAATTATTCATTACCCGAAACTTTGTATGATGTTTTTTTTCCCGTGGAAGAAAATTTTTCAAAAACTAATTTTTATTAAAAATTTCTTGTCACTTAAATAAAATATGTCCGTTTTACGTTCTGATCCTTTCATTAACAATTTCGAAATTCACTCACACATCCAACAAAAAAACATAACATCCATTACAAAATTTTCCAATAGTAACTTTTTTAATTAAATTTTCGCACGACAGAATTTAATTGAACAAAATTGAAAACTTTGTCCGAATTTGAAGCACCCACACCCATCACCGCCGCTCTCGCAGACAAACCGCCAATAATCTCGGCGAAAAGACGACCCCCCCCGGGACATTAGAGACACACGACTCCCGAAACCCGCCACTTTCCCACATTATACTCGCGTATAAATATTTATGTATCGATTGCCGCAATTTGCGGGCGGGGCGAGGCTGCGGCGGCCCCGTATGATTTATGGGCGGGCCATTAGGGCCGTTTAAGAAACGTGTAGTATTTCCGCGATCGTAGTTGTAAACACGCAGCCGGACCGAGGGGAAATCCTGGCCCTTGCCCTGTGGTCGATAGGGCTGTCGCGAGTTGCAATTCGACCGATGTTCGGGGATAAATGTAGACTTTTGGAAGTTTGGGCGTTTTTCTTTGATAAGAGTTCGTTGAGTTTTGTAGGGTTGGATATAGAAGTGATCTTTTTCTGGATAGTTTCTGTGGTCGTTTATTTTGGTACTGAATGTGATACATGTGTATTCGATACGACCAGATTATTGATAATTTTGATTGTTTTGTTGGAAAAATACTCGTATTAATCGACACAAATCATTGTTTTATTTAAAGCGCACTATTTTAGTTTTATACGCAGTCAACCATTGGGGCATTACCTTACTTATGGATTTTATATTATTTATTAAATTATATTTTGTACGTTTTAAGTTTGTTGTATTTTTGAAGCATTACAATATATTTTTCATTATACTAAAAACATTCTCATGAATATTCCAACAACAAATATTTTCATTCCCAATTAAAATAACACAAGCCGGCTTTATTCTACAGTACACGTTTTATAAATACCAATTGACGAAGACGTTTTATTTTTCATTTTATCTTTCTACAAACAAAAATTTATAAAATTTCAAAACTTCGACACCCCTAGCCCTACAAGTCCTTTCCAGACCGCGATGTTTCAGCTGAAAACGAGAAGAAAGGTAATCACTTTATCGGTACCCATTTCCCGGTAGAGCCCTACTCGCGCGTCGAGATTTCCAATTATCGAACTAATCGGTCTTTCTTTACTTTACGGTCTGCCGACAAATTAATAACTGGCAGGTTTTGTCGTTCTGGCCGAAATCGGTTCTTGGTGACCGTCAACTTTACGGTCTGATTCATGGGCGGTTTTAAAATCGGGACGTGTGTGGTCTGGGCCTGATTGATTTAGGATCTTGTTAATTTATTATGTGGAGGGAATTCGCCTAAATTTTTCATGGTCTTAATGAGAATTTAAATTAGTAATTGTTTTTTAATGTGTATATATTTGGAAGGTTTATTATTTTATAATTGTTAAATATTCAGACTTTCCAATTTTGAACTTCTTATATACGAAAATTAATGTTTTCAATGAAAAACTCTAAACTTAAATTAATAAAGTTCCATTTGACAAAACCACACCTTTGATCTATAAATATAAAACAATTACAATATATTTTATAATTATTGTGAAACACTAAATATTTTATTTAATCTACACGGGAAAGGATATAATAGTTTTTTTTTGCGTTTTAATAAAAAAAAAACAATAGTTGCCCAGTTTCCAATGGTAATCGTTCTAGATTAACCGACAATCGAATTACCTTTATCCAGATTAGCGCGGTTATTCTTCGTGTAATCCACATGAGCTATTCGATATTGTATTACTTAACCGTAATACCAATAGAAAGGGTTAAAATGGAAGGCCTTAGTTTATTGCTAATTTGGAATTCGTGTTGTACTGCGAAGAACGGGTGAGTCTAGGGCAAGACGGGGTGGAAAACAATGAAATTTTGATTAACCCGACCCACCCATGCGATCCAAATCTAAAGATTTCCTCTCGAAAACCCGATTCGTGGGTTTGTTTTACAATTATTGTTGTTTGCTTTCGAATTTAATTAAAACGAACACACGTGTGCGGTCGTTTTTGCACGAGCGAATGTATTCGAAATTTACACGCGTACGCGTGTAACCAAATCAACTACGAAGAATCAATAAACTAATAATCTGATATGCTGTGTTGCAATATGCACATTTTCGATCGGGAATAATTGTGTTATGTACTTATTTCATTACTCGATATATGCGTGCTCTAATGAATGTTTTCATTTCGTAAAACGTTCAATATTGAAAAATAACAAAATATCTCTCGTTCATTTTTTAATTTTGAAATTTTTCCAACGTAAAAAGTACAAAGTGTACAATATTTATTTAGGTTTGCTCGTTTAAAATGAGAAAAAAATTAAGGGTAATTCCTACGAGCCGGATAATTTTTTCAAACATACATATATTTTATTTTAACTTTTCCGATATTTATTGAAGCACAAAATGGGTATATTTTTTCACCATAGTATTCTCGTTTAACATCTCGGTTAATGCGATCGGACGCTTGCGTTTACTTTCTTCCTAATTTATTGCGACATTTTCCCCCGCGCCGTTTATTCGCGCGCTCGACTCTAACCGCGGAAAAACTTTCACTACCCAGAAAAAACACCATATAAAGCCAAAAGAAAGTATTTCTCTTTCTCTATATACGTCCTTTTTTGCGGTCCGAAAGCCCTTCACAGAGCGTCGATGTCTCTCGCTCGAAACGAATGCGAAAATAATAAATAGACCCTCTCGCTTGTTTTACCACCGTTTCGTGTTCAACGTACAGCAAAATCAAAAGTCATATATAGTAATATATCATGAAAATAATACGATTATGAAAAAATAAATGAAATATATCATTTTCGCCACGTTCATAAAAAAACAGTTTTCAATCGTACTATATTTAGTTGGATATTTTTCTGACATCAAGTTTCAAGTAAGCCTATTTTTTCGACGCCAACCACTTCAAAAATTACAATTTGCTGTCTGTTTTTTATGAAATTCGCTTTAACTTTACATATTGCGCGAGATGTGGCGCGAATCTCAATTACGCTTTTATGACGGGCCATCTTTAGGCATATTTATATCTCTCGCTCTTATTTTTTTCACAGTATATGAACTGTTATAGGCGTCTGGGTGGGTGCGGGAATGAGTATGAGACGCATTTTTCACAGGGCTGGGATTAGAAGAGGAAAATTCACCGGAGAGTTTTCACGTCGAGGAAATTCAGGAGCCGAGCGCGAACTTACTTGTGCGCTTTCACTTAATCTTACCGTCTTTTCAACTTGTTATATCTCGCTGTATGATAAATGAGCGCAATTTTTGTTTGTCCTTATCATTTTATATACACGTATAATATTGTATTTTATTAATGAATTAAAAGCGTTTGTTTACTCGGAGTATTTATTCATCGTCGAATCTAAATAGAATGAGAAAGCGGCCGTTTTTTGAAAACGGCGCCCACGCTGTAAAAGGGTTTATTTTACAATTTGTATAACGATAAATATTTGAAACATTTATCTTAGATATAACGTAAACAATGATCAAAATTCATTTGGGTGTCTGTTTTATTTATTTATACAATGAATATTAGACGAAAATTAAAATGTAATAATATTATGTCTACTAATGAAACAAATTTTTTCATATTTTTATATATAATATATTGTATGGGATATTCTTTGATAATATTATCGACAAGAAAGCATCGAAAGATTTGTATATATTATATATACGTTTCAAATATAAGAAAATATTTACCTTCTTTACATATTGAAAATACACGTAAATCATCTCTCAATATTCTTTGACAACGAAATATAAAGAATCAAAATAATTTGAAGTTTCAATAAATCCGTTTATATTTTCTTTGATATAATATTCCGTTTTGAAATAGAATTATTCAAAATTTTTACACACCCCACTCAATATTTTGTACAAAGTAAAAAAAATAATAATATTGTATCATAACACTAATAAATAATAAAAAAAAACTTTTACAACCATTATTTATTGAGAGATTCTCTCCACGGGCGTTTTTCCCTTTCGAGACACTCAACACGCAGAAATCGCTAATATTTCGAGGGTCCACCGGGGCGTCTGTTACTGTCGTCGACAAGTCTCCAAATTCTAGAGTAGACAGGACCCGTATTCCTATTTGTCAAATATTCCTGGTCGTTGACGTCTAGTGTCAACGGCATCAATCAACGGCCGACTCGAAGTATTCCGCAAATTCTGGAAACAATCGACCACAACGCATTCTCAACTATGACGCGCTACAGTAAATCACGTCAAACCGGGAATTCCTCAAGCAGATAACACACATATGGATTCGGGAAAGTATTCATATTTGAATTTCGGTTAATATGGCATTCGAAACATGTTCAAATTGTATTTGATACAACCGTGAAAATATGAAACGGATCACATCAATGATTTTGTTATATCAATTCAAAAGTATCACTCGTATGAAAGTATTCAAATTATTAAATAAAATGGAAACTTATTCTATCGATCGTAACCTAATCGGTGACTGACGTGGCGTGAATATGTTCGGAAAAATGTGAGACGTCTCGCCATGCTTTCAGATTATGTTATATATATTTCGAACGTGAGAAAAATATATCTATGTGATCAACGCAGAATAGTTAACAGTTTCCACATAAATAATTCTGCGTTTTCACGGACCGCCGGAAAAGTCATTTTCCCGCATAAAACGGATAACACTTTAAATATGCATGCGTAATTATCGCATGCGCGTGGAACGTCAAATTTGCGAAAATTCGAATCTATGTTAGCTTTATGAATTTTTAAAACGTCAACATGTACATAGAACATAGATCAAACAAAATTTAATATATCAAATCGGTATTATTCAATCACAATACCAAAATTGACTTCCTATTCAAACAGCATGCACTCGAGACCATTCAGCACACCGTTCGACAAGATAAAGACGAGAATTGATCGATTGATCAGGCACACACACGCACACACACACACACACACACACACACACACATCCGGATTCATGTTTTGTGTATAATATGCTAATGTGCACAAACAACGCCCTAACTTCCACACGGAAAGCCGGCAAACCGTCCGGGACTAAATCATCAGGCATTAGAGCGGGCGTCCCACATGAACGAACTTGTTGAACAACAAACCATCCTCATACATTCGAAGCAAACTCGATAAATTTAATCCCGGGGACGCGACGTCGTTCAAGCCAGGTGTTACCCGATGTCGCAATTACAGATGTGCACAATGGATCGTAAAAACGCGGCTGCGGATATGGCGGAGGTTTGTGAAGGATTGAGGGCGGTGGGAGAGTGTTGAGGGCTCGGTGATAAAAATTTGGGACGAGGATGCAATAGAAATGAGGGTTTGGTAAAAAAATATAGGTGTTTTAGGCACTTGTGGTCTTAAGTGGAATATTTAATGGTAGGTTATCATAAAAATGTTAATGGTCTTGTGATGAGTCATTAATATGATTTAAATATGTTTATGTTTTCTTCATTTATAAATGTTGAGAATCGAACTGTAATTTACGGTGCTTTGTTTAAAATACGGTCTCATTAATTTTTCGTATTAATTTTGCAAAATCCTCCTTTTGTTAGTTTGACGTCAGTCAGTTGTCTTTTCTCGGATTATGAGTTACAGAAGTCTAAATTTGTCGTTTCATCTGAACCTTTGAACAAACCAAAACTGGGTCAAAGTAAACATATTCCAAAACATTGAATTTCAAATCTTCTAACTAAAAAGTTCGATAGATATATCTTCAGAAAAATAAAACTCAACTTTTTCGTTTGATATTGACAAACTTCAACCACACAACACCTGACCAAAAACAAACACAAACACACCATATCAATAGCTAAAACGCCATACCGAATGATCAACATCGTCTATTTTTTTCCTAGTCACCCTATATTTGTTTATAACGCACAACATACACAACCTCCCTGTCGAATTTTCCCATTTAATGGCGAACGAAGGCTTTCGGGCGAGCAGAGCGTCAACACGGGGACGAACCAGAGAAAGACTTGAAAACACGTTGTCAAAGGCGCTTTAGCGAGGAATTACTACGGCTTAGTGTCGCATGTCTCATATATTTATACATACACGATATAATAAGCGACTTCGAAAATACACATATGCGAAAATGTCAAAAGTGTCGACCTACTTGAGTATATAATATAAACACGCCATAGATTTTAAGAATCGAATAAATATACGTCTTTAACTGCGACTAATAACTTCGAAAATAACTCGATTTGTGGACTTAACGAAATTAAAAAAAATATAGGATGGTAAATATAGACGAGCGCTAGTACGTGCTTCACGAAAATTACGTGTTCGAACATCGCCGAGTTTCGTCTCTGTCGTCTGTGCGAAATTCAAAAATTAAGCGTGTCCCTCTCGTTCAACATTCGCTCAAATGAAATTCTTCCGCCGAAATAAAAGGATGTTGAGTTTATTGTTCGCAGAACGGTAGTCGCTTTTTCAATTATGTGACGTAAACGGGATAGCTTTTCGTTTACGTACGGATTTTGTACAGCATGAATTTGAACGGTTGTTCAAAATACTTATTTCGTGTGGAAGTGTTGTGTTTCGTTTAACTCGTTCGATATGTAATTCGATCACATTTTTTCACAAAGAATATATGTTGCGTACATATTATATAACAGGATATCGCAGCGACGCGAATATTTCATCTAAACTATATGGGCCAAATTAAACACAAATCACTATTGACAACAATTGTGACTTACTAATTACGATTGAATAGTGTCCATTTCGATTAAATTGTTTCAATTTCGATCAATGAATAATCATTGACAAAGGCAAATAGGTTATCCGATAGAAAATTCACAAATTAAATAATTTCATAATTTCACGTGCGAATGATTAAAACAAATTATGTTTAATATGATATAATATGATTAAATACAGTCGCGATTATGAATCGAATCATTATTCTTTACCGATTTGATACATCAAAACAACATAATCCGCCTTTATACAGATAGAAAACCAGACGCAAAACAAGCAAACAAGCGTGCAAAAATTAAAGGATAATCCTATTTACATAAATAATACGGCAATAATCCGATTCGAAGCCATAGAATTCGACGCATATCGAGACACTTCATCTACTTAGCTTTTCCCTTTCGGTATACGTTTCGTCCTCTTTTTCCTATGCGTGCGTGGAAATCGCTTTATCGCACGATATCGCACTAACGTTTTTCTCCTCTTTCGTAAACACAAATCGAATAAGAGGCTAGATATACACGTCGAACTGCGATATATGCTTTGTTTTATTTTATCCCATTCAGAGGCCGAAGCGTTTTCATACACACTAAATATTTTCGTTGCTGCGTGGATGGCTCGCGAGAAACTGCCATATCGCAGCTCGTAATCTAATTGTTTTTGTATCGCCATTGTTGCGAAACAAAGGAGGAACCCTTCGGCTTTGCGGGCTTCCCTTTTATCTGCGAAAATGTAAAATATGCGGTCGCCGTTCGTGGGTTGTGTTCCTGAGAATTTTTATGCGTATCGACCGTTCTTTTCGCTGAAAAGTAATAATAAATATTCGCTAGATTTGGCGCTTTTTCTTTGTATCGTCTCGCTGCGAGAGGCTTATGTGTGTTCTTCGTGAATTATGTACGAAAGTAAGTCAATATTGTCGGTTGAATTCTACACATAACACGTTCGGAAAAAAATTGCTAAAAAGTGCTCGATGTGAAAAAATTATTCGAACGTTTAGTAAGTTAAAAATTTTCTTTATTGACGCATTTGAGAGTGTAAGTGCTTTCGAAAATATTTTATGAGATAATCTTCTGAACGAATTTTAACTTTTACCAAATATTATTTTCTCCATAAAAAAAATGTTTGAAACTTGTAAAACTTGTATTATCAAATATAAACTTTTATTTCTTAAGAAAATAAAAAAATAAATGTATCGAATCCTATATGTATAATGTATTGAAATTTCGATCTTTTGCAACACAGAAAAATAGAGTTACTACTTTTCAATATTAAACTACTGCGGATGTACATTTTTCCCATTTTTTTCTATTTGAAGTCAAGAATGTTTTTGATTTTAGTTTACTTTCAAAGATATGTTGAATTTCATCCTGTGTCCGAATATTATTACTTTGCCCCATGTGTGTAAGACCTTTCCACATTAGGGATCGGCACGCAAACAACATGATATGAGGTTTTTACCGCATCCACGGATATAAGGGATGCGCGTTTGTCCATTTTCATGTTCGGTCTTGTGGAAAAAAAATCATAGTACATGCCTGTATTTATATGTGAGTATATAAAAAGGCTGATTCTATTATGGCGATTTTTTTTAAATAATATTTACATTTGTTTTGTTGCGTAAACACAATTTTCTTCTACATCGAATATAAAAATATTCATATTTATGATGTGGTAATTATGCGAATTTCATATGTATGAAAATTTTCATCTAAAAAGTTTACCGACTGATTTTTCTCTGTGCAAAACAAAATTTTAACAAAAAAATCTTAATAACAAATGCAAATTTTGATGCATGAAAATTCAAAGTTTTTTCATTTCTTAAAAACGGCCGGTACTATCGTTCAGTATTCATACGCACATTTTTGAAATGGTAATTCATTTTAATACCTCCCGTTCCAAATTTACATTTTATTTTTTTATTTACCACCCATAGAGTCCTTATCGGGTCAGAAAGTCGTTCGAGGCGGGCGGGTGTCTGAAGCTGAAATTAAAAACACGTAGCAATATTCTCACTTTAAAGTGAAAATATTTTATACACATGTAAATACTTATACACAATGTGACCTGCAAAAGGTTTAAACTTTATATATGTAAAGCAGTGCGAATAAATCAGGAGTCGCAGACTAAACGAGGTTACGTTCGCGTTGTGCAACTTGCAGCTCTTTTGCAACGTGCAATATCGTTGCGCTAAACCGAATTTCATTTCTTATTCAAAAATTGCGCTTTTCACTAACGAAACGAGCTCTCAAATATGTAATTTCGTTTTGGCTCACGTTTCACATTGATATTTCATACGATGTATGTAGTGTCTTTCTATTATGTTGTGAAATTAAAATGAAGCTTAGGTTTACTTAATTATAACAAATAGAAAATTTCCTCTATTATTTATGCATATAGTATTAGTTCTTAGTTTTTATATGAATTGCTTTGATTCAGCAAATAATGAACGCAATTCGGCAACTTTGATAAATCGATAATTTCTACTTTGAGCGAGCTACGCTCCTTAACAATACAAATCATCAGCGAAATTGAATTATTCAACCCTCACTTATTTGTAGTGAATGAAAGCATTGATTTTCAATCTCGTCAGAATATTGACGTGAATATTTAGGTACTGCAATGAATGTTCGAAATTTTTATTAGTCTTGATAATTTTCAAACTAATTGAAGGATAGAAAAGAAAATTTATTGAATACTTTCGAAAGCAATTAACTAAGACTCAAAGCTGTTTTCGAAAATGTTCAATTTGGATATGTTTTATTCAATTTTGAATAAAATTATAATAATTCAAATAGACTACTTAGATAAAATCTTTCTTATGATTAATATGATGGTTTGATTTATTATAGTTTTATTATATGAATATAAATCTGTTTTTGGTTATTGAATAATCATAATAATTTTTCGAAGCATAAAATACGTAAACTAGCATTAGATAAATATAATATTAACATAACTACCAACCACATAAAACTACAAGATTTATTCACCTATTAGATTTACTCATTTATTTTTTCTTCTCACAAATCGCAACAAAACGTCCAAACACAATCTCCTCCATCCGAAAATTAGATTCGAATCACCATCAAGCGTAATCGTCATAATATTTTTCATACAATAATAGACGAGAGAGCCAAAAAGTACCGTTCGATTTATCTTCTTCGAAAGCGGCCCAATGGGAGTGAGGTGAGCGAACTTTACGCCAATATTTGGCCACGGCCAAAGTGCGAGAGGGGTTTTTAATTTTCACCCTCATCAGTGAGAGTTTTGCAAACTTGTTTGCTCCGCTTTTGGAATCGGGTTAACCTCACTCTAATTTATTTTGAAGCTTTCGCCAAACACTTGATAATCGCCCGGGCGGGCCGCCCACCGCCCACCGCCCACTGCGGACCCGCGTAATCCATAGTCGATACGGCGCAAAGTTAATTACGGACTGAATCTGAAGTTGAGCGTTTTTTTTTGCGTTTTGTTTATTTATTTCAGAAATTTTATATATACTCCGTTGACGGAGCGAGTTGAGCGTTTTGATTGAAAAGTTTCGGATTTGTTTGTTGTGTTAGGAGTTTTGTGCAGTCTTGAAAGTGTGGAGTTTTGTAAATTTATTTGTATCGCTAGATTTTAAATCAATGATGGATTGCTTGGATATCGATTGGTTCTCTCATATACTTGGTATTAAAGAAATTCTTATATTTTTTTATTTAATTATAAATGATTACTATTATTGAACTAGCTGAAACTCAGCATTCGTTATCCTGCCAGTGTGTATTATAATAGCTTAATATGAATAACAAGTTGACCCCTGAGGGTTTAACCTCTTTCGGATTGGCCCCTGATGCGTTGACCCCTGACGGGTTAGCACCTGATGGATTGACCCCTGACGGGTTGATCCCTGTCGAGTTAGCGCCTGGCGAATCGACGCCTGACGACTTAACGGTTGGCACACTGACTTGATACATGAAATTCGTGTATATGCGATCAATAATTATTTCGAAAATTATCAACAACGAATGTATAATGTTGAAACACAATAAAATAAGTGTATAATATATATTTACCTTCGACTCTAAATACTGGATTTTTTTCATCTTAAAATTGCGCCCGTTGTCCCATTGCCCCGTTGTTCCCGTTGTCTTCGCGCATTCTGCACACGCCACAATCACTATATAGCATGGCATGACGATGTACTTTTCCATACAAAATTAAATACTTATTTTATTTTTTAACTTTTCTTTAGAAATTTCTCTATTATTTTTCTTTGTAAACCACCCGTTAGTTAAAGTGAACCGAGCAATATCGTTAAAATCAACAACCTCAATATTGCATCTCGCTTATTACAAATACAGAAATCCTAAATTCAACCATCAAAATATGATGTACAAAATATATACGTTTCGTTTTCACGTAATATAACCTACTTGCGTGCGATTTCCAGCAAATGCGACCACATATCCGAATTAGACTTATTTCAATAAAAGTTGTTACAACCGCTGAAAATCCCACCAGTGCAGAAGCCAATCGACTCGACCGAAACCTTATAAAGTCTTCAGACGACCAAATTCGCAGCCGCATAAACACATATATATAAAATGGGAAACTCATACGTTTCAGATATAAATTTTCCACCCGGTCAAATGAACGCGTGTCATTAGAGAACTACTCCAGCCATTACACGTACATATAGCGAATGGAGAAAAACTGAGCGAGCTCTGGCTTTTTGCTAACGTTTCCAGTTAGTTTTGCAGGCTCGCAGGACTTACAGTAAGCTCCCTGGCTTTAAGCTCCCATCTCGGCCGATGTAAATATTTCATGAGAGGTCCTTCTATTTTTCGGCGGCGACGACACCGCGAAAAAATTGAAAAAGCGCGCGAAATCGCGAACCCGTATGAATATTTAGCGCGACCCTCTCTTGCCTGCGAGTCAGTTCCGCGTGTGAATTTTTCGCTATTTTTTTTCTGGTTTTTCCTCATCTTCATCATAACCGACGCTGCGGAATAAAAAATAACAAGATTTATAGTATCCTCGTCGACCTAACTGCGTATATAAAATTTTTACAAGACCTCCTTTTATGACATCGCACGGTCCCTCTGTGGCGGCTTTATAACGATTTTTTTTAGTTTTTCCGCCAACTCGGGAGGATCGTTTTAATTTCTATATCTTTCCACTCCTATTTTTATTAAGGTTTTATATAATTTTCTTAGCAACTATCTGATTGCAGAGTAGCTTTTCTTATTTTTTTCAGATGAAGTAAAAAGCAACAACGAAGGATTTTTAGCTTTAACTACTTCATAAAATCTTAATATAACTGTCCATAACTTTATTAAATTTTTATAATGAAAATATTTATAAACTGTCACTAAAAAAAACATATATTGAATAAATAATGTTCCGAATTATTTTTTTCCTTTGATGTTTATAAATTAAGGCTAGTTCGCACTACGCTAGTAATTTAGTAAAGTAACGTGTAATTTAGTGGCTTAACTACTCGCTACTGCACAGAAATCGTTCGCATTATACGTCCAGTACAGTACAGAAGTGAGTGCTGTTTTGAAATGAACTCGACTAATAAACAGGTCAGAACTTGTTTAGCTGGTGAGCGCGGTAAACACGAACGCTTGGTGGGGGGCGCTACTCGCCCGAAAAAATAGAGTCAACTCGATCGGCTCCACTAAATCATTCACTAAACTACTTGACTATTTTTTTGCGGTTCGCACACATTTAGCCACTAAATTACTCGCTACTCT
>JAOXNN020000004.1:8242840-8271230 GCA_028571205.2 Hydropsyche betteni
CATTTGTTATTTGTTTGTGACATATAGGTGAAGCCAGAGGTAGAGGCTACCCAATGCCCGTATTCGATTTGAATATTCAATATTTAATTAATAAAACCTGTTCATTTGTTTATTATCATCATGATCATCATCATCATCATCATCATCACCACCACCATCATCAGCATCACCGCCATCATCAACATCACCACCATCATCAACATCAACAACATCATAAAAAAAAGAAAGAAAAAAAAGTCACGAGCGTCATCGACACAGACAAACGAACGAACGGACAGACAAATCCGCTATTATATATAGGGGATAGGGGATAGGGATTCATAGCCCATACGATGTTCGTATTACATATATCAATTATGTTAAAGTAAAATGAAGGTAACTCTTAAAGTAATGAATGTTAAAACCATCTCTTTGAGAATAGTTTTAGAAAAACTTCGCACAATCAAAACACATTCAAGTAAATATATAATATAACTTAATAATATTACTTTATTTTTAATGAAAGATAAAAAATTTAATGCGCAGAATATTAAAACCATCCCTTTTTATAAATCTAAAAATACTATTAGTTATTCCCAATTGGGGATATCAGATTTATCCAAAATTTAATTTACCGGTAATCCGGCAAGTTTTTCTAATCATAACAGTTAGTTGCACGTAAATTGAATTTAAAAAACATATATTTACAAAAACCGACTATATTTAAAATTTCAAAAAATATTTGAAAAAAAAACACTTAAAATATATTCTAAAAATGATCGAAACATAAAAAATATTTACTAGTAAATATTAAAAAATTACCGTTAAATTACCTAACTGTTATTTAAGCGATTTTCCAGTAAACCAGCTTATCACTAACGACACCCCAATCCCCAATCAATGATCAATAACAGATCGCACCTTTCATAAAATCTTTCAAATAAAACAAAAATTCAAACCGAAATCACAGAATCAACCGAACATCCCCTATACATCATACTCGAACAGTATAACACATAGTTCGCATAAAATTTAGACTTTGACACTTGCCAGAACGGTGCGGATGACCCGCCGTATCGTATCGCTTGACATTTGACATGGCGACAAAGGCGCAGTTCGGCTCAAATGTCGCGCCGACTAATCAATCACACATCGGATTTTGATTTTGAAACACGCCTAAAAGGTGAAACGCCTCGTGTAACAATGGAGGACATTGTGCGAACTCAAAAAAGGCCATCGAGAAAGCAGGAAGGCGGGGGGTGGTGGGTGGCGGCGAAAGAAAGCCTCCGTTACGGTGAATGCTACCCATGTTGCCTTTTAAGTTCGATGTTTTGTGTTAGATAATTAAGTGGCTTCGGTTTTTTTTAGTATTTCCTGGTCGTTTAGTTGATGCGTTTCGAAAAATGTGAATTTCAGTTTTTTTCAGATAACTTTAATTTTTAGGCGTTGAAAGCCCACAAAAAAGGCCGCGGGCAGATGGGTAGACGAAATGCGAAAGATTTGTGGTGTCTCATGCACGAGAATTGCTCAGAATAGAAATGAATGGAAAAGTATCGGGGAGGCCTTTTTCCTACAGTAGGCTTAAGTGGGCTGCTTATGATGATGATGATGATGATGATATATTTTTTGTTTTTGAAAAAAACTTCAGTTTCATAGAAATTTGATCATCATAAAATTTAACTAAATAGGATTATTTTGGTTACTAAAGAAGTAAAATTGAATATAACAAAACATAGTAAAAACTATTAGTTATTGATTTATTTATTATCATTTTAAAATTATTTAAATGTAACCATGATTAGCTTAATTTTTTTTTTTCGATACGTGCACGTATGGTTTCGGTCAGCGATATTTTTAGAAATTTTTCAGCATTGTGAGTAAATCTAGATGGATTTTTGTTTTAAAATAGTTTCATCATTATTCCAAAACTTTTTTTGCATGAAAAGAGTGTTTAGTGCATCGAGAAAACCGATATAGAGCTGCAAAATTTTTATTGTAAAAATTTACATAGAAGTTCATGTTCAAAAGTTTGTGTCACGAAATATAATATAATGATAGGATACATCAGACTCGCGTATAACATAAACCTTTATTTTTTTTATAATGTACGAATTTTGTTTTCGCACAAATCAATCTAACAATAATTATATGTTATTTTATACTTTTCCTATAATAATTTAAATATATTCCTATGATAAATTCTTATAAAACGTAACTGTATTATACGAAAATTAACTGTATATCAATATTGATGTTCGTTATTTTATTGAAATTTCGGATGCTTCGTTTGTTGAGAATTATTTACATTGTATTAACAACGCTTCACAAAAATCATATTACAAATCACGTTTTTCATTTAAAAATATTTTACTTGTTTTGTAATTACTCAAAATTAATTTCTCAACACAAAAATGTCAAACATAAACTTTATTAATCAGGCACATTCTGACATTCACATCTGAAAACAAACATCCCTCAAATTTTCCGATCTAAAAATACGCCTCATCAACTAAAGAAACCTTAGCAAAACTTTCCATTCTTCAGCCACATTTAGCACCGCGGCGGAATTTCCTCAATCACATAAACCGACACTCACTTTAATGACAATCAACGTCCGCTCGTCCGATTTGATCGCGCCATACGTCACGACTTAAACGCGTATAAATCAATTTTTTTGCCGAAGGCTCTGCCTTTCATAAACCGTATAAATCCGGCGTCGTTCCGATAAGAAATGAAGATGACACGAGATCGGTCGGACGCGTCACTCCGCCGAAGCGGGTTCGTCTCTTTTCCGCTCTTTTTTCAGCTTTTCAGCAAGAAGAGCCGAGGAGGCCATAAACGAACATCGCTTTTATGACAAATCGACCCGAACATCGAATTCGACCAAAGTGCCGGCCGGGGGGTTAATGAGTTCCGTTCGTTCCTAGCGCGAAATTTCATCGCATACTCTATATCTGTGGAATAGATGAGGAGTTTAGTATCAAAATTATCCGTTTTGCGTGTGTAAATTTAAGGGAATGTGTCTATTTTTTATGTCGTGTTCGTAGCATAGTGTGAAAGTTGAGCGAAATGTTAAAAAAAAATTGCTAGATTTTTTTGTGATATATTCGGTATTGTAAGATAAAAAAAAATGACCTGAATCTATTAGGAATATATTTTATAATTGAAATTAAGTTATTTTTATATTTTTTTTATTTAATAATCAATTATCGGAATATATTTTTCAAAAGAAACTGTGGAGTTTAGGGTTAGTAAACTTTTTTGTGTTGAAAGTTACTGGTAATCTAATGAATTCGTATTCGAGAAACTTAAAAGACACTTCAGAATATACATTATTTTATGAAAACTTATTTATCTCGTTAACGAAAATTTTATAAAGCATACTTGTTCTTAATTTGAAAATTTAGAAATTTTCATAATACTTAATGTAATTATTCTACTAAATAATATTTTCCGATTTCAACTAAAACGCAGAATTCAATCTTTTGTTAACATAAAAGCACTTTTTTTATTACATTCAATGTTTTTCCAATTATAAACCATTTAAATTTTCATTTATAAAATCGTTTAATCCAAAAATCATACCACTATCCCTATCAAAATCTAGTCCGTTGCGTGTACTTAAACTTACGGGTCAACCCAGTCGGACTCTTACAACAATGGGACAATAAAAATTGTATAACTCGACAGTAAAAATAGTGAGTTTTGATCCATGACCCCTCCGATGTGTCCTTTTTTTCCGCTCTTCGTCCTGCGGAAGGCTCGCATACTTCATCGGACGTCATAAAACTACGCGGAGGATCGTAAAAAACGGCTCGGCCGTTTTACGATCGGCGGCAAGCCACCCATTAATAATTCAAATTTAGTGGCGCGGACGCAAGTGGCCATAGCTGCGTCGTCTCGTCGGCCAGCACCACCATATAATCCCGTTTAGCGAACATGGCCTCTCTTTAGGAAAAACCGACGCTTTTCCGTGACGGGTACGCGTGAAGGATGTTCGGAAATATTTTATTTTTCAATGTATGCATCTAGGATATAACGTGATGGAAAAATATTGAGTTTGTTTCAAGGTTTGGAATATGTAAAATGTTTCAGAATTTGTATTTTTCTTTTGATTGTTCTCAACGTATTCAAATTACGGAATAATGCAAATAGTTTAAGAATTGTTATAATTTATTCAATATATGTATATATCGCAATTATATTGCGTACTACTTTTAATGTTCACAATACAAATTTTACCGCGAAACACTCGAATTTCCACTAAATTATTAACGAGTCCTCTAACAAGAGCGCGTTCCGCACACACGAGTTTCGACCCGGCCTCCGTTTGAGTTTGAATTTTCCAATTTTCCGCACGCTTCCGACAATTTAACCGTAACATTTCGCGATACGCGATCCCGCTTATACCCGCGCTTGTTTAAAACGCTCCCGAAAACAAACCCACGGATAAATAAGCTCCGGCGAAATTTCGAATCGATCCACAAACAGTTTGCCGATAGTTTTCGGCCCGTCCTTTCGACGCACTCACTTTGGCATTCACACATCGCTGACCTTTAGGCGTTCTTCTGGCGGAATTTGCGATTTCAACACGGGCATTGTGAACAACGGTTCCTGGCTTTTGCGGAACACGCGCACGCATAACCGCACTCTTGGATCGAAAAATATTTACGATCGTTAAATTGGGCGCGTCCGTTGATGTGTGAATTTTCGCGAACGCACGCTCGAGTTTTCGATTCGAATGCCATTATTCTATATACGAACAAGCTGTGTTGTTTGCTTTGATATTTTCGAAATACGATTTTTTTATTATTTTAAACGAATCGGTTTCGTCTATTTTTTTAATGAAATTATTCTCGTATTTTACTTCAGAAATTTTTAGTTTATTTCAATATACCCTTATATGATACTTTATTAAAATGAAACCTAGAAATATCTAATTTATAAGTACGCAGGATGTTTATGGCGGATGTATCGATTGCTAGGTTATTGCGCATTCGTGTCACATAGCGAAACTGAAATAGCTTCCCGAGCTGATAATCGCGTTTCTCTTCGTTATTATTTGTACCTTTTCTAATTAGCACAGTTTTCCTTATATTCCGAATGCGCAAACAGAAGTATATCTATATACTGTAGCGTAATAATCATAACGTTCGCAATGCGCGGTGCATTTTAATTCGCAGCGAGCCATAATAATAATACGAAGCGGCCGATCGCGGTCTACAGGTCTGCAATGCTAAGGCAACTTTCCGCTCGGCTGAAAGAAACTTTTATTGCTGAAACTAACGAACTCTTGCCGAATCGGACAACATCCTGCGGGTTACCATAGGTTTATCTTTTGTATCTCGTACAAAACACGGGCTCTTTTGTCCGCGCAACTTCTTTCTTATCCATATGCCGTATCTGAAATTTTTATTTTATTCGTTTCGGTGTTCATTATGTATAGTCTGTTCTATATGAAACTATGCAATAAGAGACTGTTTAAGTAATTTTATTCGAGCTCGTGTATAAATATCATTCGCGAAATAAGAAATGAATATCGATGTCTGGCAAAATGAGAAAAAAGTTTTTACGAACTTCCTCATTTCGTCGTAGATTATTGGGGAACACGCGAAATCACCTACGATGTGACTTATCCCAAACAAACATATGTATTATATATAAGATATTTCGTTACTGTGGTGCTCGATAGGTCGTAATGTGGAGACATAAAAGCCATGATGGCATATGATCAGGCAAACCGAAAAAAAACATTACGCCGTACGAAAATATATGTATCAAAATATTTTATATCTGCCTTTATTGCGGACTGAAGACCTATTTTTTTCCTTTATCAAAACAAATCTCATCGACTGTGGAATGGGAATGCAATAAAATAAATTCTACATCCATTGTTCCACACGTATTATTCTCATCAAATTATATTAAAGTATCACTTCACCGCATTAAAAACTGGCACTAGAATGAATTTCCACGATATTTTTTAATCAAACCAGACATAAGCACTTCAAGTCGTACATACAACTTTCTCAGCAACCCCCTTACATTTTCCAAATGAATCCGACACATTCGAAGGGTTGCACCGCCTTGACAGTCCGATAAGCGAGACGTATCCGATTAACGGGTCTGTTTGTCGGTGGACCTTTGCGAAAGCCTCATCGACGGCGAACTTTATGCAGATTGAATCAAAGCTAACTCACTTAAGCTCTCAGAGGTGTCCCAGGACGGCAAACTTCGGTTAGAAGTCGCAAATGTGAGTCCGCGCAGGGTCCCATGGTCGCAGACGTCTCCTGCGCCCTCACACTCTTTATCGGAGATGGTTATGTTCGTTATATATGTGTGTGTATAGGTTCAGATGTACAAAAGGGAAAATGTATTCAAACCTCTCTTCTGAGCGCGGGTGGAAAACTTTGTTCACACAATACCTTGTTACTTATTTTCAATGTGCCAAACTTGGCCAATGAATAACCCCCGCAGTGCGAGAGCCACAATGAGTGTCTCTTTCGCTTTAAGCGTTGAGACGTTTTCGAAACGAATCGGCGAAGTTCTCATATGCGTGTGTGTTTGGATGTTATTTTTTGTTTATCTGGTTTGTTTGGTTGCGGTATCGGTGTTTGTTTTGAAAAAAATTGTTGATGTTTATATGATTTGGGTTTTAATTTTGGAAAAATACATGTTTTGTTTTTAGCGTACTGAGCCGCCAAAACACAGAAATTTATAATATAATTTTATCTTCGTTAATTTTTTTAACTTTCTTATTTCAATAATAAATACTCGGCATAGCTCAAAATAATTTTAATTAATTGATATTTGTTTCAGACAAAATGGTTAATGGAGATATCTTAATAGAAACAATTAAATAAACTTTCAATCGCCCAGCATTTTCAAGAACTGATAATTTTATATCGATTTTGTATTTGCTTTTAATTTCTTCACTATACCATTGTTGAGTTTAAATATTTATCCCAGAAAATTTTCATTAATTGAGTTTGAAAGATATTTTCGCTAAGTTCAGATATTTAAATAATTTTTACTATTAACTTTATGATT
The DNA here is from genome assembly GCA_028571205.2 of Hydropsyche betteni. NCBI lineage: Eukaryota > Metazoa > Arthropoda > Insecta > Trichoptera > Hydropsychidae > Hydropsyche > Hydropsyche betteni. Next base: position 8,249,870 of record JAOXNN020000004.1, read on the forward strand.
TAACTGTTTTAAATATTATGATTAAATAAATTTCTGCTAAATGAGCATTATTCATAAAAATTCTTTATATTTTCAAATACATCCCATCGTTGACATATTCATTAATGAGAAAACGTGCAGGTTGAAAAGCTTGTAGATTTCTTTCGAGCATTTTTTCGTATGATCCTTTAACGACCTGGAAAGGGTCGATTTGCTCACGCAAAAGAGGAAAATTAAATTTTATCGACGCTAACGAGACACAGCATGTTGTAAAGAAAATCATCGGCTTATAATTGATTGGCTCGGGTCAGATCGGGGGACAAAAACCACTCGACGGTAAAAAGATGATAGGGAAAAAATCAGATGAAAACCTCGAATACACCTTATTACTGGTAAACGCGGGTCAAACTTTTTGTCACAAAAGGCTCCTTTCTTTCGAACGAGTTTTCAGGTAGTGAAATTTTCCGTCGACATTCAGCCTCTGTGCAAAAACAACGAGGGACCATTTTAAAACTTTAATCCCTCCACCGAAATCCTTGTTCGTTCTCTCTAAACACATTATTTTTTCTTTGTCTATTCCGTCCATTAGTGCTCTGCGGTGTTTCCCAGGTTTTTTTTCTTCATTTTATTTTGCAAGCCTCAAGTCCTTGTCGAGTGTTTTTATTTTCATCGGCTTCTTATTACAAGTACGATGAGTAAAGCTTGAAAAGGCTGAAAAAAGAATCAAGTAAAATTTTATTAGTCGAAAATAAATTAAATTTTGTTTTAGTCTAATTGAATTCTGCAATGAATGGGAAATTCAATAAACGAAATATTTTTTAATGAATATTTTGCTTGAAATATATTTTTATTATTATATTTAAAATAAATATTAGATTTGTCTATGACCCAAAATAAATGTAGATCTGAGAAAAAAATAGAACTGTAATGTTAGCATAGAAATAGATATGACTACAACGGTCAAAATAAAACAAATTACCATTCGGAATCGCATAATAAATTCTGTTTCGGTAAAACGCGTACATGTTTTTCAATAGAATAAACCTCCTTTTTCGTCTCTCAGACATACGAGAGAAATCTCAAAGCTTTTTTTCGGTGGAGGTCGAAATACCAATTTATTTTCCGAGTGGGGTTAAGTATTTTCACTGAAATTCAAGACGAAGAGATGAACCGTTGCCGATTCAGAACGAAACAGGATATTTTATTTCGAGACCGTTCCAACATTTTAAGATTAAAACAATATACTATTTTTTACCATAAGTTCTCGACGGTTTTGCAATGTGATGAATATTTGAACATTTTCGAAACAACATCAAGTCAACCACTCGGCTTCCGTCAAAAAACCTCCATCCCGAAACGCATCAAATATCCGAAAATCTCGGATAGACTCCCATACATCATAGGAGCGATACAATAAATTTGCATAACACCCGACATTTCCAGCATCCTCCCCTACAACCAGCCGTACGTTTGTATCACACTAGAGTCGAAAAGCCTAAAAAAATCCCACACAAACAAACGAAGACGCCCCTTTCGGCGCTGGCAAGCCGACATTGACAAATCTATTAAACACGCTCGGACGTGATTGATTTCTGTCGATGCGAAATGCAAACTTTGCCTGCACGATACCGTCTCGCGTGTCAAACAAATTGAAAATGTCAAAACGCGTTTTATACCGTCATTTCGGTGTATACGTATTTATTATACGGGCAACTGTATAATGCATACGGGAGTGCCGTTTGACGTCTGTCAACGCCGAGCTCTACTCACGCCGGTTGACGAGTGGATTTTCTGATGTAACGTTTTGCGTTTTCCAATTGTTAAATGTTGAAATTAATAGGGTTGTTCTTTTTTCGGGCTACGTTGCCCCCGTATGTGTATTATGGTTCATTAGAATAAGTTTTTTTATGAATGTTGGCTAAGTAGGTCAGAACATAGTGCGTTGGCCGCATTGCTTAGTTCGGCGTACTGAAAAGGGAATTATGGGCGGTGGAGAAGGATATAATATGTGAGAGATATTTTATTTGCACTCGGTGAAAGTTTTTTCTTTTGATCTAAATTCGTCGAAAATATATAAATACACGTAAATGTTAAATAACAACGACAACGCAAATAAAAATCCACTATTTTACTTTTTCATCCGGTAAGTAAAAACAATAAACTCGGGCGATTCACGAGCGGAATCATTCCTTCGAGGATGCGAGTGCCTTGTTCCGTATAGATACAGCAATATTTCAATATAATTTCGATTTCCTTACATTTCCAAATAATACACTTGGCGAAATTTTCATCTCACATGAAAATTCAATTTCGCAATTGTCTCTCCCCTTTCTCCTTATTGTTTTCCGATACCATATCAAGTATTACCGTCATCTTGCCAGTTTTGTATACGGCAAAAGGGGGAATTTTTCAAACACAATACGTACACACTCGGCGCGGCGAACTTTCATATCAAAGGATCAAGACACTCAACTTGTATTATATTATATTATTATATTATATTTGTATTTTTACGTATGCGCGTAAACGAATAAATGATACGTATAAAAAATACGGTACATCTTTTCGAGATCAAATGTACCGAGATGGGGCGGTGTAAAAACTCCGAAAATAAATACGGCCGACGTCAGGGATCGTTCGTTATTCGTGCGGTGTGAAATGAGACTTTCACACTTTTTATTTACACTCGGATTACGGTGGGATTCTTTCGAAATATTAAAGCTCGGAATATGGCCCCGGGATTTGCTTTATTACTTTTTTCACAAAATTGTGCACGAGGACAAGACAAGCGCCGCGTAACCCAAAAGTCGAGTGGGTGAAAAGCTCTCGACGAAGCAAAATTTAAATGCTATTTATGTTGAGGGCTGACACGTTGAAAATCAACTGCTAATAGATTTTTCTAATGCCCAATATCGATTTTGTACAAATTGAGGTTTGTGTTAGTGCTTTGTTGATGTGCTCAAACGGTTATATATAATACGCTGAAGCGATTAACATCAGTCCAAGACCTGGACCGAACGCAATCAATATGCATTGCGATTATTAATCGTGTGGTCATGATATATTGCATATTACTTACAGATGCCATTGTATTTATACGATATATTCAACTATTTCTTCTTATATACGTTTTAGCTGTATCTACGAATAATAAATTCATGTTGCCTTACGATTGTTTCTTGTTTCAATTATATAGTACTTTGACACGATCTTTTTCAGAGGCTAAAATATACCAGGTGTTTATTTATCTTTTCTTTTTTAATGATGAGAATGGAAAATCTTTTGTTCATGTTTCATTTTTTTTGTTTACTGTAGAATAGATAAGAATTTACATCTTTTTGTGTATGATATTTTTGTATTTATAAAGTGTCAAAAATAAACAAGTGGCCCGTTCGAAATTTAAACAAAGCACATTCAACTAAAACATATTTTCAAAAGTGCTTTCAACGAAACACTATCGATGATTTTTCACAAAATGAAAAATTTATTAATACAAAGCAAGTCGCCATCTTTAAAACATTTCCGACGGTTGCCTTATTCATACAACAGAACCGCGCGATGAAAAAATACGCACTGCGCAGACACCGCCCTCACCCACATCAAACCTTAAACCGTAAACAAACCTTCGAAACAATTTCCACAAACAACCACCGGCTATACAGACCGATTTATACGTCTGTAACATTCAACAATAACGCACTCGTGTATCCGATTTAATCAATCGACCCAAGTCACGTGCGATTTGCGCCCTTCGGCCGTTTGCGTTATGCAGATTGGGCAGCTCGTGTCGCCGCGTTAATAGGATAAACCTCTCATGGACCTCCAGGTACGTACACAGGGCTGAACCGACGGTAATTAAGTGTATCTACCTTGACAATGGTCAAAGGAGAGTCGTGGATCGTCTCAGGACAAAGTGATTCCCGCATAAAGCATCCTCTTGGAGTGCGCACTATAGGAAGGCAAACACGCGTGACTTTATGGTCGCTCCTCGGCTGTAAATATTTGCATTGGCTACGAAGGCTCTTGTGCGTTATTTTGTTGACGTGTGCGTCATCTGGTGCATTGCCGACAAGGGCGTTGAAGTTCGTTGAAGTGGGTCGCGCGAAAAATGGCGAGGTTAAGTTGAAGATGTCTGACTGTGGAGCTTGTTCGCTAGTGGTGCGGGCCAGAGTAATGTCGGTTTATTATCGATCGTAAAATATTGCTTTGATATTGACGTTTTTATTAAAATTTTATTCGAGCCCGTTGTGATGTGTCGAAATTTTTACTTCGTACCATTTAAATTTGCAAATTGCTTCGGAGTTTATGTGATGCTCCTAAAATTTGTTTTTTTAACGATTTTTTTCGGTCGAATTGTGTTATTTTTTTATTTCCTTTTTATTCCTTGAAAATTCTCTCCGGTATCTGCAGCATAATATATATCAAAATATTTATTCTAAATAAATAAATTCAAACAATTCATTATAAACTCTCCACTTCAATTCAACCCGTCTTCTAACAACGATTCGAACAAAATCGACACAAATCAACGCATCACCCCATCCCATATTAGATAAACCCCGCTCGATTACATTTTTGCTCGAAAACTCAACAATGCCCTCACTCTCGAAAACATCCCCATAGCACTCGTGTGTGCATCCATAGCCTTTAACGTCCCTCGGCCGGGTTATCACGCGACATCGATTCTTCGGGATCATAATTCATGTTCTGATCCCGAGTCCCCGCGGACCGGGACCCTCGAGCCACGGGGGTAATAGTATAAAATGCTGATGGCGAGATGAGATGGACCATCAAGGGACTTCCTCCTTGTATCCGAGATCCTTATGGCGAGGGGGAGCTGAGGAGGAAACTGATGGACTTAGCTCCTTGTTGTGAATGACACGTTCTTGCCCATACCCCGGTTCTTGGAGGGTTTCACGAAATATTTACCAGGGTTATTCGCAAGTGTATTGCTGTGACAGGGAGGCTTAGCGACTAGCTCGTTTCCGAATAAAAAAAAATGTAGGGCAATAATGCGTCTCTTTATGTTCGTGCGCGTATATAAATGGTCGGTGGTTGTGGTGCTTGATAGTAATGCAGATGAATTATATACTGGTATGATTCATCAGTATTCGATTATATGAATATTTTTTTAATGATAAAAGTGTTTGATTTTTAATATTTCTACGAAAAAAGTTTTTGTCAATGTGTACACAATTACGTACGATTTTTTGTCTCCTGCTGTGTTCTCTCTCGTTCTCGTTTTCATGTTTATAAAAATATTTTTTTGTATATTTTTCTTGAAAATATTAATGATTGTCTCTTTTATGTACAAACGAGCAAAATAATACGCTGTCAAAAATAGAAAAGAAATCATATCACATTTATCATGAATTATTATGATGAAATTTTCGAGTGTGTACATTTTTTAAGTATGTGTTGACACTTCCAAAAAAAAGAGAATAATTTCGTGCATCATAACATGTCATCAAGTTAGTCAAATATATTATGTTTCATAATACGAAATATATAATTTCTGTAATGTTATAGGAAAACAAATCCAAACAAGAATAAAATATTCGCCAAAATCTATCATATTTTAGACAATCACAATCAAATAACTCGTATGTTTTGTTATATGCAACAATGCAATAGTTAGTATTGCAAAATTTAATACGTCAAACCGCGTTACATAAAAATGACGTGATTGTTGTTAGCTATTATTACAATAATTCAACTCTTGGCAAGCTGAAACTGAAAGCTTCAGATGAAAGCCTGCTTCCTTGGCGATATTGGATTTCTCTCGCGTTTGAATATACACAAGCAAAAGGCTACGAATTAATCGCGAAATTAATGCTCTCGACGGATGATACACCCTTGTATAATTCAACATAAGCTACTCAACGTGACCTTAAACTTTCTCCTTTTGAAAATTAAATAAATCGCCATAATTCTCGTAAGCATACGCAATAAATCGCGAACACGAAAGCAATCTTCAACCCCCATATTGAAATCGCGTTCCGCATTTGCATCGCCCTCGCATTGTATCATATTATCGAAATTGCGAACTTTTAAAATTCAGAACTAGAGACACTCAACTGATATGGTTTACGTTCGAGCAAACATCGAATTGTATTAAACATTTACGACCTGTCGTAACGGGGGAGAGCGACTCTAAAAAGGGAAATTCCCCCGCTTCGCAATTCACAAAGTCGTATAGTTCCATTATAGTGGCAACATTATAAAGTAATCCTTTCGGCCATACGCCGTATAGATATCGACCTCTGATTAAATTTAAATTTTAAATTTTAATGCGTTCAAAGTGGACGTCGAGGCCAATACATCAGTTAAAATTGATCCCTGCGCATTAAATATGGAATACAATCCCTCTCGATTCGATCGTTTTTTTTCTTATCCATTTTAGCAAAATTGCGTTTCTCGGAAGTGGGATGGAGCAATTCGAAAATATTTTCGCTTACAATACGTCATTCTTTCGTTGATAATTTAATATGTTTTCACGTAAAAGGAAAAAGGGACCAGACCTACTTCAAAAACGCGCTGACGTCATCCGACGCAAGAAAAGTAGTTTGAAACAAAATTTTTGCTCTTTTCAGATTCGCAAAAATTTTACTCCGATATATATTTTATTGCTTATCTGTGATAATTTGTGAACTTTAACTTTCGCGACCAGATGCGTCCAACCTTTGGATTGACATTTTAATTTTAGATAACGAGCGATCGACCCGACTGCCTAATTTTGTCTCAACTCCACCAAATATACTGTCTAATAGAGTTAAGCGGAAGCTTGTGACAAAATTTAATTTCAAAGATTTTGCATATGTATATAAATGTAAATTCAATGATATTATTAAACTGACTTCATATACTGTGAAAATAAAAATGGAAACACTAGTTCTGCATGTAAAAAAAAAAATAGAAAGCATCAAAATGCAAATTGATCCAGTTGAAAAAGCACATGCACCTTTATATTTGCCCATTTAAATAATCCAATTCGGCGCTGATGTATGAACGGCAATAAAACGTGCACCAATTCGTCGCGCATATCGCAACATTAAAACCCGTCGCACAACAGCGGCAAAAAACAGCTTAATTTATTCCAGATTTATTTGTCAAAACATAAAAATCACACGCTCGACCGCACTCGCTTAACCGTCAGTTTAACTTTAACCTGTAGCGTGTGCACGTTAACCGAGACCGGGGAAAAAGCGTTCAACGCTAACCGCCCGAGCGCGGCTAAATATGAAATATTTCGTCAATTACTTCCGCGGGATTGGCCCCGTGCATTTTTTAGCAGCACTTTTCCACAATAGTATCGGTTCGAGGGGTTAGCGACAAGGGGATGCGTGCGGGAAAAATGAAAAAAAAACGCATATAAAAAAAGAAACGCAAAGGGGACGCGGTATAAAAAGCGGCCGCTCGCATTGTCGACCTTTTCGGTTCAAGCAAGCGAACAAATTGAAACGTACTTTGGTTTATCCCTGGCTCCGTCATGCGTGGAAATGATATTATCACGGTACGACGGATGCAACTGCATCGTAGTGCATGCTAGAATGTAGACCCAGACACGCATGTGCATGTGTAGTATAATCGCACGGTAAAGCCTGCGATGACGTCTCTTGTCGAGGTTAAGTCTGCAGGTTAACAGAGGGATTTAATCGTGGTTTTTTTGATGTTGGACAGTCCCCTTTTTAAATTAATTTGTGTGAAAATTTGGGGGAAACTTTGATTCTTTCGAATTAGATTAATTTAGGATTGTCTTTTGTCAGAGTCTCAAAGATTTTTTTTATCTTAATAAGAATTATTCATTTAAAATTTTTAACGTTTCGGTGCATGCGATGCAATGTTTTCGTGTCAAACACAAAGTTCATATATTCATAATCCCCCTCTCATCCGAAATGTAAATGGTATTACGATCCGTTGATTTCGAGGGAAACTGCTATTCCTTTCAATTTGGCATGCGGCACAGTTATAATGTTAAGTGTTGCGTATTAACGGTCACACTTGAATGCACGTAAAAATTGCAAAAGCGCGCATGCAAATACATAGGAAGGTATGCGAGAGCACTACTAAGCACTTAACGCCGTTGGGCTTGAACGACCCTCGAAGAATTTAAACGTTTAATAAAACTGATTTAATTATCGCCTGAACATTGATAATTCTGCGAAATTTCATTATGATTTGCATACTGAAACGATAAACGGAACGATCGTTTACTCCAACTTTTTCTTGAATAAACGTTAATTAAACGGAAATGAAATTTTATTTGTTAAATAATTAAATACGTTACAACGCTGACGAAGCCGCGCTTTATTAATGTATACTTTGGAAATATAGAAACAAAAATAAATATCTTGCTTTTTTTTCGATCTCATTATTAAATTTATGAAATTTTCTTATTATTGGAGCTCCTCCTTGGCAATTTTTTTCCTGCTATTGAAAAACTTTCTACGAATAATGAAAGGACGAGGACGAAAAAAAAGCGAATCAAATAAATCTGCGTATGCATAAATTGGCTATTTCCAACGAAATCGAATTCCCACTGGAAAATTTCGCGCTATGTGGAGAAATCAAATGTTATATTCAGTGATTTTTAGATTTATTCAATTTGCAAGTAATTTAGAAGCCGTCTACTTCTTCTCCTACCCTCCATAGCCCCCAATTCCCAGTTCTACTCATTTAATATATTTACCCTAGGGAAGAACAGCGGTGGCAAACTCATTGTCCGCGTGCCTTATATTTATAATCATTCGGATTCGTTTTTTTCACCTCGTGATTTCTTTCCGTTCGTCTTTTCATCCGTGTAAATTATAATGAAAAAGAGACCAAACTGAGAATTCATTAAAAGGGAAAATTTCATTTTTTACAATGTGCGAATTTTCATTGACACGCTTAGACGGAATTTAATTAGTAAAATAATTTTGCTCTCTTTCTCTAAGTAGATGAAAATTCGCTTTTATGCCCTATAGAATATCCGCACTTTTGAACATGCATGAAAAAAAAAATAAATATGGCGCGTTTTTAAAAGCGAATTCGAATGAATAAAACATGAAACAAAACAATAATTTTAAGATTATACTTTTCTGAGAACGTTGAAAACCTTCCAGTCATAATGACTGTGGTTATTTTGTATTTTTTTCGATGAAATTTTTTTCCTTTTGGTATAATAAAAGCTTTTATTTTTCCTGAATCATAGTATGAATATTTTTGTTAACGAATTCATTAATTTAATTGAATCTCGATCGATATAATTAAGAATATATCTTCCTTATGCCTTAATTTCCATTTTGCGTACTCTCTCTTCTCTTTTCTTAAACCGTGAAAAGGGCCATTTATTTTTAAACCCAATATTCTTTTCACTTTTCGACGCAGTTCGCGTCATAATCCCGATTGGAGAGCGTTGCGTTCATTTATTATAGAAGCCACGCAGGAATAATATGCATAATACACGCACAAAAGCTAAACTGATGTCAAAAAAGAATACGCACAAGTCTGAAAAGGTAAATTAAATCCCTCTTTCTATTCAACTTGAAATCCCCAAGGGTAGTCGCAAGCGTACATCTCAATAGGAGGACGAAGTGAAATTCAGCCTGACTGATTTCGCATAGTAAAGTGGGTCCGTTTTAAATCGGAATTTATTCAAAAAGTGTAACAAAATAAACTTTGAAATTAGAAAAACATATTCACCGAAAGATAGTGAAAGAGATCGCGTTTGCACGTTATTAATCTCACTTTGACTTGATTTGTATAGTTAAAAATCGAAACAGTTTCCTATTTCCATTAAAATCCATTTATCAATCAATCCGTTTGATCGATCTATTGGATTAATTTAAAAAAAGTATTTAATATGAAAAAATTTCACGAGTTTACAATACTGGAATATTTTGTATGTATATGATATATTATTTAAGGAATAATCATCCCTTCGGTGGATCGATCCTTGCAGATATTTCACAAGCATATTTTCGTCGAGAACGAGTGTCTGCAGCAAAATTGAAATGAAAGCCTATGGGCCCTTATAGGGTTGCGAGGTGGGGTGATATATATTTTGCGTGAATTTCATTAGTACGAGAAAATTGCCAGCGCCTACCCATGGGCTATACGAGGTGAAGCAAGGGGTCGCTTTGGCTACCAAAACCGAAATTGTAAACTTGGAATTACATTCTTGTTGCTCTACTGGAGAGTGAGTTATTTTTCTAATGCCACTCAAAAATCTTTCACTTGTTCCTTTTTCCGAATTTCGAATATAAGATGATCGAATGTGAAAAATTTCATGGAATTCTCGACCGAGTTCGCGAATGTTCGGATGTTCATAAATTCTTTGCAAAATTACGGATTTTTTTTTGCGTAAAATTGATTTCAAAAGATCATCTTGTTTGAGTACACTCGAAGATCCGGAGGGTATTTTTGCGAGTTTTCCAGAATCGAGGAAAAAAGCGTACGAGATAATCAATGGGATATTTAAAAGCTATAAATCACCCCGCATCTTTATTAAAGAGCGTGTTTGAATTCCGCAAATATTGGGAGGGAAGAGAAAATTTGGCTTGCAAACCAATTTCCGTTCCTTCTATCGCAAATTACCAATTATTTCATTAAAAATAAATAGGCTGTGTGTGCACTCAATCAATATTTTTCATCACATTCCCATTAACCATTCACATTAAAATCACATAAATTTCAATACAAAAATTTTCCTTTTCAAAATACATTTGAATGAAAATCTCATATTTTTTCAGAATAATTCCAACCACACAATTCTTGTTAATTAAAATAGAATATAATTGTTCACTTGCTGAATTCATTTATAGATTGAATCAATATAACATGAACAAATTTTCAAAAGAAATTTTCATCGCTTTATTTTAATCGCATATAAATTTCAATTTCAATGCATATTTTTATGTATTCATATAATCACGTACGAAAAGCTCCATGCGGTGCCGTCTTTTACGCGCAAAGCCATGAACGCAATCGCGTCGAGCTTTTTCGCACCGTTGGCTTTTTCCGCAACGTGCACCTTTCGAAGTGCATAACACACCTATACACACACAAAACACCCACATATCCACATCCGAAGGCATACACATACGCTGCAACTGCACACAGCGACATGCAGGCTAACTACCTGGAACATTCCAGGCAAAAAAAATGCTCTGGCGACAATAACAACGGTACTCGTTCACATATATCACGACCAACGAGCGTTTAAAAACCAACACCGAAATGACTGTGCCCCCGCCCCCCGCATAACGGCGATATGGGAAGAGTTATGGGGTAACGACTGGTGCCAACGGGCGTTGTCGTCCACAGTAAAAATCGTATTTATAATCGTTAGAGCGGTTGAAAAGTTGTAGGGCGTTGTGTACAGGGACGCCAAGACGTTTCAGACGATTAAATAAGCTATTTTCGATTAAGACGCGAAGTTCGTGTAGTTTTTAAAACTATCTTGAAATTTTAAAAATCATGTTTAAGGTTTTGTTGACTGTCGTGTTTTAAGTTTCGATTGTGATTAATAATTGTGCAACACAGTCAGTAGAAGAATGAGATTATTATTTAACAATTAAATAGTTTGAGAATTCAACTCTGCAATTACTACTTATAATTAGTATTACCTTATCCTTATCACTACATTATAAATACACGCGATAATTTTTTTTCCTGAAGTTCTGGTGATATTCAAATGGCTTTATCCTGCAATGGAGATTTATTTCAAATAACGTATAATTTTCGGGATACGGTAACTTACTTTATTTTTTCAGCGATTTTATTTACACATATCTGATTTATTTAATATTTAAACAATAACCTCAAAATAATGTATCTCAAATATTCCATTAATTGTTCTTTGTTTACAATATGTGGAGATATATAATATAACATCAACAGGAAATATATTGTATCAGTTTCATTTTTTCTTCATTCTTTTGCATATTTTATAAACATAAACCGTTTTGAGAATTTTTTTGCCGTATTTACATATTCACATTTCATATTCATATTTATCCACAAACAACGCTATAAATAATTATGTTATTCAAATGTTCATGTTCATGACAAGAAATTTATCTAGAAATTATTGATTCTCTCGATTCAGCGATTTTCTCCGATTCAAAGCACACAAACAAATTATGTATCAACAAATTAATAATACCAATCACAAATTTGTACATCGATTCAACGCTTCGATTGATAGGCGATCCCGAATTTCGACAACCCTGAAAGTTCACGAAGCTTCACTTCATGCCCCGATGCATGAAGCGATTAAGTTCATCACAAATTCTCACATATAATATAATAATCATGTACAAAATTTATATTATACATATATATATACGAAGAAAACAAGGTTAGGATAGGAGCCCCGGAGGCTTACTAGTCGGTTCGTTTGCCATCTCCGCACCACTATGTTAAGACTTGATGATTTCATATTGGCGACACCAGAGTTTTCGCATTTCTGACAAAATCATCGTCCACGGCTAAAATGTGTGAAAATTCTCTTTCCGGATTCGATACTGTTGGAAATTTCGACGAATCGTTAATTGGAAAGCAGTACAGATGTTCGTTGTTTGTTTGTCGGTATCAGTTTACTGTATGTGTTTTTGTTCTGTTTGTTGTTTATTGTGCACATAGGATTTGTACGAAATTAGAAACGGTGGTGTATTTTCGTTTGACTTGATGTTGATTTCCATTTATATGTTTTTTATAAATCTTATGAAGTTTGTATCGATGTGCCGCATAGAATTTGTTTGCTGATCGATAATGCAATTGAAATGTGATATGGTTGTATTTTCGTTTCAAATATTACGTTTATGCAAAATTAACTTTTTGTTTTAAAATTCTGAAAATGCAACGTTTGTAATAATAAATAAGTAGTTTTCAATTTTCATGTAGGATTTGATTCTTGGAAATTGTAGCGTGCTGCGCAACTGAAAATCAACTAGACAGCCAGTTTAAATCCAATCATATGAGAAAAATTCGTTCTAAAACTGTCGCATCGAATTTTTTAATTGACTTCATCCAATTATTTTACTCTTTATGAATTATTTTTATTTTCAAGATAATTGAACCACATTTCAATCTAGAAAACGACGTTCTGCAAATATTTATACTGAACCAATTTTACGCAAGTCAATTCTAATTGATTCTCTCATTTCCGATTACACCCCAATATTTATATGCACATCGTTCAAATAACATATACACATACTTTCATATTTCACATATTAGTATACTAAACAATTGCATGAAATTAATTAAATACGTTTCCACGAAAAATAAACCAAACGCAATTTCTGACAATAAGTATCATTATAATCCACTTCGCGGCATACTAACTCGAATCGATAATTCGTCGCTGAGTCCCAAAACAGTACCGATACACACAACATAAACCGAAAGCAGAAGCACATCGAAACTTCGCCAATATCCTTTCGAGCTCATAAAAACTTAATTGCGATTGTCTCCCTATACAGGCTCACGAATAAATTTTATCATTGTAACAAATCACCATCCGACACCAGCCGCCCCCGAGCGGAGTGGACCACTTAACCCTTTCGGCGGCGGGCGCGACTCCGTTGTAACTCGGTTGTAGAGCTTTATTGCGAATTCATGAGTGAGGCAGTTAACAATCTAGCACCGAACTGGATGTTGAACAGTTTCGGGACATTATCATTAAATCGGCGTAAAACGCGGCGGAGCCTTTAACGACCGCCCGCCGGTTTATTAGTTACATCGCGTCATACATTTCGCGTATTGGAACAATATCGGCGTGTTGTAGGTCCCCGGGGCGGTTTCTTTATCATCTTTCGATTTTTACGAGCCCACAAAAAAAAATGAAGACACAAGCAATAAGGGGGGATCTTTTCTGTTTACGTCGGCGTCGCTATAATTCGGCAATAAAACGGTTTTACTTTTAATAAACGCTGAGGTACGCGCCGGCGTCTATAAAGCTTCCGGCTTAACGGCCGCATCGAAACGATTGTGAAATCCAAATCCAAAAGCATGTAACCTCAGAGGGTTTAATGATTATATAATATACACAGTATCTATATAACATTTGGGTTATATTTATTTTTTAACATTTTAATTAATTTCTTAATTATTTTTGGTATAGAATAGCGTTCATGTTGTGCGATTCGGGCGGGTTCGCTTCGTCGGAATAGCGTCTACCCGCTTTTGATATGGGACTAAAGAAATTCGTTTTTGTTCCACAAAACAGCCGAATAGTCGCCATTGTGAAATGTAATTTATGGACGACAGTAAAAATCTGCGGAAATGCGAAAAGCGACGACGCATCATCGACGCTCCTGGAATGGACGCAGCTTTTATTTCGTTCTCGTTTCTTTATGGCTTTGTGAAATTTCTATCGAGTTACACATAATACGAAAATAATTCAAAATATATAAAAAATTTCTTGTATATTTATTGATTAATCGAAGATATTTTGCTTAGATACCTTCACTACATTCGTTATAATACAATTGATAAAAAATCTTCGCTATTGAGATATACTCGGTAAATATCTCGATTTGATCAAAAAACGATCCTCCATATCCCTTGGGTTTTCAGATTATCTTCGCGACCGACGCAGAAGTCATATCATCGATAATCTACATTTTTTCCTGCTTACTTTTTTATACATCTCCAAGGGACTTTATCGAGCCTATCTATTTATATTGACCGAATCTATTCCAGGGCAATGGCAACGGTCGAATAAAAACACACGACTCCGTCATTTTTATCGACAATCGTATAAAGTTAATTATACGCTCCTTTAGTCTCGGTCGAAATGTTACTTTTCACATGAAATAATAAAAATGACAGAATGCCTTTTCTTTCTTTGGATCCGATTGTTTTTGAGTCCCAATGCGCTTTATAGGCGGACGTCGTACGTAAAAATATTCAAGAATCAAATTCGATTCCAATTTTTCTTTCGGCTATGAAACATTCGAACAGATTCGTATTTTTTACGTTTGTATGCTTGTTTTGCTATTTATTTTTATTTTCCGATCCGCGTATGTACCCAATTTGATGGATTCATATGTGTGCTTCGAAATATTCTCTTTTAACGGTTGAATATTCAAAGCGTTCATACGTTCCGAAAAGCTAATTGACCGGTTGACTTTTGGCAGTCGACTCAGTATTGGAAAATTTGATTTTAAACGTACGTCATTCAAAATATATCGAATAATTTTTTCATGAAAATATTTAAATAACATTCTTCTAAGAATTTTTAAAAATTATTTAAAATTTATTCAGTAGATTCTCGTTCCAGTTTTTGTTAAATTTTTAACAAAGCTAATTAAATTTTATGTGAAGTTTAAATGAATTTTCAAAGATTTATAATTTTATATAATCAATTTCCAAATCCATTTGATAACTTTAACTAATATTATACTCTTGGGAGAGTAACTTATAAACTATTCGTGACCAAATACAAGTTTCAAAAGGTACAATTTAATTTGGCTGTTATTTTGTCCATTAACTTACCTGTGTATATAAGCTATTGTAATTAGTGTATTATTATTTGATGAAACATATAATAATAAATTTTCAAATTCATATATTTTTAAACGAAAAGTATGTATTTTATAATTTTAATTAAAAAACACTATCTTAGCGTAGCATCTCGAATTAATTACGAAGTAATGAATGCCGAGAACATACTTTCGCAAATCTCCACAATATACCCAGAATAGGCGGGGCATAGCGCGGATTCCCGATTTTATACAACCTTTTAAATCAATTTAATTCAACTTTCGACGTATTCGGAGTAAACTTCTCGGTGCATTGTTCAACTCGCGTATTGTTTTCAATTCGATGCAATTTCCGTTTATTGTAGGGCCAACTGCCGAGCATCGGTGGCCCCATTGTGCCCAACTTTATAATGAGATACCGTATTAACGACTTTTCCCACTGAAACGTTTCGTTGTCCAAAATTCGAATCGATACCAATACGGGGAGGTCGTTCCGCGGCAGATATCGAAGTTTCTAGCACTTGCGAGGGTATAAATCGTTGATTGTTTAGCGTTTAAGGGCATCTGCGTTCGTTCGTTCGTTCACGCGTGGATAGGCTCGGGAAAGATATTTCGATAAAATATTAGAATTCCCTTTCGCGAGAAAAAAATATATGGGTCGTTAGCGTGAAAATTTTCAGCCGCCTTGGCAAGTGTTCGCGTATTGTTTTCATTTTGTGTTTTTGAAAGACAAATTAAGTCATAAATAATATTAGTGAAATTCACGAGCTTTCCCCCGTCGTAATGAATAAAACATGAAAGCTGCGAAAAGAGGAAGTTGGACGAGCGCCTCTCAACTCCATACACGCGGCATAAATCTTTATTAATTATCATACTTTACCCCACTTTGTATCACTTGTTCAAGGAATGTAATATACATTTACTTGCATTATAAACTTGCAAACTGAATCAAAATGTTTACATTCATTGACTCGGAGTAAATATTTGCACCTGAACCTCTATTTACGCGGCGCACTAAACTTCAGACCTATGAATAATTACTGGAATTGCTCATAAATAAAACAAGCGTTGTACAAATAATGAAAACTTTTATTGAGAATTAATTACTAAACACATTTGATCTTGAGAAACAGCAATAATGTAATTGTATGTACAAAAGAGTCATATTTATGTAAATTGGCGAAATCATATTACTAGCGTTAAATAAACTGGTTACTTTAATTTTTATGGACATCATTAACTATTAAATGCTTCCCTGTTAGTTTTTAAGTGTAGTTAAATTAAACTCATACATTAAATTTTTGCATTTGTGGTTTAAAACGAAACTGAATTATAATTTCTTTTCTTTTCTTTTTTATACATATAATTTTAAAATTAAAATAAAGTTTATTTAAATATTAAATAAACAATATGGATCAAGTCTAATATCCACAAATTCAAAAATATATATTTCTATCTAATTCTTTCAATGATCACATATGGAATAATTATACTTTTTTATATTTACATCTACGAAAAAAATCATGTAAATTTACGGATATAATATTCAATATATTTTTTAGGTAGTTGATGACGTGCAAAACAATTATACGTGTTTTAAAATATGAGAAGTGTTTTGATTATACAATTATTGTTTTTCATTGTGTCTATTATAAGTAACATTAGGCTGATTATTTTTTGATGAAATTTAAACAATACAAACTATGACTATTTATTTTATATTTAAATATGTAGTTATCTATTATTAAATTCATACATTTTCATACTAGTAACTATGGGAATGGGAAAATTATACATAAAAATGGGCGCAGCATATTTAATCACTATTAACTAACGATAAGTGTGTACGATATTCTGGAGATCAAAAACATTATACATAAGAAGCATTCTGATTGAGATATGATAAATTGAAACACACCGATAATTATATAAATTACAATAATACACGATTTTATACAACAAAAATGATTTATCGATTAGTGCCTAGTTTATTTTAATCATGATTCAATTACTTTAACATTTAAATGAATAGTCATACGACATTTTGTGCAATGAAAAATACATTGATTTTTAAAATTCATCCATGGTTCGACACAAATTGCTGATGTGTTGCTTAAAATAAAATATTTACATCAAATATGTACAATGTTTGACACCAAAATAAAATATGTAATTAGAAACGATTTAATTTTAATGAAATCGCTATCAGTCATCGTTAAAAATATTTTTGTATATGATTCTCTTTATTTTAATGAGCGTTCCACTCAGTTGTTCCATTCCGCAGATCAATTATTTATTTGTATGAAAATTTTTCTATATATATAATTATATAATATTTTTATGTTTATCATATTCAGAGAAAATTCATCTTACAAATAAATAATTTATCTATTTTCCATATATACATATCCATATATCCATATATATGTAAGACTGCTTCAATTCAATTCAGCTACTTTAAAAGGAGCATGAAGCCAAAAATATTTTATCTCATAACACTTAAAATATTCGACTAGTTTCGAATGAATATTCCACTTTTATTTTACATATACAAAGTTTATTTTATTTCATTCAATCAAATCGCATCAATCACTACGGCTTCGCGAGCGAGACCGACTTAATTAAACGCGGATTTAAACTGAACAATACCATAAGACAGCGAAAGGACGAAAATCACTTTATTTAAGTCGAATCTGCGACCCGTTGACGAAGAGCTGGCTCCTCTAAAGTCCTTCACCTCGCCACGACTCGGCCTCAGCAAAGGGGCTTCGGTGGAGTCCTTCAACTCCTCAGGACACGGTAACATTTCCACGGGGATCTGGAACAGTCTCTTCTGAATGCCTATCCTGGTTTGGTTGTGATTGGCCGGATCTGAAGTGTCTTTTTGGGCATCATCGAACATTTCGTTTTCGAGATCTCCCTTAAACGTTGCCTCGTCGACGTATTCGTATGTAGTCTTTTGGCTGACAATTTTGTGAGTAGGTTGCTTATCTTGTAACTGATTGCCGACGTTATGGTCGATCGAAGATCCTTCCATCACTTTTTGTTTGATTAACGCGTGATCTAAGTGCAGTTGAGATGGTTCGACGAAACAAATTATCTGCTCCAGGGATTCTTTCGTTTTTTCATTCTTCGTATCGTTGCGGAGGGCATGCATCCATGTTAGGCGGCAATCACAAGTGAAGCTGTTATCTGTTAAAGAAAAAGAAATGAATTATTTGATCCAATTAAACAATCACATTGTTTCAAGGCATTTCGTCTTATCGAGAAACTATATAATTCAAAGTACAAGTCTACGCAGTGGTCGCTTTCCATATGTATTCGGGCGAAATCGGGTTGGAAGTTTGCAAACGATGGTAAATCACAGATGACAGGTGTGCTTGTACCCATTAATAATTCATACCCGAAGACGTCGTACGATTCGTATAACAAATCTATAACGTATGTTGGAAAATTATTCAAATATCCACGACATATTTCATAATAGCACAATCAGATACTGTAAAGTTTCCTCTAGAAACAATCAACATTAAACGCTTCGAACCGCATACGCGTTAAAAACTTGTTCCCCACAAACGTATCGTTTATTGTTCACAGAAAAATTCACTGCGGAAAAGTAGCGCTGACTATCAACTATTCAAGTTTCCAAGAGAGAGTACTCAACATTTTACTAGCGCGCATTTTGAGTTTCCGCATTCACCGCGAGAAAAATGTTGTATGTGTGTTTCTCGGTTCTAAAAGGAAAATCGTGGTGTTTACATTCGCAATGTGAAGAAAATTTCACCAGTTCGAGCAACGTCTCTTCG
The DNA here is from genome assembly GCA_028571205.2 of Hydropsyche betteni. Classification (NCBI taxonomy): domain Eukaryota; kingdom Metazoa; phylum Arthropoda; class Insecta; order Trichoptera; family Hydropsychidae; genus Hydropsyche; species Hydropsyche betteni. The sequence continues at coordinate 8,269,128 of JAOXNN020000004.1, forward strand.
CACCGCCGCCGCTATACGAAACAGACATTTTAAAAGCGCGGTTTCTTAACGGGGCAATTTCGGCAACTTTCTTTCGGTTAATATTGAAAGTTTTCCATGTTAACATTTTTTAATGTTTTCTAACGGCACTTTTCGCTCCAGACGATCTTTTGAGAACGCGATCCTCCGTCCGTAACATATTTCGTTAATACATTTATTATGAAAGTCTTAAACATGTTATCGCCCTTTATAAAGAAAATTTCTATTATATAAACCCTCATTTCTTAATCAGATCATATAATATTTTATGTAAATATCTGTTATTGAAGTATCGGATCGCCCGAAACAAAAGACGACATAATTCCATTCTCCGGCATGATCACAGCTATCGCTTTCAGTTTTCAGCAGTAATGCACTCGAGACAATCGAGACCTCACTTAGTGCCAATATTTTGAAAGATAATACTACCTCCACGAGCCCGGTACGAGAATTTATAATACACAATATAAGTGCGCGCACCTGAGTCGTAAACGGCGTCCCCATGGCATGGCTAATGGCTGCGCAAACGGTCCACTAATAATGGTGTTTAGATACGGAGGACCAGACAGGACAACTATGGGGCTCCTAGCCTCATCTTTAAGGGTAAGTTATCGTGTAAAAGTGGTTTATAACGGGACGACATCATACTTAGGTCGCGAAGAGTTTGGGGTTCTTATCCGCTCGTATATGGAAGCCTTAAAATACGTAGATTCGATCTTAATTCGGTGGGTTGGGCGTATGTTTCGAAGGTAGTGGGTGTTATGGATTGGTCGGTGTTGTTTAATATATTTTTAAAATGTTTTCCGAAATTAGTTATTCGATTTAGGGATTTTTTATATTAAATTTATATTGATTCGGCGTTAAGTCAATATTTTATATGATTTATTCAATTAATTTTGAATTTTATGCGTAAAAATATTGTGATTTTCAAAATTAATTTAATTCCTATACAAACTTTTGAAATTCAGTTTACTTTGTTTAACATTTCGATAGTGATTTATTTATATAGAATTATTATTAATCTTATTTTTTAAAATTAGTAACCTTTATACAACATCAAAATTTCCAACATTTTCATTAATAAATATTTATTTATTTATGAAATTTTGTTTTATCAAATTCGAAAATTCGGCATCTTTATGATTTTTTTATATTTTAAGAAACAATATATTATTATTTCTACTTGTTTAACGTAACAAGTCTTTTATGAAAATAATTGAATTACGAAATAATTTGTCGACTTCGCGTTTTGAAATGTTAATCGTAATAACCGACGAAACTTTTCACTTTTCGCGAATGATAAATCAATAAAAACACCCGGAAGCCGTCTCCTTAATTTCTTCCCGTAAAAAGAAAAAAATGAGTGACTTTTCGCATTTCGCAACGTTCTCGCGCGATAAAATAAAATCAAATAAAATAAAAAGTCGGCCAAAGGGGACATTAAGACATCCTCGCCTTTGAGATTGTGCTACGAAAAAAATGAGACTGTATAAAACCGAAGCGGCAGAATGAAAATACATACAACAATAATATAATATAGGAGCAAAAAAATCGTAAAAGTGACGCCGCGAAAAGTACGCTCCACGAATTTTCGCATCCTTTCGTTAATTCGACTGACGTAGGAAGTCACCCAACTCGTATATGCCCCGCTGAAAAGTGCCTTTTTCTGTTTTTGTGCAAACTTTGGATCTTTTGCAAACCTCGCGAGCGCGGATCAGCTCCGAACGAATTGAGCTAATTCCTTTTGTAAGCGAACATGCGCGCGAATTTTATTGCGAAAAGTTTGCGAAGACGTGAATTCCAGTACAAAAGACATTTAATGCTTTATTTTTGTACTCTTACACGCCGAGGAACTACGATCCCCAGTCGTTTTAATAAAAGAATTAAACGCGCTTTAGAGTGCCCCGATTATACCGTCGTGTTAAGCTATTGTTAAAAATGTATAAAGGGGTTTTAAAATAATGAAAATATTGCAGTATCGAATGAATAGGTTTATCGGGTGACCGTTTTTCTGGACAAGGGCCGCGACCTACATACAGTACAATGTATTCATGAGTAATTTTCACAATTTCGCCGAAAGCTACC
>JAOXNN020000004.1:8271330-8290695 GCA_028571205.2 Hydropsyche betteni
TTTCTGGACAAGGGCCGCGACCTACATACAGTACAATGTATTCATGAGTAATTTTCACAATTTCGCCGAAAGCTACCCTCCCATATTTGGCGAAAAATATCCACTGATATTTGATTTACGGCCAACGTTTACGCGGCAAATTTATTACAAAAGCCTCGGCTTTTTTTACGACCGAAGAAAAAATATTTTGAGTGATAGATTTTTACGATGCTCGCATTAAAGATGTGCATAAATATCGTTGCATAAATGTATACATTATCGCTTGATGCGAATAAGGAGCAGATCGTATAGAATACAGATAAAAGCGAACTCAATAAATCGACTACGCAATCCCTTTATTATTACGAATAATTTTGCCGAATACAGATCGAGCTGACGCATATTATTCAATTTCATATTATATAATTTGATAAAGTCATCGTGGCAAAGTTATTTTTCAGACGTCTGTCTTTTTTGATTCGTATGAAAAATGTGGGATACTCACCGTCTAACAAGAGTAAGCTTGACGCGTTCTTGAGGTTGTCCAGTATGGGCCTTATGTCGTCCAAAGTAAGGGTCTGAAGTCGGTTATGACTCATGTCTAAATACAACAACCACCTCACACCTTCCAAAAGCCCACCAGTGAGGGCAGTGAGTCGATTATCTCTCAGTGATAGTTTTTTCAACTGGGACAGACCGTCGAAGGCTCGCTCCGAAATAAATTTCAGCTCATTTTTATCCAAATTCAACTCTTGAAGGTTCCATAGTTCTGAGAATGTTAAGTCACCCAGCATTTTCATTCTGTTTTGTTTCAGATGTAGAATTTTTAAATTAGCGAGCCCATCAAATGTATGTTTGTTCAACGTCACAATAGAATTTTTATTCAAATCCAGCTCTAAGAGTTGAACTAATTGTATAAATGCTCCGTCTTGAATTACCGTTACATTGTTGTTCGCAATATTCAACATTGTCAATACTGGTAAATCTATAAAGCAGTTCTTTCCTATCTCAACAATTCTGTTTTCTTCTAACGACAATGTTGTCAAATTCGATAAATGTGCGAAAGCATTCTGCTCCAACGTCACTATTTTATTCATCGAAAGCTTTATCTCCGTCAGCGATGACAAATTGGCAAACGCAAACGGATACACATCATTTATATTCCCATACTTGATATTAAGCTTCTTCAACTTACGTAAATACCTCAAAGCTCGCGTGGGAACAAAGTTGAGAGCTCCGTCGGATCTTATGGTGAAAATCAACTCTTCCAAACGATTTTGGAACTGGAAGGCGTCCCAGATGGGATCGTCAATGGGCAATGCACCTTTGAAAACCCAACACTCCGCCTGAGAAATATTCGTCAGCCCTATAGCACCGCAATAACAATGCACTTTCTGTTCTCTGTCAGGGCTGTCGCATAACTTGGCCACCTGAGGTCTCTCCGAAGTGCCAGCTTTGTCTTTTCGCCTCCTTTCGCCACTCTGCTTGGCGTCGGCCTTTTGGAATATAAACAGGATGCATATCGACAGTAAAAGGATCTTAGACATGCTCAATTTGTTGGTAAATTTTGCCATTTCGGATGGTTGAGTCTCGAGTTCTGAAAAAATAAATGAAAAAAAATCTATTATTTTCATGAATAAATTTTGTTTTATACGTGATTTTGAGATGTTATTTCGAAATTTTTAAAATTTTAGCTCTTTAAATATTACGATATATCATTCTTGCATATTATAAATGTTGCAGAGATATAATCGTACGTTATGAGCTGTAATTGTGACAATTATTACACGTTTATTATCTAAAATTAGATGTTGTTGTTATTGTCAGTTCACAGGACAGTTAAACGTCATCAATTGAAAAAATTCATTGCATTATTAAGTCGAATTGATCGCGTTTTACACAGTATCAACACCTACGTTTATTTTTCAAAATTGAACCATATACTGAGACAGCAAAAATTAACATTATAATACCTTTTTTTGTTTCCAATGAGTTGTGAAATAAAACTTTTAAATGTAAAACGCACGGTTTAATATTCATGAAAGAAATTAGATGAAGTTTCCTTTACATTATTACAGTATGAAAGCTCAAAAGTAATAGGACGATTTCTTTATGGAATTTTTGAAAATTTAAGATAATATCTCAAATTGTTACGTTATAAAACGAACGCTTAAACCGATAAACTGGCAGGTAAATACCGAAAGCGCCGTCAGTATAATTTGGATGGCAGAATAATGAAATTCCTGCAGCGCGGGAAGGAAGCTTTCCCGCAAGAAGAAGGACGTCTGAAAGCTCCTTCCTCTGAATTCTAAAAGGAAGAAGACGAAAGCCTCCCTCTCGCCGAATTTTAATTTAATATCCGACGATAATAACGTTACATTTTTCGAAACGGTCAACAAAAAAATATGACCGAGCGTTAAAGAAGAGACTGAAAAAACTCGACTTTATCTCTCAGTTTACACAGCGCAATGTCCAAACATCGTAAAATGAAATTTAAAACACATTTGACAAATTCCACATTAATATTGAAATATCCTTGTATAACTCTATTACGTATAGTAAACTTTTCTTTCAGTCTTAAGAAGAAGAAATGAATTTCTTCCGATAATTATCCTTATATTTTTTCATAAAGATGAATCTCAAAGAATAGTCTTTTCAGCGGAGATTTCTTTGCTCTCTTTTAATATTGATTCGGCTCGCGTTCATAAAATACGACCAAATTATCCGGGTCGTATAAATATTCAAATGACGACGAATCGAAAAAGCAATTCTTTATATGGACTGAGTGTATTTCAAAAAAAATCTCATTAATCGTTTCGAAATCGAAACAGAGGATCTTCTCAAATCGACAAAAAACCTCCTCAAAAATTATATCGTGGCACACAAATCGATGCAAATTTATGTAAAGCAATTCATTCGGGATTCAGTTATATTTAATTTTCAACGGGATGTTGTTTTTTTCGTTCGTCGTTCATTTTGATTTAATCAAATTTATTAAGGCGATATAGAAGTTTTCTCGTTACTTCGCACGGTAGGGAAAATCTTTGTGTCGATGTCCTTTTAAAATTGTCTTCATTTTATTGTTTTGTAACTTAGTGCGGAAAATTACCTCCGCCTTTTTGTTTCTTTTTGGTCGTCCCTCTCTATAGAACTCACGTTTTTTACAATCATTTGTTTTCGTTGTTCGTTTTTCCTTTTATCTCGCACCGGGAAAGAGATTCAATTAACAAATTTCCACGCTCTGCACTCCATACATTGCACACAAGTGGATTTCAATATTTTTATCTGGCATTGCAGATTAATGGTGTTTAAACTTATTTTTAACACGTCACCTAGAAAAATATAGACGTGCTACGTATTTTTCAGTTTAACTACGCTATCAATTCTGCTCGACGACCAGCATCTTTTTAAAGGTGCTTCTCCCAGTCTGTTTCATTTTATTTTCGGGATCTCCGGAACGAACGAGCGTAGAAGATTCAGATATACTATAATTTGAAATCTTATTGTTTTTACCGAGGGTGTCGTCTTCAGTACATTCAATTTGCCGTTATCGTCACCTTTATAGAATTTACGATTGCCTCCGCTCCTTCTCTAAAAGGTTTACCAAAGGACGCGCAGATCCTTTTGCAGAATATCGAATCCGCCTTCGTATTGTTTTCCGATAACTGTATCAATCAAACTCTTTGATTTTTACCGTCGCCATTGTCTGGCAGAAAATGAGAAAACGTACTCCGATAGGCAATTATCATACAGCATTGCGATAAAACGTAACAATAACCGTTTCTGTCGTTTGAACTATTCCGAGCTCAAATATTAGATTTCGTTCGAACGTACAAGATATTTCAAAGGATACTTCAAACGTACTTGAAAATTCTACCCGCAACGAATTATTATTTAAGGTTCTATCGCTCAGACTGAATTGAAATGGGTTCTGACGCGATTTACATCTTCCAATATCCTTTATATATAATATTATCAATATGGGCCAGAACGCGTATGAAATCTGAGGCTTGCTTAATTCAACGCATATAGCTGCTGTCAATAAATTTCGGATATCAATAAAATACATATACAATAATATGTGCGTACCGGAAAACGTTTGAACGAGTACTCGAAATATGTGTAGGTATTAATAAATTTATCAAATCCGTGTAATTCTATTATATTTCTGGAGAATATTCAAAAGGCGCACTCACTGATTGATCAATCGACATGCTCGTTATTTGATATTACGTATTAGATACATAATTAGAATCAATTACGAACGCTTTGTCGATTACAGCTTTCTGTTGAGCGACCTTTTAAAATTTTCCCTCGTTAATCTCGATGACTCAATTATCTATGCATCTCAAGTCTAATTTTACGATCATGTCGAAACAATAATGAATAGAAAATGTAGTTAGCATACTTGAATTAGCATTTTGATTTTTACAAAGATCTCGTTAAATATCACATTTAAATTTGATTTATGGAGATGAACCTTATGTGAAAATAATATATTACTTTTACATAAAATTAAAAACTTTTTCGTCTTATTTTTTTTTACTTGTGAGTAAAAAAAATCAAATATAATATCCTGTACCTTTGAAATATCACTTAACATACCAGTAGGTACATTTATAAACCATTTTATATTAAAAGCGAAAAAATATCGATATTTTTACTCGAGCGACGTTCGCGTTTGATATTTGATTTGAGATGTTCTTTCGTCGAATTTATATGCCTCTTGTCAATCTGCGAAGCTTCTAGAGCGAATTTCAAAATATTCGAACGTATAATACATCATATTCCGTTTATATAAAAAAAAAATACAAAACACAATAAGAAGTAGGCACGTGTATCGAATATCGTGGGAATGCTTTTCGCGACCGATCATTTCGGCACTTCCCCATTCCTGTTCGCGTTAAACTTAAATATGAAAAACCATAAATTTCTCAGCTGCGAGAAAAAAACGAACGCCTTCATATTTCACGTGGCTGGTAGAAGTAGGGGGTTCCCCTTTTCTGGTGGTAAGAGGAGGCTTTCATTGGAAAACTTTTATCATTCGTCGCGAAATTCGCAAGGCTACGCTTAATCGGGGTAAATCGCGACGATAAAGTTATCGGAGACCACATCGGCACCCCGCGGAACAATCCCTCCGCAGAACAAACGCAATAATTCACGAAATTTCCATCCCCCAATCCGAACAAACGAAGGTAAATATAATCTTCAACGGGACACCGTACGTATCAAAAATACGGGCCGGCATTGTTGAACACTTCGTTCGATGTTCCGCGGATGTAATTGCTGACATAATTTATCGTTGTTGTTTTTCGTGTTCGAACGTAATTCTTGTTTTGAAAATGAATACAGTTTAAGCGATCAAGATAAATAATTCATTTGAATTGATGGAACATGATGTGTCTAAAAATTTTAAGTGAATGTAACTTGCATCGAAATTGTGACCACATTACATGTTGTTTAACTTTAAAAATCTAAGAAAATCATCACATTTATAAAATAAAACCATTTACGTGATTAAATATTCAAAAGAAATCAAACAGTCAGAAAATTTTTGATGGACCGTGTTGATGATTCCCGGAAGAAAATCCACCCCCACCAAGGAGCTGCGGGCTTTGATAAATTTTCTCAATTTGGAAAATTCGCCGGGCGTTACAACACCCAAACCACACATACACTCACACTTTTCACACATACCCCAACACACAAACATGGCATACTTAATAACGCTCGCGCATCCTTAAATTACGTCGGCGGCCGAATTCCGAAAATATTTCATACCCTGGCTTATGCGCTCGCGGATTTCGCATAGCTGTTTTTGACTCGGTCGTAATTGAGTTCGAACACGCCCACTCGCTTAACGCTCTCGAAAAATGATACAGGCCAAATATTTATTCTGTTGATGTGCTTGTCGCTGAGTGCTTTATGATGGGGTCATTTATTGGTTTTTTTTTTTGGGTGTGAGTGAAAATTCAGATTTTGCGGATGTGATTTGCGGAGATAGTGGGCTTCGTTTTGTATGAATTATGATATGTTTTCGTTTCGCTGGTGAACGTTCATTATGCCGGTTACTCTGCAAATCACTAAATCTAACAAACTGGATCATAAAATGATAATGTGCTTTATGTGCAGCGATTACAGGAGAGCATGCAAATAATTTAGCATATAAGCGGAAAGCCAATTTGGTTTAAGTTATATTTAGTATTTTACTTTATATGAAATACAATACAATACTTTTTATATATTGGGAATATTTGCGTACTGAAAATCACTAAATATTTTAATTTATTCATAGTATTACTATTTATTATAACTATAAGTCAAATCATATTAGATGTAAAATGAAATTAGCATTTTTATTTTTATTCCTAATACCAACTTTTTTATAGAAAATATAATTTCTTCCAATTCAGCACGTTAAATACGATAAAATAATATGATACTGATACAATGAAGCCAGCCCATCTGATAAAATTTACCCGATTCCAATTATATCGTTGAAAATTCGCTGTTCGCTGAGTATATAAATTGAATATCGCACATTTACCGTATCCAATGGTGATTTTTCATGTAAACACGAGCCGTTAATTATAATAGAAAGTGTCTCGCACTTAACATACAACCATTAACGTATCAGAGGCCGTTTTATTCATTAGCCGAATAGGCCGTTTAAGCGATTCGTTAACACAATGTTGCGCAATTTCCACGGCACAACATATTTACATTAGTATTATAAATAGGGGACTCTTCAGCTACCAATTAGTGAAAGCTTTGAATTATTGCCGAGTGCGCGCTCCCACTAAATTTATGCGGGTTTGAACGCGTTAAAACGCGAAATCTCACAAAGTCATCGATCGTTTCCCACGTACATATATACTACTTTGAACGCGTAAATAATATGTTACAAATAATACTTTTCAATAACAAAATCAGTTTTTAAGGCAAAAATATGAGTTTGAAAGTCTTGCAAAATAATGTTACATGTTATTATATGTTTTCTCTCGTTATTTTGATTCATAATATTTGATTTAATATCTACCTACTCTCAATTTTATGTATTATTTCTACTTTAACAATTATTCAATACGGCTAAAAAACGACATAAAACCATTCGATTTATTTTTAAAAAATAATTAACAATCACGTACATCACAAACAACAAACAACAAATATACTGATAATTTTTTACAAAAAAAAAACATTTCGTAAAATAATTTAATTCTATTCATAACAGCAATTTAACACAATTTATATATAGAATACAACGAAACGTTAGCAAACAAGACAATAATTCGATACCGTCGAATGAAGGTGCGCTGCTTTAATGAAAAGCCGAAGCCGGGTCCCGTAATGACTTTGACCCGATCCAACGGACCGCACTCGCTTCTGACCCCTTTTCCGACATGGCTTTCCCGCCGAGCGGGACCTGTTCAATTTTCCGTTGGAAAAGCGGCGACTTTTCGCAGGTTTTCCTCGCGAGTTTTCCCGGCGCAAACACGGCTACGCACGTAAATATATGCGCTTTTACGACTGAGCGTTTTTCACTGCGAATTAATTTCGCCCGGCGAGATTTGTTTGTGCAAGTTTTCTGATGTTTTTACGATGCGTTTGTGTTTTTTTTTTTTTGTATATATTTTTTTTAAATTTTTATCATTATTTTACATAACACACAGATGATACTTGTAACATATACCCAACATATTATTTTTTATATTTTATTAATTAAAAAAATAAATATTTGAACGGAAATGATTTATTTATTATTTGCAATGAGTAGACGCGAAGTTTGAGACTGAATAAAACGAATCGGAGTACGTCTAAATCAAAAAAACAATATAGCGCGAATCGAAGCTTCATCGTGGCACTTTCAAGCGGAAGACTGTGAAAAAGAAAGCTTTTTCGCCTGAAATTTATGCCACGCTTTTAGTGCCGCTTTGTTAATCTGAAACACTTTCTTAAGCTCAGCGTGGTAGTTTTCCGTTTTATTATAGAAATATAAGGCGGCCGGATAAGCGGAACGACCGAATAGCAAAATACGTTCGATACACACATAAAAAATAAGAAAAACAACAATGAATTATTCATAAACTCGACCTTTGAGAAAAGAGTCACGATCGATTTTTAAATCGGGAGATTTCCGGAACGCCAAGACACTGGTGGATTCGCATCGTCGCATCCGCTAGACAAGCACCTCATGAAATTCACACAAACGTATTCGCCAACACAAAATCTTTTTTATATTATTATATAAATCTCAACAATGCTTGTATTTTTATATTTCATCAATCAAAAATTTTTAACTTTAAAAGTTTCTAGGTCCTAACATTTTTTAATTCGATCGTTCAAAGTTCATCTTATGCACTCGATCTCGATGACTTTACAAACTCTCGCTTTATCATCGGAATCTTTCCGAATAATTTTTTTTTTTCTGTATATTTTCTCGGCCGTCGATTATTCAAATTTCATTGTTGGCACGTCCAAGACGAAACGCAGAAGTGGGCGGCAAAGTTTTCCGTTAATATCCGAAGTTGTTCGAGCGTTCAGTCAGTCGTGCCCGTTGTAAAGGAGAGTGAGTAGTATCACAAAATAATTTCTCCGCTATCTCCAGCGCCGTAGCTACGAGTACTAATCGTCGCTTGTTCTAGTTAACTGAATAAGCGCTTCCTTTATAAAGTTAATATTTTAAGTTGGCGAGTAAAGGATAAGGCCATTTAGCAATTAGGAGTGGCGCGATGCGAATTTACACGCCTTGCAGTTTAGTTGCGTTTCATGACATTTTCTGTTCCGTATTCAAGACAATTTTTAATTTTTGAATCCATAAATTTAATTAGTTTTAATGGAAATCGTATCTTCATTTAAAACAACCTGTCCACGCCCACTGCTAGACAAAGGTCTCCCTGATGTTTTTCCATTTAACAGTATAATCAATTTTTTTTTTAGAAATCAAACGACTTTCTATTATTAACTTCGTATAAACAGTTTTTTTATTTATAATACAACAAAATTATATTTACTTTGATATAAAATTTTATCCATAATTAATTTTCATATTATAACAACTTAATCTTAATTGAATATTTAAGCTCAATTTCCTTTACCCTTGTTTATAATAAATTTAACACAAATATAATATAAATAAATTTAATACAAAATTTTCAAATAAAAAAGCTCGTTCTGAACTTTCAACTGAAATTTAAGCTATCTAAATTATTTCTATTAAAATAATTACTGTCAAAGAGAAATGCAAAATCTTCGAGCGCGCAAAAACACTTCACCTTTTTGCTAGCGGTCTAAATTTTCGAATTAAAATATCGTCTCGCAGAATTGACAAATGAAGTGTACGTCGAGACGGAATGAGAAACTGGGAATTGTACTACACATAATACGTACTCGCATATATAAATGTACGTATAAAGTCGGAATTGCGGGGGCGGCGAAGCAAAAAGCGATTTGGGACCTCGCTTAGAGACCTAGGAATATATACTGCACGGGGCTGAGACTTCGGTTCGTTAATAAACGCCCGGAACGAAGAGATTCCGATTTTTTTCAGATCTTTTTTCGCCTCTTTTTGATGCTCGAATTTAAAGAATCGGTCGTCAAAAAGGCGGCGGTGAAAATTTTTCTCCGGATTTTCCGGGTCTCGCGGGTGAAAGGAAAAAGTCTCACATATTGCGACGTATAAAGTTTTGCTGTGTTGAAGCGTATTTTTCTCGTATGTGACGTTTAATTAAACGTGCTTATAAATATAATATATATATATATATTTTTTTTTAATATTTTGTACTCGTGCTATATTCAAGCCTTCTTTTGTATATTGAATAAGCATGGCTTATTTATGTATTATTAAGTTTCGGCTTATTCAAAATTGAATCATTTTTTAAATGTTGAATAACAAGTTGTTTGAACTTCAAAACTGGGAGGCACATAATTATAATGTAAAAACCCTCAAACGACCTGAACGAAGGTGCGGTACACCTATGAATTTTATACCCTTCTACCAAAAACGAAAAGTTCGGTCCTATCGTCAAAGTTTACGCGCTTCGTGTAATGGTGAAACCCACGAGGCATATGTTCGGCTTTAGCAAGTTTTATATGATTTTTACTTCGTGGGGTCCCATGTGGCACTTCGAGGCCGCTGAACCAATTTTCGTTTCGCAAATTGTTAAAATTCTTACGCATTTTTTCAACATCTTTAGCGAATTTTCCGTAAAAACATTTTCAATTTTCTCTAATAACGTTTCATATCGTAACGCCAACGATAATAACCGTCACGATTTATATGACATATGTTATTGTAAAATAGAAACGTGTAGTTAACTGTTTGGCAACGTTCTCGCCACGGTCAGCTAAAAGCTCCCCGAGTCATGCCGCAGTATAAATACAACGAATGCGTTTGATAATGGCGGAATTCGATTAAAAAAATAAATTCGTATAAAGCGACAAACGGGAATATATTTGGGGTCTCGAAAGCTGCTGCCCCATTTTTATTTCGTTTTTATTCATTTCGAATTTATCGGCAAACAATTAAAACGCGGAGGCGGCCCCGAAAAAAAGGCGTATAATAGTAATTTTTATTGTAGCGCTCGCGGATTATCGCTGTCGCTATGAAACAACTTTATTGCTGAACATAATTACTGCGAAAAATGCTATTCGAAAATCGGGATAAAGCTACGTAAATTCCACACAATGCTCCCCTAATGAAAAAATCGTTTTTGTTTACATTCAGCTAATTTGCGTTCCCATTTATTAATCAAGTTTTATTTGGCGCAGTGTGAGCTTTAATGATTTTATTTTCGTTTGCATCATAATTTGCTTAATAGAAAAATCGACTGTGATATCAAATGAATAATAAAATTAATTTAATTCGTTAATATAATCTAAATTTAAAACATTTTTCTTGTAATAAATATAGACGTGTTCATATTTCAGTAGCTATCGTTTGTTTCTCAAAGTGATTTGTTTAAAATCTTACAGTTGTCAAAGTGTCAAGCTTGAAGTGCTTCACCAAAATCCACTCAAATTTCTTTCTATTCAACTCGGAATAAAGGAAACCGATTTCTATTCGAAAAATAGGAACGTAATTTATTGTATTGAGCGAATTAAGTCCTCTTGAATAATTCATAAGCGTCTGAAAGAGACTTAAAAATTAATTCCTATATTTTCGTACGTACTGTACTGAAAATATTTCTAGTGTGACGTTAACAATTTTGCTACGTGGCAATTTTACACTTTTAAATCAGCCTGCGTGCAAAATATAAAGTAGCAATAATGAAGTTATCGTGAAGAAAATTCTTATTAACATACATATTGTGACCCTTTGAGGATAAGTGTGTTTTAAGAATAATACTTTCATCGCGTGAGTTTTGTACTTAATTCATCGAATATGAAACGACTTTTTTTTCTAAACACAATCAGTTAAAGTAATCTTCAAATGAAAATAATAATAATGTCATACAAACTGAATTAGTGCTTTTTTTGCGCGTTTTTAAACTTTTACAGTTTATCTACAAAAGAATGTAATTCATCTTATTTAAAGTTGAGATATACTCGTTTCCAGATAAAACCTTTTGTTTTAGGAAATCGCAGGGAAAAAATTATCACAACACCATTTCGCACTTACTTAAATGTTAAACGACCAAATGGCACGCATTTAAAAGACTATTTTATTATTCTATACATACATTAAAATGGCCATAAATATGATTCGGACCATTTAAAAAGTCAAATCTTTTTTAAAAAGCGTCCTTTATATAATGTGTGCGTAGGTTCGTGTTCGAATTCCTTTTTTTAGCGTACGAATTCAACTCTACGGGGCTTTTATCGACAGCTTTTACAGAACGAACATTTAATTTTTTTACGGGTCGAGCTTTTGTAACGATGAAAATTTCAACGGACGAACACTGCAATAGGCAGTTCTGGTTTGAATCGATTTTCCCCGTAAATTGTTCGAAATTCTCTCTGAGTTTTGATTTATTTGAAATATTATTTTCGTTTCTACAATTATACAATGCATTTATACTTATTTTCATAAAATTGTGACTTAATCATCCTAAAAAAAACCAAGTATGAAAACTATTTTTAGTTATTCGCTCTAGTATTTATTTCGTAAATGAAATATCTATCTCAATATCCTCTTATATAAATAAGGCTATAAATACATTATAGATAATTGTTTTATTCGAAAAATAACCGTTTTTCTCGACAATAGTTAATTTCAACAAGTGGTATACTTAGTCTTTCCCCTCGAGTCCAACAACACTTAATGGAACCATCAAACATAGTGAAAGATTACCGTCGTTTCAAATGAAGAAACATCGAATATAGGGTACTCCCGTTTATTCGAGCAATAAAAGGATAAACGTAACAATCGATGTGAACCACCATCAAATAACCGATATTATATTAAAAAGAATGGTATAATATTCATTTATGGAGACCGTTTCACTTGTCGCTTCATGGAGTTGTTTATTATTTCAGTCAATTTCCTTCAATTTAAATATGAATATTTACCATAAATTTGGGCGAAAAGAAAAATATACACGTTTTACGACAACATACCCACGATGAAACTTTTCACTCGATTTACTCAACAATATTTCCGAACGCGCCAAAAAACGCCAACGACTCAATATGTTAACGCCTGTCAAAAGCTCGTTGAAAAGCGGACCATGGGAGGCGGTCGTGCAATTAGGACACCACTGACTTGATAACGACCCGCCGATGGCCTCAGTCGGAGAAACAGAGTGTTGGACATCAATCCAGCCCAGGACATATGGAACATAGCCATCGGAAGAGTCCTCTGCCGAAAAAACAGCGGGCATATATCAACCGGGCCGGGGCCAGGGCCGGATTAAGAAGCCGGGCATGAATCACGCGCGGGACGTCTCTTTATTGCCGTTCCTGGCCGTTCGAAAGGTATGTGTGTGTGTTTCATGTGGGGACTTAGGCCTCTCGTATTCGTATGTTCCCGAAATTAATGACCCGATAGTTTCTGCACGATAAAATCTCAGTGAATTCTTTTGGCACGGAATAGATTAGACGTAATTGTTTCGCGGGCACGCAATGAATGTTAGTTATTTTTTGTCGTTTGTATTAAGCTCGTTTTTGATGGGGCTCGTTATCTGCGTATGTATCGTTTGATGATTCGAAAAAATCAGGGTAGATTAGCGAGATTGTTTTTCATTTGTTCTTGGAAAAGGAGGTTGTATTGATTTTTGCAGGAATTTTGAAAATTAATATAAGAGAGGTGGAAAATATTTTGCGTGAGAGCAAGAGCGAGAGTAATCAGCTAAACGAGGAAAACCTGATGGAAGGACTTCAGGCAAACAATGTCAAGTCGTCCAATCAACCGTATAACGAAATAATCCAATTAAATTGATTTATTACACTAACTGAATTTCAAATTGGACCCTTCGGTTGCGAATTGAGCGAACAATTCATCAGCTCTTCCAGCAAAATTATATAATTCGACTTTGCTCGCATTCTTTGATTTCAAATAATGTCCCAACAATTTCGACATCGCGAAAGAGATATTATTGTAATAAAGAAATCTGTAATACAATGAATCAAGATATAGCTAAAAATATCGGTTTTATGATTAATTTTAATCGTGATACTTTCTTATTACTTCATATCAGAAAGTAAAAAAAATAATCTGTCTTCGGCACTGAAGTCGGAAATAGAACCGTTTAAACTTCTGCGTTATGTGCCATTCGAAAAAGCGAGAGTTTTTGGATTTTTTTTACCTTTTAACTGTAACATTCGTCCTAATTTCAGAGAAGTTTTTTAATAATTTCGATATTACTTTTTCACTGCCGGCCACGACGATACTGAATTTTTCAAATTCGCTCCCTTACTTTCTACATTTTTGCGCGCACAAAAGCATTATTCCAATTGAATTTTCGCCACTTTTGTGCTTCGTCCGTTTTCTCAAACAAACACCTTTTTCGAAGGACCCTTCCGGGACCACAGACCGCGGCTTGAAATTGTTCCCTGATGAGAGGAAGAGAGTCCTTCCAGTTACGCGTACATTACGTACTGTGCGCGGTCGGAAACTTTCCTTCTATTTTACCCAGAAGCAGTCCCAAAATAAAAATAATTATAATAAACGAGTTTTCAAAATAGTTAAAATTTTCAGAGGAAATTTTTGTTGAAAATATTTGATAACAGGATCACTAAAAACTTTGAATTGGAATCGTTAACGAATTGTTCATTTGCATTGAATTTTTTGTTCGAATATTTCTTCAATTCGAGTGTATTATATTCAATTTATTAGATCTCAAGCGATTCCGGTAGCCAAAAGTACGTCAATCGTAAAAAGGGCGTAATGTGTTAAGCGAGTAAAGAGAACTCTTGGGACCGAAACGGTAGCCTGACCCAGCAAAACGTGCCAGAGAATTCGTCTTATTCCCAAAACTTCACATACCAGTTATAAAAAAGGCACGTATGTTGCTACTGTACCCAAAAAAAGACATTTTCATCAATTTCACGATATTCTAAGCAACCTTATAAAAATTTCAATATAATCTTCAAAGTTCCACGGATCGATCTAACGAGCAAAACGCCCAAGTTTCTCATTCGACTTTCAACGAAGCCCTCAATCTATCTCAACCCATTAAAACTGCTCAAGAAATCGCGATTTTTTTTTTTCTACATTAGCAAAGTTTACCGCAGCTGACCGACATTTTCGACGCCTGACCGTGTCTAATTAAAACCACCTCATACTACGGTTGCACTTCATAATTAATAACGAAAGTTGTGTAGTAGTTGAGGCTCGGGTTTGCTCCATATTTGCACGAGTGCCAATATCGCTTTTGCCCGGTCGGAGTAATTAACTTTTAACTTGGAAGTTCGATAATTGGTGTTTTGCCCGTTATTATCATATTGTATAAATGTATATATGTGTACGTGTATAAAAGGAGAAGTTTTAATTTGATTTCAACACTCGAATATTGCGTAGAGTTATTAAATGGGAATTTTCTCTGAACGAATGTCGCATCGAGAGCAAAAACTTGATTTTCGTTATTGAGATATTCGAACGACGCCAATTTTTCAAATTGCAATTATTTATAAAGTTTTAATCGAATAAAACTTTTACACTTTAAAGTGTTTCATGTTTTTTTTATAATAATAGCATCGTTTCTATATATACAATCTAATTGAAAATATCGACTTTCCAAAGTATTTAATGTCAATATCGTGATTTTCTTCCAAAATTTCCATTCTCATTTCCATCGATACAGATTGATATCGATATTTTTGAAAATCGTATTCACACAGCATAGGCTTTAAAATTGAACTTTCGAACGTACAATTTCGAAAGTTTGACGTCAAAGTTAAATTTTCGATAGCTCCCTTGCCCGAGGGACAAACCCCGAGATTGTCAAAACTGATAATATTTAATTGCAAACAAAAGCCGTCCAACCGAAATCTGCCGGGGATAAAATATACTTTTATTATCGTTTCGAATTATGTATATCTGCTTCGGACAAACTATACAAAGCCTCACTTTGCGCGAAGTGGCACTACTAGCCCATATTATTATTATATTCACTATGAAACACGCAACGATACTGAATCACAAATCTCCTAAGTTTATTTTCAAATTAATAATTCTGCATTATGGTTTTCAAAAAATATATATATATTATATTTTACGATCCGATAAAATCTATCGACAGTTTCACATGAAAAACTTTGAATAACATTCACTTCACCAAATTAAACAGTTCACAATTTAACCATTAAAGCATATAAAGCGACCCGTCAAAGTTGGATCGATCCGAACAAAACTTCTCACCAGGGCACACATCAGCAATCCCGGAACGTCGCAACAGAAACTCGATGTTCAACACGAAAGTCTTTATTTGTTCAATTAACCTCGACGTTCATCATGTGGGCCGACCCTAGAATGTAAACACACACCACCCTAGGCCCCGGCGACGTAATTCATCATGTTTTATTCGTGTCTAAGTAGCTGTAAAACTGGGATGTTATAATGGATGTCTTAACAATGCGCCGCTTCAATTGTTTCCATGACTGACCCTTCAACGCCCACTATTTGCTTTGCGGTTTTCGTGTATTGTTCGGTTATTGCATATTCTCAAAATTTGGATTCAGTTAGTCATATATTAAATGTTTTTAATGTTGCACTGAAGTAAAATAGATATTTCAATATGTATGTCACTGAATATTTTTTGTTCGTGATTCATATCGTTACATTTCCGTTTCAAGTTAACATCGATTCCCTCATATCGTCATATTATAAATAAATGTTATCAAATACCATTTGATGAAGAGTAGTTTTAAAATTCTATTTATTTCTAAAAAAAAAAATTTCAGAACTTTGACAGTATCGGAAAAGCTTTGTTCTATAACAAACTTTATGACGATTATATCGATCGATATTCATTTCAGAATTTGAATTCGTATATTATATAAAGCAAATTTTAAATCGATTATGTATACAGCCTGTCGAATAATCGGTTTCTCGATAAATATTGTGACGTTATAATAATTCGCATTCGCACGCGCTTCGACAAAGGCGCCGTGGGAAACGGTAATTACAATGCGTCCGTATAAACCGCACGTCATTGTTGCGAACCTGATTGCTATTCTAGATAATTAATGTACGCAAACATATTCAAATTGAACCGTTAATTAAAGGGGAAAAATTGCGTTCGATCCAATTTCGCGCGATTTTATAAAACAATTTGGCGACAAAATCGATACTTGCCGCGCAAGGTTTTCCGTTTCATCGTTCAAATTAATGCCAATATGTAGAACTTTTGTTTGTTCTAGGCTTAACCGAATAATATGTTTTTTATGTTGATACTATTTTATATGTTGTGTGAAATAAAAGGTACGATTTTCCGCTTGATTCAATGAACGTTTTCTGTTGAATCGATAGATTTCCTCTCTTTTCCTTGCAAGCCGACACAAAAGTTTTGTTTCTGATCTTTCGCGAAAACTATTTCCTCTAATGAAATAAACGTCGGACACAAACTAGAAGAAAAAGTCCTTATACAAGATATAGACAAGATAGAAACAATTCAGCAAAAGTTCCAATATAGCAAACGACGTTGCCCCGACAATTAATATGTAGCATTAACGAGTAAACATTTTCGCGAAACGAATCGAAAATGCTAAATAGCCTCTTCGTCTCTTTCGTTCCCTATTTTATCTTATTTTTTATTATCATAATGAAAAGCTTCCCGGAAACAACAAAAATACGAAGCGAACAAAAATAATCTCAATTGAAGAAGAAAAAATGCTTTCTTTTAATGAGGTCCGTATTTTAATTCTGGCCGTATCCAAGGGAGACGTCCGCGTCAAATAAATAAGCTGCGATGTTTTGCGAAACGAATTTTTTTTTATTCGAACGAAATGTATATTATTACGTGATACATAATGTGAAACGTATACGTGCTCGAACTCGGTTAACATTCAAATGAGACTAAGGATGATAAATGACTGGGTACGGTTGACTTTATCATTCACTTTCGGGGTGCGTCATCACGTCGCGTTGTCATCGAACAGTCAAAACATAATATAATACTTTAGAAGTTCATTTTTTTATTATTTTGCGTCGTATAATATTTTTGTAATAATTGTCAACGACGATATTATCTGTCTGTGCGACGAGCGGTGGTTGAATTTAACGATGGCGCCGTTCAAATTATTGTTAAGTGCACGAGTGAAATGTATTGAACGCCATGTCCGACATTCAATTCAATATGGGTAATTTGCTTTATTGTGAAATTTTCCAGCACAATTTTTTTTTATCAGCAAATGCACTATTCTTTATTAAATGAATTTTACAATAGAAATCGACTATATAGTTTCCGATCACGCAATGTGTCGATAATGTTATAAAATTGTAATGTATTATTGTAATGTCGTCGAAATTGTATGTATTAGTTGGATTATTTAAAAATGAATTATTTTTCATCGTATATGTAGATTATGGAAAAGTGGATTGAAAGCTTTATAAAATTAAAATTCCCAAAATAAATAGTATTTTTTTTATTCCAATGCTACTTTCATTACGGTAACCCTATATTTTACCATCTCGATAAAGCTAAAAATGTATTTAATTTCATTATAAGTTGTTTCCTTTTTTAAGCAAGATTAATTACTTTAGATAAAAATACAAGAAATTTTACCAAAGTAAATTTTTACCGTGCTTATATTGCGGAAAAAATTAAGCCTGAAACATAACTTGATAGCTTTAATGAGTTTGAAAAATTTAGTGAACATTCAGAACAACCCTTTCTGACATCAATTTATATCGAATAATTCAATTTTCAACTAAATATTTCATTTCGACGAAAAAATATAATACCGAAAATTCGCAATTCAATTCCGACATAAACACGAGAAAAACATTTTGAATTTTGATCGAACGACCAATCGAGAAGATTAATTAGAACCGTATCGGAAAGGCTATATTTTATTGCGAGGAATATTTAACCCGTAACCGCCGCGGGAACGAATCGACGCCGAAAAGGGACATTAATTTTTATTAAGAGCGAAAATTAATAACGGCGAGGATAAATTTTCATTTTTGACAGAAAGATTTGCGGTTTCGGCCGATGTGCTTCTGGAAGATAGATGAAGACGTCTATTGAGATCGCGGGGATTACCCGGGTATTCCGTCATGTTCCCATTGTGGCTGTGCGAATACTGTATTCTGTTATAGAAACATGTTCGAGGTGTGCCGAATCAAAATCTGTGATTTAAATATCGTATGATTTATTCATATCATGTATCATTATCGTATTCACGTAATATATTATTATGATATTCCTTAAAAGTGATAACGCAAAATTTTGTCTAATGTCAATTAGCTTTGTCGTTCAGTAGAAATCAAATTTTTTAGTTCAAATATACCATCCCCTATATATGATAGCGGATTTCTGTGTGTGTGTCCGTCTGTCCGTTTGTGTATCTGTTCGATGACACTCGCGACTTTTTCGCGAATATGGTCTTTATATGCGTATACAAATAACGTCTATAATATGATGTTTATTGCCTACTGCCTCTGGCTTTATCGTAATTGTGACAATAATAAATTAACTGGTTTATTAATTAAATATTAAATATATTCAAATCGAGTACGGACATCGGGTAGCAGATGTTACTACTGGCTTTGCCATTCCAATTTAGACTGTATGCCCATTAAAATAACGGCCATAATCCCAATTTACATCATTCTCGAGCTCAAAAATCGTGACCTCCAAATTTAGTCTTTATGGACATTATAATAACGGCTATAATCTTAGTAATATTTATTTTATCACGTAATAGTATGGTTATAAATTCACAGCTGATGTTATCAACATCGGGCCTATACATTATCCTCTATATATAACAAACGGGCATCGA
>JAOXNN020000004.1:8290795-8323197 GCA_028571205.2 Hydropsyche betteni
ATGGTTATAAATTCACAGCTGATGTTATCAACATCGGGCCTATACATTATCCTCTATATATAACAAACGGGCATCGACTTTTCGCAACAGAACGACTATAAAATATTTTTGCATAGATTTAATTTTTTTATATATAATTACGTAATTCACAGCCGATGTTATTAACATTGGGTCTATATACTAGTTGATTATAAAAAGGAAAATTAATATTTGCTAACTAAATATAGCACCTATTGTTGCTTTTATCCTTGGTAACGTCAAAAATTTGAGCGTAATAAAAATGTGTATGTAGATTTCTTACAACGTGCTTGGACGAATATTGCAACTTTTGATTCTATTCTCGTCCATTCGCCACGAGCATAACCGAAGCGAGTTCGTTGTTCGGGAATGGATTTAATCAAAGGATGCCGGAACAATACCCGTAAATAAATAAATATAAATAATTTAATTAAATCTCGCGGAATTCGGACCGCCTCGCGGGATTGACAAAGGACCGAATTTTTGATCATTGGGACGCGTGCTTTCCGTTAATTAATCGAATACCCGGAATTTTTCCTGAGTATATTTCGAGACGGACGCCGATTTTCGGCGACTTTCGCATCGTGTGGTCCGCAAAAAAAAATATTCCGGCGCGAATCGGACGGAAAATCGACGCCGAAACTTTTTTGATTAACGAGACACTACGGCGGGTGCGTTTCTGCGGTTGTGGACCGGATTTTTCATTTTGAGTTTGAAAATAATCGGAAGGTCGGCCCCTTAAAGATGAAGTTTTTATCGCACTCCTCCTTATATAATATAAAAAAAGAAAATTTATTTTATTATTTCACGGAAACGTTTATTTAATGAAGATTGGATCCGATATAAACTCGAATCTAAATTTGCAAACGTACTGCAAGTCGAATACGTATCCGCTGAACTCTAAATAATGCACATTAACGATTTCACGCACTCACACGGAGCACGTGAAAACGGCTATTTCTAGCTTGCGCGATGTATCCTTCTTTGCCCATTGTTCCAGCATGGTGTTCCCATATCCCCGGGCCGTGTTTACTATTAAGCCTCGCGGAAGTTTCCGCTAATTAAGGGTCCGCGTCCACGGAAAATGAAGTTGGAAATGCGTGAGATTTTCCTTCTGAAGTTTCCGTGACGCGTTTGCGCTTAGGTATAGTATAAGGCCTATCATGTTATGCGTACGTGATCGCACGTCTGCCTCAGTGTTTTCGAAACTTTCTTGCTGGTCTTCTGCAGATGTTTCGCTGTTGGATTGTTTGTCATGTGGAGGTCGTGTTGATTTTGATGATTTATAATGTTGTGCAAAACTTTTTCAGGGGGATTCTTAAGTTGAAATTGTATAAGTTTTCGCAAGAAAATTTAACAAAATTTAAAGTATAACTAAAAAGTTAAAAACTTTTCTTTATGCGAAAAATTTCCTCATTCAGAATTCTACGAAATTTCATTATATTTTTGATTTGATTGAACTCAATCTATTTTTTATATTAAGTATCTAACAAATTATTGATATATTATTAAATCATTAAAAAAATTATTAAAAATTTATTTTTTATTTATTTCTGTTGAAATTCTGTTCATACTGAAATTAAAAAACAAAATGCATAATCAATAAATGAGTGAAGCATTCAATCATACACCTTAAACCATTTCACAAAAAACAATTTCAATATTTCGTTCCATAATTATATTTGTTATCGAAAAGATCTTCACCGATAACATTCATTACACAAACATAATAGTCGATATATTCAATCATAATCAAAATATGATTGCGAATCGACACTTACAACATTTCCATAACCTTAGTAACGAAACCCACAGTTTAGGAAACCTCGTTCGCACCTACCGCCCGTATACGTGTCGCTGTGTCTAATACGTGAAAGTATTCCGTATAAGCTATTAGTGTTGCCGTAAGCCATCACCAAGCACAAGCGGGAGGGGCCTAACGTTTTTATTTGTGTATACGGGTCGGAATTTGCGAGAGCCTCTCGTATGAATGATGGATGATGGCAAACAGGATTAGGAAACACTGGTTGCGAAGGTCGCAAAGGGAAAGGATTTCACGCGCGCGAGAGCACCCGAGTGCTAATGGGTCGGTCACATTGGAAGATGTCCTAAGTAAATGGACGCGGATACGGCTGCGGATGTTTGCGTGCTTAGTTTGCTTTTTTAAAACGGGACTTTTTTGTTTGGGCGTTTTGGAACGCGCGTGCATCGATCGGATATTAGTTGGTGTTTTGAATTTTGAAGTTCGGTTTTTGTTTCGTATTATGGCCGGAAAATTGGGCGTGTTTTTTATTATTGTTTGGAGGAGTTAGTGAGAGGAAAATTTGTTAATTAATGCAAGCTTCCATAATATATTTACGGATGAAAATCCCAAAACTAATCTCGGAACTCAATTAACTCGGTTTCGTTTTAAATTTTGTTTTTATAATATAGTATACATGTTTTTTTTAATTAATGAAAGAATTCTATATGTGAAAAAATTGTATTATTTAATTCGAAATTATCTAAATTTACTTAAGTATAGAAGGCGCACGCATATCGTACATTCCGCAACTACGCCCAGAATATGGCCTCCATTAAAATGGGCGACATTCAAATCGGTCGGCAACAATATATAATGTAATAACTTTATTATATACGTATCTTCCAATTTTCAGACCCTCTTCCAAATACCGTACGTCTCCGGAGGCTGCTTATTTCAGCCAGCATTACATTATAAACGAGCATTTATGGTAGTTGTACGTTTTGACATCATTCGAATTACCTCAGAGTCCCAAAAGAGATATATTCTTACTATCGTTGTAACATTGCAAAACGTGATAATTTAACCGATTTCTCGTTCGGCGGTCAACATTCGGTCGTGTCATGTAAATTGAAAAATAGTCTATTGGTCTTGAGTAATTCTTATGATTGATACGATCCTAGACGATCAATCAACCGGACAAACGTTGTATAAGACAGTTTTGTGTCAAGACGAATACGGTGTCAATTTTTTTTACCCCGCCGGTCATACACATGAATTGGGACTGTCATGAGATTTAATTTAAACGATCGTTATTATTTATAGCTTAACCCATTTTTGCAAACCGAATTGTTATTTGATGTATGAACTATTAATATAAATCATGCCTTTTTAATATATCTTCATTGCTTTATCGGACCTACTTTTTTTGTAATCGGACGTTGCCCGTTCCTGATACATCGTATAATGTATTGCGTAATACTTCGGGGAAAATTTATACGAAAGTTAAAGACTTCTTATCGCCGAAAAACAATTTTTATCTGCAATAAACTGAATCGAAATAAATTCAGTTCAATTATATGAGGGGCTCGGCAGTAAATAATGCTAAGCGACATTTTTCACTTTTGGAGATATTAAGAATAACAATTTACATGCATATAGATGAAAATTAAACTAGAAATATCCCTACATAGTACCGTCATTTTTTTTGAGAGAACGTACAAATTACAAAAGTACAAATTTATGTACCAAATAAAATTTCATAATTTTGGCGCTTAACACTATTTACTTCCATATGAGCTTATAAGAGCTTTTTGCGCAGAAATAGTAAGGTCAACCCACCGTCTAAACATAAAAACAAATTCCGTTCAAACGCAGACAGACCACAATAAAAACTACCATCAACAATTACAACATTCAATATAATTCCCTCAAATTCCCCAAAACCCCACAAACTACAGGCGGACCAGCGGGCATCCACAACCCTCACCACACCCCACGGTCCAACCCAACAGTCACGTGCTAGCCCCAATCGGTAGTTAGTGTGCGTGATGATGTGCCCATTGTTTGTTTCGTCCTCTTTGTCTGTTGAGGGTGCGTGTTGGGGTCTCAAAGGCGCACTTCGCCGGGCCCATTGAGGTATTTGCGAAGCGCGTTATCGCCTGGCCGCGAACCGGATTTATATATTATACGGCATTGTGTATTAAATTGTATTATGTTGTGTGTGTGTGTGTGTGTGTGTGTGTGTGTTCGGGGATCGGCATCGATCTACGGAAGCACATTTTCCATCCATGACCTGCGAACCGCAGCCCGGAATTCTGGGCACGTTTCCTTCATTACCGGCTACGCTCGGGAAATATATGGGATATCGACGTCTTCGAATATTCCCAGATTAGTGGCCGTATGTAGTTTGAGCGTGATTTGTGTGGTAATTTTTTTGAATGACAGATCTTGTGTTTTGAAATTTTCCGTGGTCGGTTTTGAATGTATGATAATTTCGTTGTGTTGTTTTTTGATTCGATAAAGTAATATCTGAAAATTGGTTGTACGCTCAAAATTGTTTTATATACGCAATGTTTCATGAAGATAATATCTAAGCTGTATAGAAACGAGGCGATTTTCATGGGTCATTTTCGAATATCGGTACTTTACAAGTGATTTTGGCTCCGATCTTGGTGAAAATCTTCTCATATATGTAGTACACAGAACCTTATTCCAAACAACGTAACTACACATAAACACTATCGGTAAAGTGACGTACAAACCACAACATTAATTTTGAAATTTCAATATCGAATTTTCACCGATACCTTTCCGCTCGGAATCTCAGGGCAATACAATACAAGCACCTGCACAACAACGAAGTTCTAAATATTCCACAATACGATCGCTGCGCGGAAAACCTACTTCCCAACAAACGCATTTCATTTTTTTCCCCGAATCACATATTTATAGAAAACGCGCGCGTTAATGAAGAGTTATATCGCTTCGACGCAAAAAAAAAGCACAGGAGCCTCTTGCGAACAAAAAAAAGAACACACGCACTTTTCTCGGTCTCGCGCGCGATACCTGCGTCGTTATTTTTCCATTTCGCCGGCCGTATTGTGTGCGATTTTCTATTTATCCGACGACGCACTTGCGCTCGTATTTATTTTCGAAAAGCACGTTATATTTTCGCGAAACGTTATTAAAAAATAACGGTCTCGGCGGCTGCAAAAAAGCGCTCGAAATTGGTAAAAATCACGACGTCGAGCACGTGCCGTGTAAATTCGTTCACGTATCCTCGCGCGTTATGTACACGCGTCGTTTGTATTCATTAGCTCTCCTTTCGTTTCGTCCTGAGCAATATTTAAAATTATGTTAATTCAACGGCAGCTATAATTTGTTCCGCCGTATAATAAATACACATAATTGTTCCGGACATGGATGAATAATTTCGCTCATGAAACATTTATATTTATTATAAGCTACTTTGTTATTTTCATGAAGCAAAACTTCTCTATTATTTTATGCGGAAAAATTATAATCTTCTAATAGATTTAAAATCTTATATTAAATATAGAAAATAATAATTTATCTTAAGAACAAATTTTTTTAATGAAAAAATGTACAGGTTCGTTTTAATGGTAAATTAACTGCCATGGATGCGGTCCGAAGCATTTTGCCTTAATGTATCCAATAGATATTTTGATGAAATTTTTCATTATTTCATAAAAGGAATTTTTTATGTCTTTGTTCCGTAAGAGAAAAACTGAAAGATGATAGTCATTGTTTCGTCGGGCGAGTTAGGCCTTAATTATGAATAGTATGCGGAACGGAAAAGCTCGACCGAAAATAAGGAGATCGTTTCACACAAAAAAACGCGTCGCCATAAAAATAATTATGGTGTATAAGCATGGAAATTTTCAATTTACGACGTGAAAGTTCGCCGCTCGCTCTTCTTTTTTTAATATTTCTCTTCTGAACTTTCAAATAATCGATTATTGCTGAACAACATAGAATTCTATGTAAATGCTCATATTTGAATATGAATGTTCTTGTAGTTTTCAAAATGAAATAAAGTATAATGCACAATTAATATTCATTGATCAAACTACGACCAAATTCATTTTGCACCATCAAATTTTCCGCGCGAAAATCTTTTTCCGAAACACTCGAGCGATCGAAAACAAAATCGCATTCAATCTATCGCAGAATCGTCGCAATTTTTTCCCTTGGTTCGTCAAACAGCAAAAAATGACACGAACCGCGTTAACGATAAGCAAACATTTCCCATGACGGAGACGGGCCAAAAAAAGCACACGCGCGTGGTTCGGCATATTTTTCACCGTCACGGTTCATCGAATAGAGGAGCAGACTAAATTTTCATCGTCGCAGTTTCGAAATTCGAAAAAATTTGGCGCCAAAAAAAACAACTTAAGGAACAAATGCAGTGTGTGATGTAGTGCGTGTGTTACGATCCGTTTGAGCGTGGCGAGATGCGATCGTTTGTGACGCGCCCTAAAAGCTCGTCACGAACTCGCTTGCCAAACACGCATTTTTCAACAGTCCACACACGTGGACTTATTTTGGGGTGACCGTGATTTTATGTGAGTGTTTTGGGATTGTAAGACGTTTATACATAATTTTTTTTTTAATGCTGGTTCATTTAGTTCCTGTTTTGAAAATGATTATATAATATTATATTTTTTGATAATGGCGTTTATTATTTTTAATTTATTATATATGTAAGGAAAGTGATATGTTATGATCATTTCCCTTCGGATTGATTTGATTATGTTCCTGTTATTATTGTTATTGTTAAAATTATTTTGCAATTGATTGTTCTACATTTTTGCATACGGTAATGAATGTTAGTGTTTGTAAGTGACAGCACTAATAGGCCACAACGTAAAAGAACACCAAGTCGTCAACCTCTAAATATTGACTAATATAAAAGTCGTCTTGATATGAAATATAAGTGTCTTTTCTTTTATTTAGATTCAAGCAACCACGAGTTTTATTCAAGTGACCTTTATTAAAAATCCACAATATTATATATATATTTTAATAATATTAATTTACTATATTGAATATATATTGGTACTTTCTTGTGAAAATTGAATACAAATTTTCATCGATGAAAATATTTTTTATCTAATTATTATAATATTTGACGTAAATATTTCAAATTCTTTAAATTCAAACTAAAATATGTATTTCGACATCACCTTTTAAGATATAATTTCACATTTTTCTGAAAAGATTTAGTGAAGAATTTTTTTTTATATTCTTCAATAGATAACAATTCTCTATTACACGTTACGCTAGAATATTTTTCCATTTCGTTCTACCTAATCCGAATTATTGAAATTCTACTTCACTTTCATTTAAATTTTCATGACTTTTCATAAAATATGCATACCATTTAAAAATCCTTTCAACAATCCAATAAACTCATTTCCGAAAAACCCATCACAACGAAAATGATTCAATTTTTTTCCAATCACACTATTTCATACAAACAGTAATCGTAAATAAACTGTATTCTCAGACCGAACCCTGAACAGGCCCCGAGATACGCAACCGCAAAGATACAAAAAAAGCAAATAATAATAAATCCAATTCCCGGACAGATTAATAGTCCCGCACTAACGGCGGGTAGGATGGTCACCCCGAAAAGCATCGATCGGAAGTCGGACCGCATACCGAGCGAACGTCAGGCGTCGTCAATTTGGGGCCGATCGCGGGCCAAACTGCCCGAAAAATGGCGCGTTAAATTGTATTCGCATCAATCAATCGGAGAACGGCCGACCGGCGAACAATGGCCGCCTGTTTCGAATTTTTCGTGGGTTTTTTTTTCCCTTTTTTCGTTTTCTATTTGCATTTTTCGGGTTGTTTTCGTGCTTTTTTCGCGTTTGCTGCGCGCATCGTTGACGCTTTGCGCTTTTCGACTCGTCAGTTTTCCGATCGACCTCTGGTCTCTGGGTGGTTTTAAAAGTCACCCCTGTTGTGAGGGATGATGTTTCATAATGGGACATCGGTCGTTTTGTAGTGTCACTTTTTGGTCTTTGTTTGATTTTTTTATATTGAATTCAATTCAACGGTTTAAAAAAATACGTAAACAACTGATCTCGTATTTTCAATGCATTATCATTTTAATAAAAAATATGATGAATTTTATTTGTGATTATTAATTTCAGTATATTTATTTATATTCATCAACTTGATTTTATTAAACAACAAGTAGAACTAGTTTCAAACTAATTAGTTGTACTTCAACAACAGTATTTGTAAAGCTTCCGTCAAATTGCAATCTTCATGCATCGTTGCATTTAATTTTATAATAAAGTGCAGACGTTAACACCTAAAGTATATACAGAACTTATAAAACAATGACGAGCGCTCGTGAATTCGTTTGACTGTGGTTTCGACACAGTCACGTATTTTCTTCGAACATAGCGGTTTTCAATCAGTCGAACCAATCGCATACGCTATTGTACTTACACATGTGAACATATTTATATTCGAGGACGAGAACCCGCATATTGAAAGGCCCTGCATTTACAAGATTTATCGATATCATTCGAATACTGTCACCGCAGACGCGTAATCAGTTGTACACGAATGAAATTGAAGGGGTGTTTTTTCGCGAATTTACGACCCCCAACACGTTCCGTATTCGCTTTTTTTACAGTCTTGTCGAAATATATATTTCGCATGCTTTTTTTTATTCGTTTCGTATTATTTTGTGGTAATGGTTCGATTTGTATTCGTGATTTTGTTTCTTTCGAGTATGATGACTTATAAATATTTTACGTGTAAACTAATTTGAATACAATATCAAATTTCGTTCAGTAAAATAAGCGATATTAAATTTAACAAAGTTTTGTTTTTGTTTTAATATTCACTTAATAATTTGAAATTACTTGATAAGTTTTCACATGTTTGGTTTTTAATAATTTTAAAATGTTAAAAAATAATTGTATTATCTACTAATGAATTCAATGGAGATAATTCTCTCGGGGAGATAACACTAAGATAATATCTCTTTGCCTTACTCAGGGGATGTCAGGATAAACGAAAGGAGACAGATGATAGTTTGTACGTACCATAGGTACTTCTGTACCCTTTACCACTGCTATTTGTACTATTGCCACACAAACAAGACGATCCTCGCTCGTATAGTTTCAATTTTAAAACCATCCATTAAACATTTATTTGAACGTAAAACACTCCATTTTCGCTAACTGCAAAATTCACAAAAATAACCAAGCAAATCGAACCCAAAATAAACAAAAGTTCGATTAAAACCACAAAACGAAAACACACTCCACCGACAAAACAAACCCGAAACATTGCCCCGGATCGACCGATTGCATTTCTACGGTCTTTTTATTTCAATAAATTGCTGCACATGATTCAACTGCACCCGCACGATCATACATTAATCCTTAACGCATAAAGGATTTAACGGCGTGAAGGATTAGCGCTATCGTAAATTTGCACGGCCCGCGCAATATTTTTCGAAACTCGAACGCAATTACGCGCGACAAATTGCATCCGATGCGTTTTTCATTCAATTGGTGGTCAAAGCTCTCGTGAATCACCATCACAATTGTCGTCAATTATTATACATTCTCGCATTGATAATCCAATATAAGGACGTGTCCAGTCGTCAATTGAAACTCTCATAAAGTCCACTTCTATACGCTCGGATATGCAATAATGCTCTTGCAATGTCCAGAATCGTATAATTAGTTTTTGTTTTGATATAAACATCGGAATTTGTATGTCGTAAAATTTATCCTAATTATTAAATATCTTCATGTTATATTATATATATTCATATATTTCAATTCTTAAATACTTTGAATAAAACTTAATACTCAATGATATAATTAAAGTGGCAATTATCACAATATGTATTCTATATAATGTTCTTAGAAGTACAAATCCCATGAAAGGGTAATTGTTGAATTAAATACAAATGTGAAATATTTTTTAATACACCATTAAATTTAATAACAATGTTACAAAATCGTATCTGTTTACTGTTCTAACAAGCAAACTTTTGACAAAATAATCCAGCACATAAAAAAGAAAATGTTTATAAAAAAGTCATCAATTTTAATTCAATTATAATTTGCATCGAAATTCTAGCAAAAGAACTCGTGATACGGACCCTAACCATAACCATATGGAATTTTATGACTCAAGTCAGAACAAGCGAGAATTGTCTCTTATATCATTCGTATTTATGTTTGTATGGGGTATAATATGTCTTGTGCAATCATTTCGAATGACGCGCATCACTGGCTGACTTGGAGCTTATAAATAAATCTCGTCGTTTTGTATGGTGAATTTCGTTGTACACAGGGTGTTGCACGAATATTTCGCTTTATGAGGGAGGAAATTAACCGCGACTCGCCCGGGAGTGATTTATATAAATTCATAAGATATTAGCTCTTTCCTCGTACGAGATTCTCTATGAGAATCCCTGAAAATTACTCGAAATAAATCTCTCGCTCGCGCGAAAACTTTTTAAAATTTATTAAGCCACGCGTCGTTTAATACAAATTTTTAAATTGTGTTCACAAATGTGAAAGCGCTTCCATTATTCATATTCATAAATTTTAATTGAAATTAATAAGCACGAAATAAGCGAAAATATTTTATCTGTAATACACATATTTGCGTTGCGGTATAATAGTATTAAAGGGTCAAATCTCGAAAAGGGATTTCGGTCGCATTCAAAAAGCACAATTCTATTTTTGTGCCGCTTAATATATGCGAAATTAAAACCGTGAAGCGTTCATTCACAGTACAACAATGAAATATATTAATCATCGAATCGTGTAAGTTTCGTAACATCCCTCACAGTAAATTTGACACGTGATCGTTTATTGCCGAGATGATGATAATATTTATAGACGAATAGTAAAAAAAGCGGTCATATTCGTATAAATTCTCAATAAAATCACCATAATTTATTCGATTTGATACCCTTTTCTGTATTATGCGAGACATTTGTGGGCCAAATTGAATCTTTGTATACGCGCTATAGTGAAATACGAATATATCACAGTATGGGAGTGAAGAAATCGCGCAGTTTCTTTCGCTATGATTTAAGTGCCCCTTCACATACTATTATTTATTCAACAAAATGCTATTTTTTTCAGCCCGTCCTGTATCCGGAGGTTCCACGAAAAACTTACAGAATAGGGTCTTCTCTTCTTGTAGTAGTTTGGCCGACAAAGTTTTGCTGAAAATCTTATTAACTTTATTGATACCGTTCGGCGAAGCGTTATGGAGGCGAATTACAGTTATAACTTTTTTCTTACTGAAAAATTGATTGAACGAAAGTTATAGGTACTAAACCGGAAGCTTTAAATCTTTTAGAGCAGATTCACTAGAGGCGGTCTGCTTTGTGCGAATTCAGGTTATGTGTTCCCTAATAAAAAGCTTTCGCAGGATAAATGACTCGAAAATATTTCGGGATAGTTTCGTTCGAGCTTCGATTTTTCGCAAAGCTCCAATCTCGTTTATACGAACGGAGCGCACATAATAAGGACTTCTCATATACGTTCGTTCTCTATTCCGATAATTTGCGCGATTGGCGCAAAACTGGAGCCGGTATGAAAAGTGCCCAGCTTTCAGAAAATCTCTTCACCGCTAGGCACACTAATTTCTTACAACTCGTCCAATTCACATATAACGGTCGAGTGTTTTCTGTGCGCAGCCTTTTCCGAAAATATCTGCCACATAAAACTGAAAGTTTTTTCACGCACATAAAACGACTCGGCACTTTTTTTCGGTTGACCCGATAGATGTAAATAGCGGTTTCATTGGCGGCAAAATTTACAATTCAATCCCGTTTCGAACTTTCATCTGCACGGCGCCTCTAATAAATACGGCGACCGCCGCAAATTTTTCCTCGACGATATTTCGTCGAAGTTTACGAGACAAAAGGGCGTCTGAGAATTTATCGCGATAGACAAAAAGGATGAAAACGGAAAGTGAGGAAAAAAAAGCGCGCGAAAACGAAAAAAAATACTAGAAAGGGCGACGCGTGTGTACACCTACGCGTCCGTGTAAATTTGTACGTGATGTGATTCGCAAAGTGCAGATTTGAAAAGTAGTTTATCTGAAAATAGAAAGCTTCTCTTATATATGTACGAGCGCATGTTCATATGTATGTATTCGTCGAAATAAGCAACGAGATTGCGAGGATTTACCGTCCCTCTTATTCTCGGGATTTATGTCCAGGACTCGCACTTTCGTCGCTTCTCTTCCCAACACTCTCACCTTGATCGGGGATAGATCTCCTCTCTTGCCTGCTGCTTATCCTCAAACATGAATTTTAGATTCCCCTGTTTACCGAGATCCCCGACGAGCCTTCTGCTCCGTGACCCAAAAGTAACGCACCCCGCTGACAATAGCAAACGTGTCGAAAGATGCGGATCGAACGTCAGGCGCATTTTATAATATAATATTTATTAATCATACCTCATTGTACATTTTTCAAAAATTCATTTGATACGTCTTACATTATCATATTTAGAATTACATAAATATAGACTTCCTTTTAAATATTTCTAAAAATCGCATATTCATTTTCTACTTGCATATACTATACCAAATTAATACACTTTCGGGTCCCTGCCTGGTATTAAAACATTTAAAATTCAGCATGTTACTGGAGTACACTTATCAAAGATTAAATAACTTTTTACGACGCAGAAACGTGTACTTCGGTAATAATTCCGCGATACCTATCTAGCGAGTAAATCAAGCGTCGGGCTCATATAAATTTCAGAATAAGTGTATAAATTTCAAGTTTCACCATTGAAAAGTTAGTATCGCTTACGTTTATGTCCGCCGTATACAAACTCAGCACTATTTTCAAACACAGAGACTCAAATTTGCTTTTACCGAACTACCCTGTACACGTTCGAACGCTTTTCGGACGCGGATACGTTTCGACGCTTTTCGGACTCGGATGACCGACGACGGTCTCTTTTATTTCGGAAGGGACGCGAATATATCAAACGTATATGTATTAAAATATATTATTTGTATTCCGCATACGCGCTTTGGCTGAAAAACGGGAGTCTCGAGGTACTACACCGGGGCGCCGGGAAGTTTTCGCATTCGGATTTACATCTTTTAGTTTATACGGTGCAACTTTTCGCCGGATGCAATTATTGTGTGCGAACTTTTATGAAGCCATGTGTAAAACGGGAGGTGAAATCTTTTCGTTCGCTCTCTTTGTACGGTCGCTTTGCGGGCCAGGGCGGGTGGGTGGGTGGGTGGGTCCGACTTATAAAACTCGAATGAAACTTTTCTTCCGTAAACGGAATTTAACTTCGCCGCTTTCTAATTAGGATGCTATAGTTCGCTCGATCGGATAATGGAAACGATTTCGGAGATCGTAAATTAATTATTCGGTGCAATTTGTCGGAATGAAGTTTTCGGGGTAGTTAGAAGTGCAATAGAAATGTGAAGTATTTTATGTTTGTATATGCTTAAGCAATAATGGAAATTTTATATGAAAATAATTGTGATGTAGAAACTTTGAGGTTTTATTAAATGGGAAATTCATCCGCTAGTAGCTCATCTTGGTCCAAATTTAATGGAGTTTAAAATCTAGAGAATTTGTTTCCACACGAAAAATGCCATTAAATTTGAATTTAATTGTATAATACGAGTGCTATAGGTATGCAAAGTAGTATATGTTAAAATCCCATTCGCTTAAATAAAATTTAATGGCACTTTTATAAATCCTGATCGAATTCTATACAAAAATCAAATACAGCTTCAATCAACGGGTTAAATTTTCGAACTAAATTTTTATGGTTATTATCATCGCCCATGATACGGGCAATAACTATCGATTAAGCAATGAAACTTTCTAATAATCTAACATTTCTCGCATATTAGACTCCCCAACGAAAAATAATCGAAAATATGCAAATTTCCACGTTACCCTAAACACAAACACAGCTCAGTTAATTCAAATCGACGATTATTTCATACCTCATAATAACTTTCATTTGAAGTTATTACAAATGGGCGCGCATAAATCTGACATACCCAACAATCATTTTATTCATACGCCGCATTGTCAGCACACAAAACAAAATAAATACCCCCCCATTATTATTCATTCGAACAATGTATAGTACGCCGGCGATTTAATCACGCAAATATCTAAGATATATTGCGTTTTTATCTATCAATACCATTTCGGTCGAATCGCAAAGGTTCTTCTGGGGGGCGCTCGTTTGATCCCCGCGAATATTCCGCAGAAATAATAGCCGCGGATTATTATGTGACAGGGTATATATTGGCATATTTATTATAACGGACGAACACGAAATTTCACTCTTTTGCCGCTTATGTGCGGCCATCGGATTAATTTTCATGTGGGGATGCGAAGATTTTTCCGAGCGAATTAAATCTGAATGTTCTCCGTAGTGGAATGTTGTGGTGTTTTGAATATATTATATTATATGAAACGCAGACGGACGTGTGCTAAAGCTTTGTTCATTTAGTGGTGGCACTCTTATGATATTAATATAAGTTATGCTCGTGAATAGTTGAAAATGTGCACTTCTTTTTGGTTGGAACGTTTATAAATTATAGAGTTCGTTCGGTTTCGCTATTTTTGTCGGTTAGACTCTCTTTTGATATCGTCCCGATAATTTATTGGATACGTGCGGTAGACAAAACAAGAATTTAGATAGTTAGCTTTTATTTATATGGTCGCCATATTTTTAGAGATCGTCTGAGTCAATTCTGGGACAGTCAAAATAACAAATTTCTTGGAATTCTTGAGATTTTCATTTTATTGAATCTCTTGACGTTTTATTTGCCAACGAGATTTTCCTTTTAGTTTTATTCTCCCGACATCTCACGTTTTTTTAATTCATTGACATTTGAAAATTTATAGGTCACTTTCCGCGACCATAAAACTCTTCTGACTGTATCAAAATAAAACAGATTTTACGCATTATGGAAGTTTCATTCTTTATTCACAGTTTTAACTAGGCTAATCCCAGTTTAATGAAGTTTCTAGTTAATCAAGAGACAAAATCCATTATCGGCAAATTTCTCATAGTTCACAGATTGGATTAGTTTGATAGACATGTTTCATCAAACTGTCCAAAGAGTCTCATTATTATTTCATGACTTTATCTCAAAATTAATTAAAAATTAACACAATAAACTTCAGTTTAAACTTAAGTTTTTTTTTTTTTAATTACTTAGTAAAACTTATCATTTTGTTTTATCTCATTGATGTTAAACAAAACAATCTAAATGTAAATTAAATAGCCCTCATAATCAAACACAGCTGTTAAATATTCAATACAATTATCACTCTAAAAAAACATCATCGAATATTTTGAATGAATCGGGGTCACCCAAAGTACATATTTGACACTGGGCGTAGACATGCGGGCTTCTCACGAGACCCCCTCATCTGAAGTAGGGTTGCCATCTAACTAAAAATAACTGGGATAGTATACAAATTTTATATAATATAGAATTTTTATATAATTTTATTTCATAATAGTAATGACATGACGAATAAATGTCTTTTCCTTATTGAATACAGAATTTCAACAAGATAGACCATGTTCAATATAGTAAATAAACGTGACAACATATTTTCAAGTGATAATCAATGAAAAATGTCAATCAGTCGTATAAATTAGATTCTAATTATAATTTTTAAATTTAAATATGTCAACTTTTTTTCAATCAGATATCTCGGAAGCGTTCCTAGAACAGATGGCAGCCCTAACTCAAACCCGAATTAATAATTGACGCTCACGCAAACAGGAGCGCAAAATGATGAATAGTTCACAGGAAAATGTATCCTTCAGGTGATTTGTGCAAATGAGAAGACCGGGCACCAAAGGCCGAAGGAATTCGTATGCCCCAAATTTAATATCGGGACGCGGAATTCGCGAACTATGCAGAATCCTCGCAACGCACCAGCTCACCATTCCGCCATAATACAGTGTGTATCCTTTCGGCGTCGACCTGACAAACGTCAGTCAAACTGATGAGGCGGTAATTAGAAAAAAGTCGCTCCTCTCGTGGAGGTGTGAGGGGTAGTCATCGTTTTTTGAACGCGTGACTGATGACTTTTTAATGCCCGGGTCGAGCCGGGATGAAGGAAGTTTGAGTTTCCCGTTGGAAAGGTTAGCGGATTCTAGGGGAAGTGTCCTAATGGATTTTTTTATTTAATTCTCTGATGGCGTACGTCCCAATTCGAAGTTGATACATTTCAGTTGTTTGTTGATTATTTTTTGTCTGGAAAAATATTTGTGTTGAAATTACGGTGCGTAAATTTTTATTGTCTCGTTGAAAGTAAGAAAAGCGTAATTCCGAATAGACTGTCGCCTGTGATATTGCCAACTAATGAAACAAAATAAACGTTAACTTTTTATTCAGCTAGTTTTCATTATAGCATTAATCACTTAATTCTTTGTTTGCCAAATTACAGGCGTAGTTTTTCATGACTATTTTACAAGACGATCGTAAATTTTATTGGCGACCGACGACTTTATCGCTTTATTGTAGGCAATTCGTATTTTATTCACCTAGCTACTTTTATCGGCATAATAGAGTGATTAATTATAATTCACTGTATGTGACCAACACGATTTTTTCTCTCGTATATATAAAAAGCACACGCACCATTCTAAGAACGTGTGAATGCTTAGAAAACGTATCGGAAACGCGGACGAGCTTTCCGATACGTGCCGGGACCGTTATTCACACACATTATACACCACATACGTTACACGTAGCGAAGCATTTATACCATATATTTGTTGTTTGTAACGGATAAATAGATCCTGCGGGTTTCGGCTCCCGGTAACTCCGCCGGTTATCCCCATTGTTTGGATTTCCATGTTATGTCATAACATAGTGGTGTCACACGCACGCCCGAAGGGAATCTCCCGAACGGGAGCACAATGCCAACGCCCTGGATAAAAGTGGATCACAAAGTGAGGCTAATGAAACACAATAAGTCTTTGATGTTTTAATTCGCGACGCGGAATGGCGCCGCGTCAGGTTTGCGCAGATAAAAATCTGGCCGCGCTCGTTCCGATTCGAATATCTGGCCCGATAAATTTGCAAAATAAAAGTTTTTCAATAAAGGATTCAATTTATTGGTTCGAA
Source organism: Hydropsyche betteni (assembly GCA_028571205.2). Taxonomy (NCBI): domain Eukaryota; kingdom Metazoa; phylum Arthropoda; class Insecta; order Trichoptera; family Hydropsychidae; genus Hydropsyche; species Hydropsyche betteni. The sequence continues at coordinate 8,307,735 of JAOXNN020000004.1, forward strand.
CGAACGGACGGCTGCTGTGCGAAATTTAGAATCTCCGGTTGTAAGATAACGGAGGTTCGGCGCTACGTGTTGCCGACTTCAAGTTACTTTAATGCTGTAAATTTGGCGCAGTTTTACAGGAGAAGTTTGTGCTGTTGTCTTTTCGGTTCTGTGTCGTAGAATATGAATTTCTATTGCTTCCCCTAATTGATTTGAACTTCGAATTGGATTTTTATGACGGCGATCGAATGAAATATTTTTATTGTTATTGATCCGTCAGTCCGTCGACCCATTGACGGAATCCTTGACCGAGCCTATAAATTTATCGATCATAGTACGTTTCGTATGATTCTTTGAAACTATTAATAGTTTTATCACTTTAAATTGGTGTTATTCATCATTATTATTATTATTATTCTCATTATTATGGTATTCTGAGAATCACTCACTATCATTACTTGATATCCTTTAATGGCGGCGCGCGTCTAATAACGTTTAATATCCCAACGAGTTTATATCAATGAAATATCGGCTTTATCATTGCTAAGAATTATTCGTAGCAAGTTTAATGAATTCTCTGCAAAATCAAGTATTACATTCGCAAACGATGATCGAATTTCAACCGTATTATCAAACGATACGAAAAGGTGACAGCTCGAAAATTTCGAAAGTCGGAATCTCACCAAAGAAAGGCGCAAATTGGATTCGTCGTTTCGATTAGATAATTTAATTTGATTGAAGACAAAATTCGAACTTAACGATGTGTAATAATTTTGTGAAAATTACCTCTGCTGATTTTCTGACGAACAAACGACTAGAATTAAAATAGAAACGTAATAACGCTGAACGGACAATTTTTCAAGATAAAACTTTCGTTTTTAGAACGACGTTTTGCATAGTTTATTTATTTTTATCGTCGCATCCAGCCCCGTGAATGTTCAATAGTTGTTTTATTTTCGTTTCAGGTTTTTTTTTCTGGGGGCAAATTTTCCATTTATGGTGAGATGCACTATAATAAAAAAAATAAGGCTAGCTCTATGACGGCGAACAGTGAAGCTCGGATTACAGAAACCTTCCCATCCTCGGTAATATCACATTTTCTGCGGACGATTAGGGATTATCGCTCTGAAAGTAACCACCTGAACGAAAAATATCAAAGTTGGAATATGATAGTGCAGACCCTCATATTTATACATCAAAAAAATGACCATATTTTTCGATTTCAAGCTTTGTTTATAGTATAAATATATAATTATTTTTGGTAAAAAACGTGTCAATAAAAATAGTTTTAGCTTTAATATTATAAATTCTATCACGATATTTCATTTAGTTGGGTACGTATAAGTTTTTCGCGACTTTCTTCGTTCAAAGGCATTAGCGCTGGAAAAGCGGCACAAAAAATTTCCATATCTTTTAAATTTACTTACGTTAGAAAAATAAAATTTAACTGCGAAAAGTCTTTGGAGTTAGTTTTGTTTACACACACTTTATAAATAATGTGAACGATAACTTTATAAATCTCAAAATTTCATAAAGCATAATTATGTGCACTTCAAAAAAATTAAAATATAAAAATAAAAGAAACCGAACAGGCAAATAAAAGTCGATTCGAAAAGTTTTATTTCATCTAATAGTTTCTCAAGAAAGTTCTCTTAGACCAATAACAGCTTAAAATTTATATTATAAGCAGAATTCGCTTAAAATATAATACGACCGAGTCAGTAGAGTTTCTGAATATTTTCCTTTATACACATTCGATTGAGAAAACGTGTATTCCCAACGCGCACATGAAAGCAGAGCTTTTAAGAAGCTTTCTCCAGAAAGACAGCGTTTTTTCCTAGCGAATCGATAGGATATGTCGTGAATTATTTAGCAAACTCGCGATTAAAGGACTCGTTTGTTTTAGTGTTATCTGAGGATTTACACGAGTCTATTGTGTAATAAAGCCCATTGTCAACACAAAGATACGTGATCGTATATAACTATTCTGAATGGTTAAATAAACCCATTATTACTGTTTATTTTCCTGATCGCGTGAATGAATAAAAGACTTACAATATCTAAACAATAGATTTCATAATGGAACTATATTCGAAACATATTCTACTTGTACATGTTTTTATATAATACCATAAAAAAATATTTTTTCTTTCAATATGTTCGTCATAACAGTTTTTGACTATATTAGGATTCTAAACGTCTCATTATTTTATGTTATTATTTTTGAAACAAATTTTATTTTACCGTATAAAATTTTCACCGAAAATTCAAAATTTACAAAACCATCAAATTTTGTAAATATAATCTTTGAATAGTATTTATTCGAAAAATTTAAAAATATTTATATCAAAACCATAAATACTGGCGATTATTCCAACGCGTTATTAAAAATATATTTATTACAATAACAATAGCTTTGTTAGCATTCAATTCAAATTGTTCAACACAAATTTCTCCTATCTAAAACCACCCCCCACCGCCCTGAAACCAACTCGAATTTTCCGAAAATTAATGAACAAATAATAAAATTTTCAATATCGCCGCACAAAGCACGCAGGCCACGAACTAATACGGGTCCCTTCCCGTATCTCAACATCCCAATTAACGTCGAATAAGTACATTATTATTACATATCGTTTGACGAAGGTCCGCGCGGAAAACGTGGTCAGGCCTGATATGAAATGTCAGCGCCTCCCTAATTACCGGATCCTCCAATTAGTCGGAAATTATCCGGTATCTGGAGGCCCGCAGTTGGTTCTCCTTTTTATTGCGACGGCCGAACTATTAAATATCACCTCTTTATTATACTCCTTTCGCATATGGGTGTGTGTATGTTGAAATTTTTGGGAAATGTTGCGGAATCGTTAGGATTGCGGTTAATTATTTTTTGGATTGATTCGATCGGCTTGTATATGTTGATCTTTATCACATTCGATTGTTTATTAATTATTATAGACTATAAAGTCTTGTTAAGTATTGATTTTTATCGATCGATAAAGTTAAGCTAGAAATGATATGGTCAGTTGACGGATGAACATGTTCGTGTTTATTTGAGTGAAAAATTTTAGAACTTTTGCTAATATCGAAAAGATCTTGTTTTATGTTACAATTACATAACTTACATTTAATTATAAGAATGATTTTTCAATTTCAAAACAAAAATGTGATCTTTCAAATTGATTAAATCGTATAATATCGAGTTCATTCTATAATATGTTTCATTTACATATTTCGTCATTATCAAAAATTCATTCCAAACAAACTGAACCCTTTCAACATTACATAAGTTTTAAAAACCCTCGCAACAGTTGCCCTTAAACATAACCTTACATCGAAAACAAATACTAAAAAAATAATACTTACTCAAAACCGAAATCAATTTAAACGACCATCCTCAAGACATCCGACCCGATCGTTTCGCGCACCACAATCATAGCCAGTTATTTTCACATGACAACCATAACATCGACAACCCGCAAAGTCCTTCAATAAATTCCGCACAGTTCCTACGCCGACGGCACCATTGATCTGGCGCCAAAATTCGAACGGCCTGTACAATCGATCCGGGACACTTTAACAACTTTCCGGAGGGTTTGAACCGTGGTTTCCCGCGCTAAGGACACACGTCTGTCCCGGGCAAGTGTCCCGGTAGAACTGGGACCGGCGGCCGGGACGCGAAGCCAGCGCCGCCTAGCGGCGTCCCGCGGAAGCACTAGTTTTGCCCGCCAGGGGAAAACGGTAATTAAGTTTCGAAGGGAAAAAATATTATAATAATTTTTCCGGTGGAAAATCGGCCCGGATGTGGAGACAGGATGTGGATTTTTTTGTAGGTACAGTGCGCTCTTGAAACTGCGTGGATATTGCGGAAGGGGAGCGAACTGTTGCGTGACTGGGAAACGGAATTCTGAAATTTGCGAAATTATGGGAATTTAATTTTTTTTTTAATATTTCATCATGATTCGATCCATGCATAATGTGTTTTATGATTTGGCTTTATCAAATATGTTAGTTCTCATTATAAATGGTACAGTCAATAAATTAATGTGTCTACTATGTTTATATATTATGTATCAAGTATTTATGTTCTTTGAGATTTATATTGTTATGCACAATAATAAAAAGAAATTTAACTGTTAATCTCAAATGTCCTGTTTTGCAATATGCGTCATATAGATTATATACGATGATAATCAATTCTATTTATATGTACGTATAATAAACCGTTTAGTGGTATAGATTTCTCAGTTTCGTTTTTTTCGGAATACACTGTATATTGTGTAATATAACGACTTGATGAAAGTGTCCGCGCGCCTCCATATCCTCTCTCATCCCTTCAGGGCAAAATTTTAAATTGAATTTCTATATAAAATTTTCTTAATTAGATTTCATTTACTTCGCAGGCAGTTTGCGGGATACACTCGAAGGTGAGCTCTCTTCGGATCGTTCGCTCGCAATGTTTATGGATTAAAAATAATTAATTTCTTTAATGTTTTTTTAATGCCAGCTTCGGCTCTAGAATCATTAGAAAGTTTCAAACGCGGCTACGATACCTTCAGTCTTTTATAATTATTGATTTTTTTTCATTATTTTTTCGCGAAATTATAAAGGGATGGATTTGAATTTTAAATTTGAAAAGTAGTATAATTTTTTTTGTGTAATTGAAATAACACGAAATGTTTTATTAATTGAATTTATTTTTATTGTAAATATTTTATAATTTAAAACTAGTTAATATTTATTATTTCTAAGATTAATTAATTAATTCAATTTTAATAATTCACAAAAATAAAAATAAGAAATCATTAATAATGTGATATTTAATATTAATTACTTTACATGAAAAATGCTTATTCTGGGAAATTTTTATCCAATTTTCTATTTAATTATCACGATGTAATATTAAACGAAATTAAAATTAGCCATTATAATCAAAATTTAGTATGGGGTTGAAAGCAATAGAACAAAAATGTTCACTAAATTTCGTGTAAATTGGATAAAACAAATTTGAGCCCATTACTCAGTATGTTTATACGCACTATAACACAGCAGGAAAGCCTTTCATCCCCGAAATCCAATCAATAATTCAAGAACGTATAGAGAGACGCGTACCCCTTTTAATTTTCTTTCAACAAAGCAACACAAGTTTACACAGCATTAACGAGCACATTCTTTTCAAATGCGGCGATGGGGTGAAAAAATAAAACGGTAATCCTTTCGAGTCCGAGACCAATAAAATCGACGGATTCTAAGAGGATTTATTACAGCATAATGCCTAAATGAATGAAAAGCCCCGTCCCGCCTCAGAAAACAAAGTTCCGAGAAATTAACAGATCGCTTTGCTCTTTTTTCGTTAAGTAGATTTTCTTGTAGCCGACAATGCATGTGAGTGCATATAATATCAGACCGCGAAAGCAAAAGACAATGTCTCAAGTTAACTGCGTTCCGTTCCCCCATACGGACGTTATTGCACTTTGAATATACTGCTTAGCATTAGGAAGCCTAGTGAAATTGTTCCGGAGAGATAGATACTCGAAGACGGAGACTGTCTCCATATTATTATGCTTTTGCGAAAACAAAAAGTGGCAAACGACCCGCACAAGTGCTCCAGCCATTTAATAATGAGAGTCTGCCGCTTCTGGGGCTTTGCCTTTGTCGCGAATATTGCCCGATCAAAATTATTGCATTACTCTTCAATAGAATGTAATAATTCGATTATTTTTAATGCGGGCTGATTTTTTTATGGAAGGTCGTTTTTGCCCTAATAATAGATTGCGAATCTTTTACGTGATTATTAGCGATTCTGTCCGTTTTACCTTTTAGCTTTTTGATGAATTATTAAATCAACTTCAACGTTACATCGCTTATCGAAGTTCACGTACTTCCAAAATATATCAGTCGAATCTAGATTTATGTACCGTTTCGTCTTAAACCCATTTATAATATTGCACAAAAATACTCAAATTTTCACAAAACAATAATTGTGCACCACCTCGAAACATTCGTATACTTTTAGTATTGACTTAATATAATAACAAGATATTCGGAAGATTAACAGCATTATCGGCGGTCGATATGAATCAGCATTCATCTGTATATTATTATCTATCGGCCCCGAAAAAAGACGCTTTCTCGTCGCTCTTTGATGCTAATTAAATTCGAGCTGCTCATAAATTCGTCTGAGCTTCTAAAGCGCGTTCATCAAAAATGTATCGCGAGCACATCAAAACTAATTTGTTCGCTTCGCATTTTCGCCCAGATTCGGCTGCCGAAGTGGGAATTGTGTAATTTTCCGGAATTCGGCTGTCGTTTAAAAGCTCACAATGTTCCGAATGAAATTCAGGCCGACTGCCACTTATATATCTCATAATCTTTTAACCCATCGGCAACGCATTTGATGAAACATTCAGGAGCATGTGATGTTTCAGACGTTTTCTTCCCGTATAAATTTTATATCAGTTCGCTCGGTGCGCACATAACCGAATGCTGAAATTCAATTCATCTGAAAATTTCTTAATCTCCTCTCTGGCCCGCTGAGAACTCGTATCCACCCACTGCTCCTTTTAAAAGGGATTAAATATTTTCTTCATATACATAAATTATTTACATCGTCCCGCTTCACTTTCATATTTCTTGCGATAGGGACGTCTCTTGCGTATTCCGAAAAAGGAGTACGTTATATGTATAATGTGAAAATAATAAAATAAATACGTTTCCATTTGATCGAATTTCATTTCGGAGCTCGGCGTCCGTATTACGCGAAAACGGGACGATATTTAATATTCGCTCAATATGCAATATTTCATATTTTTGCAAAATATTTACGACGCGATCTCGTCCTCTCTGTTGCCAATATGTGTAAGCTTTGGAAAAATAACAGAAGGTTGGTTTTGTGTATCTTTCAGCTTTTCAAGATATGTTTGTTTTGTGTAATATACGTATACGACGAACAACACATAAGGGATCATTATTTTCAGAAAACGATTTCGCATATCATATACGTGAACACAAATTTCGGATTATTATTTTTTTTTTTAAACATATTTTTGTAATGTAAATAATATTATTTCAATAACGTTTCGTACGATGAAACACCTTTATGTTCTAAATTTGGGTATACCTTATTTTTATGAAACTATCATATTTACGAACTCGCTATCTGACCGTACGGGAAAATTGACTTATCTATAGCGGCAACCCTACAAAAAACTAAACGTGCGTTTTTCCGATCGGCTTTCTTCAAAATCCGGTGAATATTTCACGGTCGTGGCCCTTTCATGCCTATTACATACATATAATATTAGAGGCAAGGCTTTGATTCGATATGATCAAAGGGCCTCATACTTGCGCACACTACTGCGCGGCCGGAAAGTGCGGCGAAACGCACATTTTCCGTTGGGTACTTTTGCGACCATTAAAGGAAACTCGTGTGTGCTTGAATTTCAAACGCATTCGCAAAAGTGAACCTGTATCCTTTGCAAGTACACGGGCAAAGACCTAGGGTGCCAAACCGAACTGTGTGGATTAAACGAGATTAGTTCAATTCATCAAAGTCATGTTTGAACGTCAATTAAGGGTTAGAAATGCACGAGTTTTGAACTAGGGTTATTTTTTCGAAAAGATAATCTTTGTCTTTGAGGATTGTGACGTTTGCATGACGAGTCTCGTTCGTTATATTTATTATTTTATTTCACTGTGAAAGATTCGTTTTATTTACAGACTGACGCTATAGGGAAAGACGATCAAAAGGTTATCGAACGAAGATCTAACAAATCGGATTATATATTACAAATTCGAAAATCTCCTAATTCGGCTTATGCGATCTCTACAAATGAAACCTAACGAATATATATGCCGTAGTATAAAAAAAAGTATATACTTATTTTCTGTGCGGCGAGTCTTTCCATTGGGAAATATAAAAATCGAGGACGTCGCTTCCACATTAATGAAATAATAACGCTGAAACAGAACGAAAATCTATAAAAGACTTGGATCATATATATCAGCTCTTGTGAATAATATATGCGAGCAAATACATTCTCTTAGTACGAATATACCGTAACTCAAAGTTTCGCGTACATACACTACGTTATCCATCATGAAATTACGCACTGAACCCGCTTCGTTGATTTGGAAGCTTCAGTAATTTCTTGTTTTTTTTTCATTCATAAAACAACTTCGATATGGAAGTGTTCATGTAGAGTTTTTTATGTCATGCATACAATGCAATAAGTAACCCTCGTTCTTGTCCATTATCAACGTTAACGAGCAGCACACATCAAGCGCTCACCCATCCATCCATTGACGAGGGAAACTTTTAAAGTGGCTTCAGCTGAAAGAGAAGACAATTATCTCAAAATTCAATTGAGATAATTATATCCATTGAGCGCACAGTGTATAAATCACATTGTAGACTCAGTTTACTCAATAAATGATTATAAAACCACATGCAAACTAGCAGACATTGAAGAACCAGCTTTTATAGAATTCGCTTATAAGAGGTCGTTCAACTCAATTAAACCTACTTATTTTTATCTGAATTGAATGTTTATAATCGATCTACAAAATTCATAATGAGCGCATTCGAAAAATGAATTTTAAGATTTCATCAAATTCATCATTCTTTTCATTTTTACTCAATGAAATCTCTCAAAAAATCAACCATTTGTCTTTGTCGACTTAACCTGCGTCCGACATGAAAAGTAATCATCAGAGGATCCATTGCACCGACGATCGGTTGAAAAGATAAGGCGCTTTGATGCATCTGTCAACAAAGGACACACGGGAACCTTTGCGCCACTAAGGACAAGTGCGCCTGCCTTTATCTGTTGCAAGGGCAAAGTGGCTCGACTCCCCCGCCATCCCAATACTACATAGTAGTAGTATGCCCCTCTCTTCCTTCCTTCCTTCCTTCTTTCGTTCCTTCCAGGATTCAATCAGGATACGGGAAATGGCCGCCTGCTGCGCGAATTACACCCGAGTTTCCTTCCTACGTTTCGAAAGAAAAATTGAAAGTACCTTGCGCGAGAAAGGTACATAGGGTTCGAGGTACAAATGCGTACAGGACCACTTTGCGTGCACCGCTTCCTTCCGACACCGATATGACGAAACGCACTTCTGCTCCTTTGGGCTGTATAAGCTTACGACGCAGCAAAGGGGAAGGAAGATGCCCTTAATGGAAATCAAATAGGTTTTTTTTTTCATCGAAATTTTGCTGTATTGATGAGTTTGTATTTGCTGTAAAATCAATGCGCACGATATGCATTTTTCGTCCACGGAATATTCGATTAAGCTTTTTGCGAATAGGTATTTAATGTGATATTGAAAAATGGATTGCTAAATACATGCTGATGATTGCGTAAACCGATTTCGTGTCAATTTATTAATGCACGTAATTTATGTGTTCATTTATAATTGTTTGAAAATGGGAAAATTTGTTTGCACTAATTAAAATTATTGTGTTGATTTAAAAATTTAAACCATTTTATTGTTAGTTTATTGTTAACAAATTAAAGAATCAATTCGAATACAATTATTTCATATGCGACATACTAAAATATAAATAAACTCTAAAAAAATCAAAAACCACATATTTGTATCGTTTTATATCATATCGAGCAAATCCACTGCACCGTGAACGAAATAAGAAGGATGAAGGAGACGCAGTCTTCGCAACACGGCTGTATTTTTATTACATTATATTGTAGCCCTTTGTGCTTCATAGGTTCTGCGTATACAACGAGTTTATAGTGCACATACTATTGCCACTGAATAAAAAAATAAAAGGGGACGATGCAACAACGTACCGTACACCCATATGTACGTATGTGGAATGTCACTGTTCATTCCCGGGATTTATCTCCATGGAGATATATGCCTAAAGGAAATTGCGACGTCAAAGCTTTCAGGTCGTCAAAGGACAGCGGTTCTCTCAGAATGTAGCAGACGTCCTTAAAAAAAGCAATCAGTTTCATAATCATCGCTGCCGTTGTGTTTAAATTTTATTTTTTGACAACGTCAGACCCCTATCAGATTTTGGCTGGGAAAAAAGTCGCTTTGCCCGTATGAAAATTTATCTCGGTCGCGAGATAAGCGGTACGCTTTCAAAGGTATTATTAAATTATGTACAATGATAAATTAATCGAATCCTAAAATATTGGATATGTACTTTTGGATATGCATGTGTGTATTTTTTCCCCTTCGTTTGTCTTTATGCGATTGCACGTTACATCTCGATTTGGGGAAAAATGCATATCATTATTTTTTCAGATGCGGCTTTTATGGATTTGGGGGCTTTCGAATAACCCTAGGAACTTTTTTTTAATCAAAAATTCATATTATGAGCCGCTTTCGTGCGTCGTCAATATTATTATAAAAAATTCGCCCTTAAAATTCTTTTCGTATGCACTCAGGTGTTTTTACTTATTCATTCGTTCTTAGAATAGGTTCTTATTTAACTTATTAAAAAATAATATTTTATTCGATTTGGACACAATTTCCTTATCTATATTAGCTTATAAAAATAAAATAATACATCAAATAAAATTAATTGATCGATGCTTTAGAAAATATTTTGACGAATATTCAAAACGTTATATTCCTCGGGGGAAAAAAATAACATCATAATCATGAAAAAGATAATGATAGAAGAGATATCATCTATTTTTAATTCACTTGGAAAGTTTCATGGTTATATACTGGCACGAAAATAAAAAAGTGATCACTCACGATAAGAAAATAAAAACTATAGTATGTCAGAGTGTTTTACGCTTGTACACTGTTCGAGTCCGCCTTTCGCCTTTTCGATTTTGATTTATGCGACATTTATGCGAGCACACCCACACTTTATCGACACAGAGTACCGATACTATTTTTTTCTCTACCCGAAGTGTACTCAAAGGGGCTTATTTTTCGAGGTGAGCAAACCGCCGCGCCCTCGCGTCACTTTTATTCAATATTTTACATCCAATATGACGACGATGCCATACTCACTTTGGTGTAGTGCGATGACTGTCAAACTTTGGTTCGAGAACTTGAAACGATCTTTATATTAATAAATTTAATATTTGGAATATATCGACGGTCTTATTTAAATGATTTGGTTATTATAATTATGAAGTATTAAAAAAGGCCTCATGGATGTTAATAAGAAAAAAAAATTTACTTTTAAGCTTTTCGTTTGTAATTTTATTTAGAGAAATATATTTTTAAGCTTTTCATTAAAAAATCTATTGATTTTCAAAAGTAATTAATTTGAAAACATTGTGAAACACTATTACATGTTTTAAAAATATTTAACTACTTAAATAGAAATGCTCCTCTTGAAACATTTTATTTTTCGAAGACATTTTATTGATCTTTTTTTTAATTTCAGCCATATTGCTTGAAAAAACTCCTAACCTTCATCTCAACTCAATATAAAACTCTGTTGTAACTTAATTGGCATTCACCGAAAATAACTTTTAAATTTATTTAACTTATTTTCAATTTGAACATAATTCATCATCATCATAATTCGTAAATCACATATGCACAATATTTTTATTCTTTCATATTTTAAATTAACTTACATTTCACAACTTTTTTAACTCCCTAATCAAATAGATATAAAAAAATATAAAAAAAAATTACAACCGGAACTATTTGGCAACCAATTCCCTTACAAACATGCCTTTTCTAAATATAGAAAAACAAAGCAAATGAAAATACCATAAATCTCCAAACCCACCCAGAATAATTATCGTAAACACACATGCATTGACACAAAAGATTGATAATCGCTGTTAGTGGCGTTCAGGTGGGAGGCACTGGGCGTTGGGGTGACTACGCGTCAATCACCCGCGCGGGACGGGACGGTCTCCGTTCGTGTACGGTTTATCGTGTATCCTGGCAACACCCCCACGTCTAGGATGCATTTAAGAGAAAAGCATTACACACGCTAAAAACAAATTAATTATGCAACGAGCCCACCCCCGGTACAACTCCCGCGGGAGGCTGGCTACGGTCGTACTTCGGTTAGCCAGAAGTGGTAAATGGATGGCCTTTTAAAGATCTTATCTTTGATGGTTCCCGGTCAGGTGTTTCTATTGAATTGGATTTTAAAGTGTTTTCTATTCCGTAAAGTTTCATATTAAATATATTTATACTGGGTCTTTTCTTCCTTTGTGATTCAAATTTTTTCATCGTAAAATTTCGTTTAGTTTTTTTTATTATTATTTAGAATTTTTTGGATGAAAAAGGAAATTTCTCAATTTATGACGCTATTGTGATTTAGTCTCAATATTAATTATTCACTTTAATTTTTAATTGAATCAAATGAAACTTAACTTTTATGATTAAAGAGAATTGATTCACACAATCCCCTATATATAATAGCGGATTTCTGTGTGAACGTCTGTGTGTTCGTCTGTTCGATGACGCTAGTGACTTTGGAACGACGCGCCGATGCGATTATTTTTTTGCGTCTATAAAATTATTCTTCATGTGTATATGGTCTTTGTGCGTATACGCTTAGCGTCTATAATATCATGCTTATGAAAGCGCCTCTATTGACTTATGCAATACGTCGATTATTACGCAGTGGAAAAAATATTTGAATCCTCTATACATGTATATAATCACCGATGACAGATGCTGTGTTTGTGTGAGGCTCTCGACTTATCATTCCAATTTAGCCTATATGCCGTTCAAATATAACGGCTATAATCGCTACAAGAGAACGGCTATAACGCGAGCTCCGAATTAAGTCTTTATGGTCATTATAATAACGACTATAATCTTATCCTATATAATCTTATATTCTGGAGACATTTCGCAAAGGCGCGGTTATAAAATAATTTTGCATAAATATATTCAATTTTTATTTTATTACGTAATGGTATGATTATCAATAGCCGATGTTATTAATATCAGGTCTATATACTATTGCTACTATAATAGTAAATTTTTATCATTAATAAAAAATACATATATTTCATATTATTTGACTACGAAAAAATCTGAATTTGCTTAATATTCAAAAACTACTCAGAAAACAACTTCCATAAAACTCACTCATTTTGATGATTTTTTTGTTTATTTGGAATTCAATTGACCACTTCTGCTCCGTGCATATGGACAGCCCTTGTCGGCGGATCGGCAAAGATAAATGCCGCATAAAAGGGAACATCGCCAACCTCCGAACCCTTAAAAACCGAACAGAAAACTAAGCGCCTCGGGCCTTCGCTCGCGTTAAACTTTCATTTGACCCTCCCAACTCGGTGTTTCCCTGCGCCGAAAAGCGCGCGTCGTCTTCGGAAAAACCGCGCGAGTTTTCCGAGGAAACTTTCCGCTTTCGCTTCGCAGAAGAGCGGGACCGTAACGGGCTTTATGGATGAGCGATTATAAAACAATGTGTATGATCCGTGCGCTTTTCCGCCTGAAAAATAAACAGGGTCGTCATTTAAGTGCATACATTATTATTTTACTTTTCGCACGGGCGTACGAAGGCTTATCCGATCATGGTGTTTTGAGATTCAAATGAGTGTGAATTTGTTTGTTTTTCGCTCGGATTGCGCTTATTTTTTAAATATAATGTTGTATGAAAATTATTAGCTCAAATGTTTTATTAACTGATATAAATCTGTGTTGTATAATAATATAGAGAAATTTCTATTATCATATTTCATACGAAACCTTTCAGTTATCTCGAATTATAACGTTACACATCAATGAGAAATTCATTAATTGAAATTTTCTTATGTGTTTATTCGAAAATAATATATTGTGAATAAAAATAAGTTACGAAATTCTTTCATAAGAAATTTATGATTGTTTATTATTTTTCCACTCATATTTATCAAGTTGTCGAACAAGAGTTAAAGTTTTTCTCGTTCAATATTGATTTATTACCTTACTGAACTATCAAAAAGATAAATATTGAAAATAACTTATGAAACTCTAAAAAAATACACAAATTTACCGAAATAATTCGATTACAATGCTTCAATTAATATCAATTATTTTCATTTGCAACAAAAATCATAAACACAACACGACTTGTTACAACCACTCAAATTCATAAACGAATTAAGCCCTTCACAAAGAACTTAAATAATTCAATACAGCTTTTTCGTTCATAGCACACCGCAAAATTGAATTCGCTGTTTGCAAACAGGATGAATGTTCTTATTGAGCTATAGTTCGAAATTTGCTTTTGGCGCCGCACTACATGTGGGCTATTGCGAAATTTTCACTATTTGCCGAAAGACCCCAGCAAACATATGCGTCGATGCTTTGAAATATCGGCTTACATTATACGACGTACATGTACGGGGCTTATTAAACGGAATCCAAAAAGCGACTCTTACGAGGGCACATATACAACGTTTCCTTGTATAAATTGTATAAAGGACGAGGCATTTTGGCACGGAAATTTGGCCGCTTTTACGACGGCGTCTACCGTATTCCCCGAGTTAAAACGTTCAATAATTTTTCCAACGTTCGTATAAATGACGACACTTTGAACGTTTCCTTCCGCATCGAAACGCCATTATTTACCGTAAAAACAAACGTACGCATAAGTGTACTTACTATAAGTGTACGAGGGCTGTTCTTTAGTTAAATATGTAAAAGAATTGAACTATTTTCAATATTTTTTATTTTATAAATTCAAAAACTTGGTGTTGGAATTTTTTAATTATTTTATTTTTTTCTTTGAAAGGTAAGTGTATGAAAAAACTAGTTATTTCGAATTGACAGGACCATACATTGTAACTAAAACGTTTTTTAATTAGTTGAAAGTCACGTCACTGTTGGTGTCTATTTCATATCACACTAATATTATTATACCATTATAATATTTTATTATTATTACTATACTATTACTATACTACTATACTACTATACTATTAATATTCGAAAATGTTCAACAATATGTTATTTCATTGTACTGTTCAGTCCGAAAAATTTTTTATTGTTACAATTAATTAATTTTTCAATTTGTACATTAAATTTAATTGGACTTCGTGTGCATAAATAAGATTGCTGTAATGAATTTTTTATAAACCTCATTACGTTTCTTTAATTATATTCTCAAATTCCGAACCATTCTTTATTTATAACAAAAATTGATTTATCTCTTTTCACGTTTCCGAACGTTTTATTGTTTTCATAATTAAGATCAAAACGAAACAAACATAATTAATCAAAAATTTAATTAAACTCCGATATCGCAAAAACGTATGCCGAAAAGTACACTCATTGCAAAACTTTTTCGTCTCAAACCAAAAAGTGTCGACATTTATTAGGCGTTCCTCGTAGTTTGCGATAATTTTCCGTTCCGCGGTCGAGAAAAAGGGAACGCCGTTTCCTTCGTCCTTTCCAAAGGAGCTTCGGCTGGATAAAACTATATTACCGATAAATTTATTATTCATCTCGCGTGTCGTTTAAGAATTACATAAATTCTGCGTATGCCTCCTCTGCCTGTTCGTTCGAGTGGTATCTTTCG
>JAOXNN020000004.1:8330882-8361164 GCA_028571205.2 Hydropsyche betteni
TCATATAGGTCAAGTGCTCTGTGACCCAGTCTTTGTGCATGTAAATTTGACGTTCACCGAACAATGACCCCTGTATATTTAAATAAATAAATCAAATTATAATATAGTGTGAAATATTAATCATTTACTTCATACTTGCATTCACGTTGTACTGTTATTTTGCGGGTCGGCATTTGTCGGATTTTCCCAATTCGCCAACACCACGTATCAAATTCATAACGTACGTATGTATGGGCAAAGGGTCTAAAAGGAAACTCAAAAGCTCAAAACGCATTCACCGGCTACGAACAATTGCGCTGAATGCACATTGTTCTGAATATGTATGAACACGGACGTAATAGTGCACTCGGTGCAATTCACCCGGCCACCGCTCCGATAAATAGTTTTATTTATGAAAAGGTCGCTCTAGTGTAATAATACGCTTCCGGTTCGACGAAAGCAATATTAAAAAAAAAATACTGAATGAAAAAATATCGTGTAAAACAAGGCTCTAGTAAACAGCCGGTTGCGTGGTAATTGCAAATTGCGGTGCAGCGCGGCGCATAAAAAACTATATTCGCTTATGGGAAATTTTTCTTATGGCCAATACCACTACTAAACTCATTTTTACTATCACGTATTTTTCCGTTGCAATATCTACGGTTTTCCTGCATTTTTTCTTAAACTATAACCTATTTTTCATATTCTAGTTTCACGTAGTTTTTAATGTTTCGACCTATATGTTCATATATCAAAAAAGTATATAACTTCCATATTTTTTCATGAAATCATTTAATGTTCTTTCATACATTCTGAACTGATTAGATGTTTCATTTTAGTTCACAATGCGTCATTTGCACAGACGGCTTTGTCGGATTGCTTATCTCCGTGGAGTTCAGTCGGAATGCATTCGCTTTTGCTATTCGACTGCGACAATCGGGCAAATGCCTAATATAAGCGCGTGATGCAAATTTTTGCAATTCAAAAGAACCTCGAGGCTTTTTTTCGCCAAAAGCTCGAGGAAGCTTTGGCAAAAGCTCGCGTGAGCCTGGGAGCTTTTGCCTTAACGATTTTTTTTATTACACATTTTCAACTTGCATAATAAAAGCGTCGTTCACTATTAATTCCCGTTGAACATATCAATAATGCGGAGGCGGTATAATTTTACAACACTATTAGTCAACGTCACAGGATTAGTATATAATGCGCAATCACGAATTCGTCCGGAACACAAAAGGCTAACTTGGCAAATGTTACAAATTGTCAACTTTCGTACATTTTATATTGCTAGATTTTTTATTTTCGTATTCAAACGATTGCGTTGTAAAGTTTCATTATGCTTCGAAAGCTAAATTCGATTATGATTTATGATAATATCGATAGCAATATATTCAAATATGATTTATTGCCTTTTTGATACCGATATTATTTTTTTTATATACGTTTCATTGTTGAGAAAAAATGGGAGGATTATGTGAGTACGTAATTCTGAAAAATGATGATAGCGCAACGTCAAAAATGTATTCAGAGTAATTTAATGAAATATCTGTATAATTATGAAAAATCGTTAATTAATCTTCTCTTCTATGATATAAATGAAATCGAATTCAATGATTCAAAATATAATATATTGAAAACCTTTTTTAGCATTTTTTAATCCCCGCTTGTTATGTACATGCTTCAAAACCAACCAATATAGTATTTAAAAAAATATTCGATCCGCTTCAATTGCTCAAATATTTACAACAAATTTTAAAAACATTCATATAAAATCTTTCAATTTACGATTCCACGAAAACACAAACAACAAATCCAACATACAAAAACTAATAATAATCCAAAAAAAAAAAATTTTCAATACACCAAACAACCCGAAACACCCACACCCCACCGCAGCATTAGAGACCGGCCATTAATGCAATCACAAGCCGAAACGCGCCTCGGCCAAAACTCGCACACAAAAGCATTTCGAATGGCAAAATCCGCGGCCGAATTCGCGAGGCGGCGGTCAAAGTTGTGTATTTCCAGTTAGTTGGATACTTATGCGTCGGTCTGCGGCCTCGCCTCCCCGTAGAGGGCCGCCATCGTGAAATTCGGTGCTTTCTCGCAGAAACCGCTAATTCAAAGTCGAGCGGTTTTCCCAAGGCATGTCTGCGCGAGGAAAAAACTTTCTGAAGCGTGCGTTCCACCGCAACACTGCATTCGACTGCCCTATGGTGGATGTGTGCTGTTGTGGTTCTGTGTATGTGCGATAGTTGAGGGTTGGTGTTTCGTGTGTGCGCTTTGTAGAGTCGGATAATTAATTGGGAAATTTGTATGGTTTTCGTCGTGTCATGGTGCGGCGGCAATGTGAAAAGTTTGATATTTATTTTCGAATGATTTTTAGTGGTGGTGTTTATTTTGGGTTGTCGTTTCGAATTTAGCTTTAACCGGCTCGATTCGGTCGTCTTCGAGCAATCACATTACAATACACAAAAGCCTCGTTTTGTATGAACTCGTTTAACGGTCTAGTAAATAAGTAGCGACTCTATCTCCTTTTTCTTGCGAAAACAAATCTTAATCCCGAACCGACCTAGATTTAATATTACATTTAATCTTCGACAAGTCCATATGAAATGATCCGCGCAAAACTCGATTCCGCAACAGGAATAAAAGAGCGCATAGACGAGGCACATCATTAAATTTCGCATCATTATATTTCTCGGTACACGACAATAATGAAACGTACCGCAAACGGAACGACCGACGCACGCGAACATTCTCCGATATCTGCGAATCCTTCAGCGGAATAATGGCAAGTCTGAAGGAACGCGGACGGGAATTGCCTTCGGTGGTATTGGCTGAAATCTTGATTTGTGGATATTGGATGACCTCTGTCACAAAGGAAAACCGTAATTTAGTGAACTGCGGAGCTGGGAGGGCCTCGCGCTGACGTTTCGGGTACACAAAGGTATAAAATATATTTACGTGAATTGGACCGATTAAGGTCCGCAGAATCGTAACGCGTAGCTATCTGTCTTCGAGTGGAGGCACTCGTTCTGTATACGAAATAGCTTCTGTCTTTTCGGTGTTTGTGTAGAGTATGTTAAATTTTCGGTATTTGATATTATTGCTGGGTTTATATTTCCGAAGTTCGGAATATAAATGTTGCTGTTTATATTACGTGTAAGTTATTCTTGATTGTAATAATAAAATTTTGTGGCAGTGTAACAAATATTGAAGTTTTTCGTTGGATATTTACATTATATAAAAAACCAAAATATGTATAATATTGTATGAAAAAATAATAATATCATGTATTATTCTAAGAATGAAATTTTTTTTTGAAATAACGAAGAACTCGTTATTATGTTTTAAATATTATATTTTCCGATAAATTTCAAACTCGAAGGAACCATATTTCATGTTTTCAAATATATACAATTATAATTACGAATGCAAAAATAGATAATTTTCATTAAAATATGTATAAGTACATTCAATAATTTCCGCACATCTCCTTGGATTCCAAATTGAATTATCAAAACATTCAAAACTAAACTAAAACTCAACATTTCCATTGAATCGATACCCCCATTCACGAACGATACACCTCCTCATTAATTAAACCATACAAATCTCAACGAGGATACCTTACAGATATCATTACCGAACAAAACTCAAAACCATCCGAATACCTCCTATCATTATGCGCGTAACAAAACAACCCCGGGCGAAATTCAATTATCTGTCACGATGATAAGCGAAGTATCGGTTTCGCGTCCGATGCAATCGGTCAAAATTAATTAAATTACCCGTGTATCGTTAGAAGCTTTCGCAGGGATGCAATTATGCAATCGTGTATGCCTATGTGGACCGCAGAGTCATCATCATCGATGGGCCAATAATAATCGTGGTCTGGTGAAACTGCGCAAATTTTGCTGCTGAGGATTCCACGGTTCTGGAATATTTGCTAGTTGCCAATTAGAATGATAGGGATGTTTGTTTTTTTATGGTTTTGGGTTAAATTTTCATTTAAGGGTATAAAGGTTGTTTTTTTTGAAAAATCGATGTTTTAATATTGAAGATAAATATTTTCGTTGAATTTCACTATTGGATCAAATTAAGATGAATCACTCGTTTTGACAGTTTTATTAAATATACGTAACTTTCATGACCTTTGATCGAATTGAGTCTTTTGAAAAATTCAATAATTAATATTGAAAAAAAAATCACATAATTCATCATAGGAAAATCCCGTTTTTTCCATATTGAAAAAAATATATTCATAAATTTGAATACATTTCCATGACGACATTTCAAGAGCGTTCCAAGGTGGGCGCGGGCCTTCAATTTTTTCGCCGCTTTTTTTTTGAATGGCTTCGGTTTCCGAAAAACGGATTTCGCCGATTTGTGAAAAATGAGCACGTCGACAATCCGGCACGCGATCGGATTCGATATCAATCAATCGCGGACCGCTTTATATTATACATTTTCATTAATAACGTGACACGAATGTTGAAAGCGTCTGTCCGTTTTCGAGGATGCATTTGTTTTTCGCGACTACTCTTCCCTCATTTTTGCATGCAATTTTGGCGGGTGTTTGCTATGTTTGCGCAAACACAGCCCGTTTGAATTCTAGCATGTGTTGTTTTTGAGTGACTTCGATACGGCATTGATACAGCAAGAACACTCATGGGGTAAACGGGAATTTTAATTTTATAAAATACCGAATACTGTCATGTTAGTTTTGTAAAACGACCGCACATTGCACTACCCGTTTGTTAAATTTAGCATACTTTGAGCGCGTATATTCTGTGGTTTTTGTGGTTCATTTATACCTTGACATGTAACGTTACATCGGTTATATAATATTTCTAGCGTTTCAAATCAACACTGATGATCAAACGCGGTTTAAACGTCAAAACCACTGCGTACAAATACAATTAATATTTAATAAAGCATATCCAATTCTCATTAAAATATTTATATTTATCAAAAAATATATTATTCGAGCGAATTGCACAAAGTTTTCATCATAAATTTATAACGAACCAGCGCTTCAAAAGAAACCCACTAATAATAATGGAATCTAAATTGCGTGCCTTGTGCTTCGCATTTCATAAAATACTTATAAAAATTTTATTGATCGACGATTATAATGCGATATATAATTGGCTCGCAAATGCAGTAAAGGAAACACACTAGAATCATTGTGATCGGTCACGAACGATGCGATATTCTGTATCGGAAAAATGCATTTAATAAGCGGTGCACGTTGCGTTCTCTACTCCTGAAGAATACAGTTCTTCAACGGCTTGCAGGCACGATACGAAAATTACAGACCGCGATGCAAATGCACATTTTTAATGTTACGAGACGCGAAAGTACATGAAATATCGCATGTTGTGAGCAGTTTTGCCGCGCGCAACAGGAAGCGAGGCCTACCGGTGCATTTTCAGTTTTTCGCGCGCATAAAATGCACTTTCGTGCTCGTTGGTAGGCTTTTTCTTTTACAGTTTTGTTTTTCTTTATGTGTTTTGATTGAGTGCTTAGTTTTATTGCGGTCGGTTAGTTTTTCTGTTGAAGAATTTATGGGTTTTTTTGATTGAGAATAATTTTGTGGTTGAATGTATGAAGGGTAGTGAGTTTGTTAGTTTGAAAGACCTATGAAATGAAAATCTTGGTTTTACGATTTTCATTCGACTCGACGCATCGAGATGTTCAGGATCGTTCATGGAAATTTTCCAATTTATTTTATTTTTATTTTACTATCATTCTCAGAAAATAAGTATAGTATATTATCAACTGTTTGACAACTATTGAGTTTGAATAATAACATATAATAAAATCGAAAAAACCAGCAATTTCTAAATTTTCTTTATTGATAAAATTCAAACATTTCAAAATTTTAATGGAGTATATTCATTTTTAACAGAACTATTATATGTCTAATATTTTCTATTCTATGTCCTATGTACTGTTATTTTCTTTGGTACTTTTTACAACAAACATAAACAACGATTAGTATATGTTTCATAAAAAAATAAGGATAATGATAATTTTTGAAATCGAAACATTTCATCGTTTAATTTTCCACATTTTCTCAACAACCGACTGATTTTAATTTTTCACGAAATAACTCGGCAACTGAAATAATCATTATCAAGTTTAAAAAATTCCGAAAAACAAAACGGAAAACAACGAACGAAACACGATACTCAAGCTCGAACACCATCCAGCAACGAACGAATTCAATTCCGGCCCGTCGCCGGCTCGCATTAATTTTTAATGGAAATGCTAAAAAAAGAGGGGTTGGTTGGCGTTCAAAATTGCATCCGACGACCGACACCCGGAAGAGGAGATGCTGCATCTCGAGACGTACAAAGAAAGACTGCATTTCGCCTAAGTGCATCCGACGGCATGCAAAACGCACGCCGCCACTCGCAAAAATGAGAATTTCGCACGTCGCGTGTTTTTTCCGTGCTTTCGCTCCCGTTGCTGAGTGCTGTTTTTATCATTTTCTATTCATATTTTCGTATCGGGTCCTGTTCTTTGTATTTTCGTAGCGGGTCTTATGCAGGTTTTTGTTTTTAGCTGGGTTTACGTTCGTAAAGTTTAGGTTGTGGTATCGGATAGTTGTATGAAGGTTGGTCTTTTGTTTGGTGTGTTTTGCTTTGATTTTGCGTGTTTTGATATTGTTACAAATTTAATTACGTTTAATTTATGATAATTAATTCATTTTTGCGTTTATGCGTTGAAATCAAGTTCGTGTAGCTCATTTTAATAATCAATTATACAGGCATAAATTGTTTGTGTGTTGTTATTAAAAAATTTCACGCATCGTTCTTTTTATGTATATTTTGTCAAAATTGAAATTAATATATTTAAAGTATAATATAATTTTTAAGTTTATTCATAATCGAAAAATAGTTTTATCACATTAGAACCTTGTTGATGACATCTATATTTTTTTTGTAACACTATTTTAATACAGATTTCGTTCAAATTATTGTTACAAACTTACTTGAATTATAATCAATATTGACATTTTTTATAATAAAACAATTTTTTCCATAAAAAATATAAACATATTTGTGCATTTAATGCACTTTTCGATATGCAATTCAATGTCGCCGATTTGTACCATCACTAAGAAAGTCTAATTTTTCAGCGAAGCCGAGTCATTGTTGAATGTTGAAAAATGAGCGTGATTTACTGATACATGGCCGAATGATCTGACACTTTGACAATGATGGATTAATTTCAGCTCAGATAGAATCGAACCGTAGCCGGGGAACAAACACAGACAAAATGATGACGGATAATGCGAGAGGGTGAAGCAGGAGTTCCACGAAAAAAATAGAAATCAAAATTCGAACAATTCGTGCGGAATTCAATCAATCAATAACGCGTCGCGACAAATTCGCCATAGATAAATTAATTTCGAAAACGTTGTCGCTACGAAAAAAGTTATATTGAAAAGATGGTTGTTTCTTTCGGGGGACAGATTTATTTTTCGTCCAATTTGCATAAAATTTCGAGTATTTTGATTAACGACGTCGGCATTGATGAAAAATGCTTTGTCTCCGTTCTCTCAATAGAAATACCCCTATTAAAAATACTAAGCGTATTTCGCCGATTTTAATACAACATAATGGCCTTTGGTAAAATTATCCGCAGTTTGAATTGATGGTTTAAATTTTGCGAATGTAGTTTTCATTTGTCAGAAAAGCAATTTTCACCTACAACGGTTCTACGACGACTGCAAAAATATTCAAGAGTCTGCAAACTCCACTGATCGTATGTCATTTTCATATTGAAAGTCCGTTCAAACGACGTACGTTCTCTTCTATTTTAATTCATGTTACAGACAGCCGAAATTGTTTTATTTTCATCTTGAAATTCTATAATATGCAGCATTTATATAATATCAACATCGAAACACAAATACTATATTATATTCCAAAAATAATTTGTATTAAGTTTGTGATTAAAATAATTTTAATGTTCTTTGTATTCTTGAAATCTTAGAATAAGGCGCAATGCTTAAATTAAGCATCCCAATTAAAATAACCGAGCTAAGGAAACGTTTTCTGTGCTCAGACCCATATCGAGAACGAAACGGTTAATATGCGAGCGACCCAATTCGAAATCCCGGAACTTGCAACCGAGCCAATATACGAACAACGATTACCATTTCACAGCACTAGCCTTCAGATAAAAACCGGCAACCTGACAAAGACTATTGCTCCTTACAACCCCAATATGAACACGAAAAACGCTAATTTCCAACAATCCAATCCGCATCCACGTGCTTTCCAGCAGAATTTCATTTCCTTCATATTTTACACTCTGGAAATAATCCAATATTGTGCCATACCTTATTTTGTTTTCGGATCGCTCGACAAATTTTATGATCAAAATAGGAAATGGTGAAAGTCTGCATTAACGTTCCTCATACTATATGCTCGAATCCAATTATCCTCGATGGCCGATGCCTTATCTCAATAAACATTCGTATCCTGGACTGCATCCAACTGCATCGAACTATAAGCTAAAATGCATAAATCCATAGAACAACTGTCGCTAGTTCCTTATGTAACTGAGTCTCCGTGTCATTCCAACTATTTATATAGAAAGTTTCTCTTTCTTGGTGAATCGTAATTATGCAGTTAAATTTGCTTTATTATGGGCTGCAGTCTGTTTGACTTCCTGGTCATACATAATAGCTTTCTTTCATTACCTGTTAACGAGATGATAAAATAGTTAGCTTTGTCTGAATATAACAATAGAATAATATAACAAGTCGCAAAAATATCTACGTAATGCTCATTAGACTTTCATATTTTCAATTCATAAACATAAAAATAATTATTCTCAAAAATTAAAAATAATAAAATAAAATTACTATATGATAAAATATATGGTCATTGTTTTGGGAAAAATATTTAATTCAAATTGAATCAAAAAGCGATCGTTAACCTTCCCATAAAATAAAAAGATCGTATCGAACCGGCATAAAACTTTGCTACAGAGTTAACGTTTCGATTTCCATTTCGTACGTGTTTCCAATAATCAAAACCAAACCGAACCTTCGGGTTGTTTTTTTCATTAAAAATCTCAACCAACCCGCGAATTCAATTAAACGCAAAAAAAATCGCAATTAATTCGTTTCATACGCGAGAAAGAAACAATCAGATTTACAAAATTGAAAAAGCGTACCTACCTACCTATCTATCTATCTACGCATAAAGCCAAAACGTCAGCCGAATAAAATATTTTTCAATTATTGCTTTTTTTTCTCATCTAAACGCCGATTCTAAATGAGTTCGAGTCTATTTCGTTACTGTTTATTCCGTTCAAATTGATAAGATAAATCGACCGACTTCACTCTCATGCTATTTGGCTATTCAGTGTGCGATGCAATTGCAATTATTCAACCGTATCTACTTGTCCCATCTACCCCTCTAGCTTTTAAAAGAATCACCTAAAAACGCTATATAAGCATAGTTTAACATTCTCTACGTACTTTGAGTTGTTTTCGTCTGAATATCACCTGAAAACGTCCGACGAAACTGGCCCGGTGCGCTGAAAACGGGATGTCCGCTGTGTCGGCTATCTCCAACTACGTGTTATGAATTTTTTCAAATTTTATTCTCAAAATGTAAATTTTCAGATCGTAAATTAAAATTTTCGCTAAATACTATTTCACCGCTTTAATTTTTTTTTTGTAAAAAAAGTTCAAACTGCAACAAACAGATGGCATATATCCCACACGTACATTTTTTCAAATGTCAAAATATTATATAAAACAAAAATATTACAAAACTTTTTTATGGATATAACATCTATCGTGTATAGTTAGATTTATGTAACACAGTCAACATTGAAGCAATTTTAACGCTTTGCCAATCCAAAACGACTGAAGTTTATTTAATTTCATCCGATTGCTTGTTAACTTTTATCTGGCTAATTACACGAGCCATTTAACGCTTTGAGTTTTCGGCGGTTTCCGTTTTTTTTTTTCCATTCGGACATCGCAGTTAACTGAACCGTGGCAGCCGGTCGAGTTCGCGCTGAAAAATGTTGCCATATGAAATGCTTTTGACTCTTCGTGTTTTTCGCCAAAGTGTTATAGAATGCTTTTGATATTTTGTAATGGAAGTGCACTTTTTCGTATCGTGTCACTGCGATCGAAATACTGTTGTGTGTAAGCAGCACGCGACTCTCGTTCTCAAAAGCGTATCAATCAAAGTCAAATTCAAATGTCAGTAGTCACTCAATTAGCTTAAATGCGTTGCATCCTGTCGCACATACAAATCTCATAGTCACCCTATATTGCCTCATATACAACATGTATTATATAAAAAAATATTTTATTTTCAATTTTGCCATATAGATTTCGATGGATTATCGAAATTGAATTTATAGATGAATATAATAACATAACATATCGATTTGAAATTTCTTCAACTAAAATAAAAGTAAAAATTTTAATCATATAAAAGAAAATCAACTCATAATATTTTCTACATATTATATATTGTCTATTTCCCTGACTAAATCCTTATCGACAATTCGATTAGGCATTAAGCTCTCCCTTGTTCACGGCCGCACTGTGCTTGTGCACATAGTGAAACATTCGTATCATATTAAATTGTGCATAGAAGAGGATTAGGCTTCGGTGTGGCAATAAACATAGAGCGGCCGCATCCAGCAAACTCCATAAATAATGCGCTTATTGTTTGAAATCAATAGTTTCTCCGTCACCAGGATCCCGAGGGTGCGACGGTGGGATTTCTATGGAATGCTCCTTCCAGGACTAAGGTGGAGTATTTTCTTCAATGAGAAATCTCTCGCAGGAATGCTGCCTATTGTCGCCGCTGAGACGAACCTGAAACCGTACAGAAAGTTCCAGATTTATACAACATAATAAATTAAAATTCTTTAAATAATTTTCTCATATTACATTCGTCGATTCATGGAATTTTAAAGGTCATGTGATTTTTTTAAATCTTTATTAATAAATGTACTACGATTAAATTTCTCTATCGAAAAACTTAAACTATCGATCTCTTCGAATAGATGTCTCAGTTTGTACTAACAATAAGATGTTATCTTAAATCGTTTTAGAAGCACTCTGAAATGATGTGTAATTTTGTAAATTGCATACCATTTTCAAACAGAAGATGTTTCATGTGTCTGTTTTCTTTCTACGATACATTTTTTAAAGATTAAAAAACCATTAAATAAAATAATAGTTTTGACTATACAACCATTACGAAAATTTGAACTTCGATGAAAAAATATTCAAAAAAAAAAAACATTTTCCGTAGAAGTCTATCAATGCTCAATCAAAAGAATGAACCTCTAACGAGACGAGTCATCAATTATTTTTATTCTAAAATCGATTAACCTTAATTTTTCAGCGCCTTTGGCGCCACTTTTCAACAAGGTCAAACAACAAGCAATCATCCGCTCAAATTACAGCAGACAAAAACGCATCAACAAACCCACAAACAAAAACAACATATTTAGAACGAACCCGACAAGTTTCCCCACACGCACGAGCGCGAATTTGTGAATCACCATACACGGAGCAACAGCGAAAAGATCAATCTAACCCTTAACGCTTATCTGAAATGAGCTAGACGTCGTTCTCGCCCCCCGTATCGCATCAATCGAGATTTCACCGCACTTTTGGCCCGGTAGGGTAGCCAGGACCCCAAAGTCGCGCACCGTGGATTTGCGGCACGCTTAATGACGTAGGAAATATTCGCCGGATCTGCCTCCCTATGAAGCCACGACAGAATATGAAATTTTATTGCCAGCTAGCACCCGAGTTTGACTGCTTTGAGTTTGGGGGTGTAGAATCAAAAGGCGCTGTCGTATTCGATAGTGTTTTTTAGTATATGGGTTTTTAAGAGTGTCGTTGCGTTATTTTGAAAAGACTATTACCATTTAGAATCAATGAGATGAATGTGCTGGTTTTAATTAATCACGGAAGTTAAGCAAAATTGAATTCAATTCGAAATTTGATGCCATTTATTAAAAATCACTTGATTTTAATATAATAATTCTTTGAAAATTGATCATCAAAGCATAAAATTAATATTTTTTACAATTGGTATTATATGATCTACAATATATCATCGATATTATCGTCAATATTATTTTACAATTTACATGTATCCATTTCTAAACAATAACATCCTTGATATTTTTCAATTATCGTGGAAAACATTTGACATGAAACTGAAGGGACTGAAATATGTTTTCACATTAAACATCATGATTATCAAGACCGTAGTAATATTTCATGTTAATCGATTTTTCTTGTGAACCATTTTCGTATTCAATAATTTCCACTGTAATTTCCTTCCTACTTTAAACCATTCTTATTTATTCGTAGTTATATATTCTGAAAATCTACTCCATTTACATTCGACGATATTTACAGTTCAATTTAAAATTGTTCCAAAATACTAAATATATACAAAATATTTTCGAAACTATTGTACTCAGGTGGCGTTGCGGATTTCGATACCATAACCCACCCTTATACGTCGTCCATAGTGGCATAATATCGCTCACTATGCGTGGCATAAATCCGCCCTCGTATGAATATTATCATCCCTCTACCCTTGCGAAGGGCGGTGTATGTTGTCTTCTCGTTACTTTCGCGAAGGGAACTGTGGTTTATCCGCCTGACAGACGTGACGACTTTAAACGGACCAAGTCGTCACGTTTTACTCAAGGTAAGACGTCTTTTGAAATGTTGAACGTTTGTTTTTATTTCATCCGGATATTTCTGATGTTTGAATTCACATAATAATTCACAATCATCGTAATGATATAACAAAAAAAATCTTTTAAATTTAGTATTAGAAAATTTAGATTTAGTATCGCTACGATTTTATTTATGAAATGTAATAGAATTTTTCAATTAACGTGCTCTTATGGGGGAATGACTCGTATGAGTTTTCCCTTCAACGTGCACGCCGCAAATATCATATAATGTATATCGAAGCTTTTCAAACATTATCACACATATCACACTGCATGCACGGACATGTGCATATTTGCAATATATATTCAGGCCATCGCATATCTGAAATAGGGATCGAAACCGAACAGAGATGAAATACACACAGCGCAGAACATATTTGCGACCGGTCGCCGGAACAATAAAATTAATTTGAACTCGTAAACGCCACTATGATTGACGAGGAAACACGCATCGCACACACAAACACACACACATATACACGAATTTATGAAAAGAGAGACAATACGCGAAAACGGAAAAAAATGTACATAAAAAAAAAATAACGACACTCCGAAACGTACTTATCGCATGTAACGTCGCGCGAAGCATATTTTAATAAAGCGAAGGACATTTTTTCCGCCCGACACGGATGGATGGGAGGATTTAGATTTACGTAACCTAATAAATCAACGATTTTTTCTGGTTTTTCGTACGTAGGTAGCCTGTTTCATTTCTGACGCTATCTGCTAGCAATATATTCGTTTACGACCGCAATGCGCTGTCAACGTTGTCCGAGCAAAAAGATACGTTGCAGCCCGAAGAACCGCTTTAAAATATATAGCGGCTTTTCAATTAAATTAGAGCCACTCCTCTCTGGGACGTCGTACGTTTTAGGGTGTGTTTCCGTCTTTTTTTTCAATTGCCTGGGTATGGAATCGCAGGGTTTTATCTGAAGGCGAAATTCAAACGCGCGTAACGCCCGGGTCGCAACGGGTTGAAATGGGTCAAAGATCCTGTCATCCCTTCTTAGAGGTTCGCAGAGTTCATCTTGTTTTCGTGGCCCCGGTGAAACAAATATCTTTACATATAAATGAAATTGAGTCCTCATAGTTTGTGGATATTAAATTTCGGCCGGTAATTTCTCGTGACACCGATGAAATAATGCCTTTCTCGAGAATGTTATTAAATTTTCGCCGTGACGAGACTTATCGCTTTTTCATCTGAGACGTTTATATATTAATTTCGCGTTCAAAAGCTGAGCTTTTTCTTCGAATTTCAGCCTACGGACGGAAATTTAAAAAAATATTTAAAACGCAAATAAATATTCTCGCACTATGCAGACTCCCGAGCTGCGGTACGCTAGAAGAAAAATGGAAAGCAACACGTCACGAATAACAAACAGGCTCGCCCTCGAAAATACCTGCCGGAAAATTGTTCTAAGAAATACAGAACATGAAAACGTACTTTATATCGTGAGCTAATGTTGTGTCCGTCCAACTGAAGCATTTTACGTCACAAATAAAGAAATGAATCGCTGTTTGAATGTAAAATATAGCATTTTTGCATACGTCTTCATCCCATATTATTGACAGCATATTACATAGATATCTATAAATATTCGCTCCAGACCATATCTTATATAAAAAAGAAAAACATAAATATTCAAATGCGGACGAAAATATTACAATATCCGCCCGCTTCGGTCAATATACGTATATTTTATTTCACATTGCATTACACGAACACGAGACGAGTCTCGGCAATAAATATCGGTTTCGAATTGATAGTATTACGTATCCGGGGGAAGAAGTTAAAATGGAGTGTTTTCAAACGATTAAATACTGCATTTAAATCTAAAATGTCGTTCATTTCAAACGAAAGGTTTTTAATCGACTTCCCTTTAAACGGGGCGTTTGTGTCTCTTCAGTTAGGGTGCAGTGGGTACCGCACGAAAGATTTATTCTTGCTGCGTATCCAATTTTACATATTCGGTTTTAAATAAACCATTTCGTCTGCACGTTTCATAATGATCTGCTAAATGAAAGACACAACATGCCGAACAAATTTTGCAGACGCTGAAAATAAATTCGAAAACAGACTACGTGATCTGTCGATTTGTGAAAACTGATATTTATACAAAAAACATATTTCTTTGTTTACTTGCTGTCAATTTTTTCGGCAGGCTAACTCATGACAATATCGTTAAGAAGCATAGATACGAAAATAAATCTTTTATGAACATTTAACGAGTATACGATAATTAGTAGATACATAACATGTTTGCATGCTACACGCTATACTTATAGTACTGAAATATGAAGCATTCTAATTAATAATAATTAGCGTCAAATTTCAACATATTATCTAATTAAAATTGAACATCTAGTCTAATAAATATTAGATATTGTTAAAAAATTCACTAGGTCATTTAAATTGGATCGTATAACCACCTGTTTTCCGATTTTCCACTTATCCTCATTATCTACATGTGAACGCCATTAAAAGCATGGCATTCAAACTTTACGTCGAATTAATTTCGAAAGAAATAAAAATACAGAGTTGGACCATTTACGAGGTTCGACTTCTTTAGCATCTGTTGTAACAAAGTGCATCTGGAAAATGCGCCAAAGGGAATTGCGCGGAGGAACTCGTGTTTGAACTTCATCGTGGAAAACTCGAAGACGATAGCGGGCCTTGAGTCAAAGTTTATAATAACTGGCAACTACACTCATTGCCCGAAGAATATTTGAATAATACGCCATTCCGACCCGATTTGCATATCGCGAAATGCAAAGAGTGCTGCCTGCGTCCCAAAAATTTAAGGCTTCGCTCCCTCCAAATGAGGTCGTAATGAAAATCATATATTAGTGCATTCGCATTATGCATAATTCATTTCTCATCGCTGGAATATGCGATGGAAAGTTTTCTGGTTTCACCATGTAATTCGAAACTGCACTGTTTCGAGTGCGATTCTGAGTATATTTTAATTTTAACTTTGAATTCGCAATTAAATAAAATTTTGCATTCGATTTACATGTACAATATTATGTGACGAAGCTATTTTCGAAAAGAAACATTTTGACAAAAAATACCTATTGGAAATTGCAGTTGTGTTGATGGATTTCAATTTAGTAGTATAAAAAAATGAAATGTTCAAAAATCTATCGTCCTCACAAAAAAAATTTGTATATGATAGATCAACAAAATTAACTGCCGAAAATTATCCAGTTCAACAACACCCAATCATATGTATCTACCAACCACACTACATATCGCTTAACTTCAATAACCAATACACTTGACAATATTTAAACCTTTGACCTTTTCAAACAAACACATTTCCATTAAACTAAACTCCAACCTTGCAAGCGACTCCAAAACACTTCACCCACCTCCTAAGGAACTTTGAATATTAATATATTATGCATCGGACGTCTGATTTTATTTAAACGAACGATTAGACCTGCGGGCACCGCATTGTGAAAACAACAGGATGGCATAATTTATTCACAGGGCGTTTGACGTGCCGCAAATTGGCCTTTCGACAACGTTCCAAGTCCACGTCAGAATGTGGACAGTGCCGTTTTGACGTTTGCCCGATGATAATCGAGTGAAAACCAAAATTATCGGCACGAGCGAAAGGGTTAAATCTAATTTTGTTGTATGGAGTATGCTCTGTTTGGTTTTGGTCTGGTTCGTTTTGGAAGTGTTGATTTTGAATGGGAAATTGGTCGTTTTTATCGCTTGTTGATTGTACAGCGATGTATAGTTTGATTGTAGAAAAAGTTCGGATTGTATTCATTTAAATATATTGATATTATTATTATCATATTTTATTCGAGTATTCATTTGAAGGCTTATTGTTAGATTATTTTAAAATATTGCCGTATTTAATTTCAATATATATTATACAAATCGTTTCGTATCGAATTCGAAATGCAATAAAATATTAAAACTATAATATAAACTTTTATTTTACGGTTCTTTCATAAAATTTATCTGCAATTTTAAAATTCTATTACACATGATATTACTATAAAATACAATGCAATTAAATACATTTTCATTTTGCATTTTTTCATAAATTTTATGTATTAATATTCAATACTCAAAACAGTATTTCTATTCATGATAATCACATGAAAGATCAAATTTTCTAGATGTAAACTTTGTAGTTTTTTTTGTGTAATTCATTTTATTAATAGCACTACAATTTACATACGCAATTACTTCATTGTTTGTTTTATCTAGAAAATTATAGTCAATTTTTTGACTATATAATATCTATACATGGACACAATATCAAATAAAACACGACATTTGCATACTTTTATAATCTCCATGTGTTGCATATTATATTATGTTTGAGTTTCACTTTAATAGATAGCATGATATAGTTTTTTTTTTAATATTAAAAAATTCTCATATCAATCAATAAATCTGACATACAATATAAACATTTTATATACATAATTGATTCGAATACATAGTACACTTTCAGTATAATGAAAATTTCACAACAATCGCTCATATAAATTTCACACATGAGAATCAAACATGATTAAAACTATTTGAACTTTTCACAAAAAACAAAACAACCTTCACTTAATCATAGAACAACTCCAAAATTTCAACATCCATTTAAAATTGTTCAATAACACCGCTTCGTGCGGCTCTTCTGAAAACGTCTCCGCTTTTCAGTCGCAAATATTTGCCGATTCGCGGCAAGCGCAAACACAACGGTCTCGTACAAATGTGATCAAAATATCATGAGGCTTTTGATTACCTGGCCGGGGTCCACGAGACCCCAATTATTGCATTATCAGTAGGGTCAACATCGGGGGTACCCAGTAACGAGCAACTTCTCTCCGCATGTGTTTGCCTCTCCTCGTAGTTAACACTGTCATGTCGCGGCGCGAACAATAACAACGACTCGTCGTTCGTGTTGTGTCGTCCCGAATTTATGTTAATCGAATTTCAAAAAATACTCAATCAATCTCGAATGTTTTTTTGTGCTTTTTGCGTTTGAAGTGTTTTGATATTTCAATTTTTTACGGATGAAAAAAAATTGTAAATTTATAACGGTTCATAAGCCGATAGGATATGTGTGAAAACTGAATGTGATATTATTTATTATTTGAGTGAATTGTGTTTGTAATTTTAAATTATTATAATACAGGTATTCATTTTTTATATTTTGCTTTTTATAAAATATAAAAAATCGTTCCCATGAAAGTTCATATCGTTCTATACGGAATCGTGTCATTTAGCTTTCCCGCATATTGTAATGTATGAACTCGAGTAATAATCTTGCCATAACTTTTCCTCGAACGATACATTTAAAATCTCCCGTTGAAAAAAAAACACATAATAGCTACTTAGTGTCGAAATATTGACATTTTTCTAGAGCCGTTCAATATCGGAAAGTGCCGTAAAAGCGCGTGTGAGTTTAAAACTTTTCGCCATAAATCTTGCGTAATTCTTTGCCCCAGTTCGGAATGATATTTTTCTTCATTTCCACCGATGAAATTACTTTCGTTTGTATTGAAGAACGAAACTAAGTCGAAAACACTGTCATACGTCATCATACAACATCTTTGTCCTTTTTAAGATGCTTACTTTTCTTCAATAATAAATAGGGATATTTTCGAGTGACATCTTTCGTTATTTTTCCAGATTACATGGGAAAATTTACAATCTATTCATTTTCAAACTATTTCAGGTGCGCATTCAAGATGGCTTCTCTTTCGGGAATTCTTTCATCCCTCCGGTTCGATTTGTCTCTTTTGGCTGCATTTCAAATCATGATTTTAGCCCTGTATGGATTTTTCGTTGATTACAACGATGCGGCAGATGCATCTGTAAAAGTCAAAAACAGAGAAATGGACGTCAGTTACGCCAGTAAGTTTTATATTTTTATTGCATTTTTTTTATTTATGAAACCGCTTACGTAATCTTGCCAGCAAACAGAAACGCAATTTTATTGTTGAAGCATAAAAAGATAATATAGGTTTATTTGATTCATATATTCGGTTAAGATGGGCAATCTGCTCCGAATCTAAGCATTAGAAGTGAATAAGAACATTATCTTAGTTTATTGCCCTCGTCAGTTTGATGTAGTTAATAAATTATACAAACAGAAGAATGGATTTTCTGAGATTCAATTCACAAGTGTTATGTCGATTTTATTTTAAGTTGGCGCTAAAATCTGAACGCACCTCAATGCTAAATGTTTTGTGATGTTAATTTCGAAAACGAATTCATATTTACGAACCAATTTCTATCTGATGATCTATAACTTCTAAGTAAAGTCAAGTATCTTTTAAAATAGAAAAAAAATCGTATTACATTTACTTTTATAGACAATGATATTATCTTGCATAATAAACTTCAGTAAGTAAAAAAATAAGAATGTTTATGTTACTTAAAAAATTGCTGTTTTTAACATAAACTGTAATATTATACAACTCGAGCAATCGTATGCATACTGTGATTGTTCCGAAATAGATATGTACTCTACAATTTTCTATACTTCATTTTCGAAACGACGCGTTTATTACTCAACGCTTTTTTCTTTCAATTTTACCCTTCCGAGTCTTCGACCATCAAAAAATACAATCGATACGCATTTTTATAGCGGTCCTCGTAGCGCAATAAATTCGAGTCGCGAAAGCGAAAAGTCGCCGTCTTTTTACGGTATTCCCGGTAATTTTCGACAGAATCGTAAAAATAAAATAAAGAGAATACACTCGAGCTCGATGGATAAGCTGTACCGCATGAAAATGTCGCTACTTTCCGGACTTTTACAGTGCATCATCCTGGTGCTGTACACCGCTTTCGGCGACTATGCAAGGGTCGAAGATCCTTACGAGAAGACGCGCGACAAAACTTCGAATATGATGGGTCAATTTGAAATAAAAAAAAATATATTCAGATTTGACACATTCTTTTGGTTGATGTGAAAGTGAATTTTACGGTCTGCAGTGTTTCAGGATATTCACGTGATGATCTTCATCGGTTTTGGCTTCTTGATGACTTTCCTAAAACGGTACGGATACAGTGCTGTCGGGTTCAATCTGCTGTTAGCCGCTCTTTGTATCCAATGGGCGATTCTGTGTCGAGGTTTCTTTCAAATGAGTGCTGGAAAAGTTAAAATTGGATTGAAATCGTTGATGGGTAATTTTTAATTATTTCATTAGCATGTTTTTGTATAGTATTTATTCGGGCCGTTTTTCAGGTGCGGATATAGCGGCAGCTAGCGTTCTCATATCTATGGGAGCGGTTTTGGGCCAAACCACGTTTTTGCAATTGGTTGTTATGGGAATGTTCGAGATTGCAATTTTCGCAGCAAATGAATATCTTTTAGTAGATGTATTCCAGGTAAACATAATACTATCACCGTTAATAATTCTTTTAAAAATGCATAAAAAGATAGATAAAATCTATAATAACTTCCTTCTTAGTTAGTAATAGAACGGTTGTCGTAATTCTGAAGTTTCCGGAAATGCATTTTTACCTGCGGTTCTGTACTTTTGCCACTGTACATAATTTTGTATTTTTGATTGTTATTTGTTCATTATTAGATTGCCGATGTTGGCGGCTCGATTGTTGTTCATACATTCGGTGCTTACTTCGGATTAGCGGTCAGTTTCATGTTGAGGCCATCCAAAGATGAATTCGCTGCCAACGAATTGGAAGGTGCAAGATATAATTCTGATCTCTTCGCTATGATCGGTATGTATAGTTTTTTTTTTAACCAAACTACATATTTCCAAATTTTTATTTATAATAAATATTTCAGGAACTGTATTTCTTTGGATATTCTGGCCCTCGTTCAACGGCGGCCTTGTTAAAGATGACGAGCAATATCGAGCGATTATCAACACATACATATCACTTGCAGCTTGTACGGTCACCGCTTTTGTAATATCATCGTTGACTAGTTCAGACAAAAAATTCGATATGGTCCACGTGCAAAATTCCACATTAGCCGGCGGAGTGGCTGTAGGTTCAGTGTGTAATTTGATGCTGCATCCTTTCGGTGCAATGTTGGCTGGAATGGGAGCAGGACTTCTATCCGTTCTAGGATATAAATATTTAACGGTAAATTATTTTTATATTCATATTAATATTATTATTATTTTATGATTCAACATATATCTTTGTTACGTTTAGCCATTGATCACGTCAAAACTAAGATTGCGCGACACGTGCGGCGTGCATAACTTGCACGGAATGCCAGGAGTTTTTTCAGGACTTTTGGCTGTCGGACTTTCTTGGATGGCGAGTGAAAACAATTACGGACAATCGCTCTACACTATCTTTCCAGCAATGGGCTTTACGTCTAAAGGCGATTTGGCGGTAAATCCAAACTGTTTATATTAACAAAATTATACACATGTAAACGTTTCTAGGATTGCCTATGTTTATACGCACGGTCAGATTGCACGTTCTCTCCTAGTCTAATTTACATAAACTGCTTTAAGCCGGATCTTGAATGTACGTACATATTAATTATAATATATAAACTCGGTTTTAAGCTCGATTGCTTGCCCGAAGTAAACCTCTTCGGTTACTGATACCTTCGCACCGCAATAAGCTGTGCAAATACCCGGTCTATAGTTTGAACGTCCCAGCTTCGGCTTCGACCGATATTAACCTCAGTATTAATTATAATGTTTCCAATATTAAGTTTCGCATCATTTTTTTGGCAGAGAGTGGACGAATTGGAGTCGAGATCCAGCGGTCAGCAGGCTCTATATCAGTTAATGGCTTTGGGAGTGACACTGGCCATCGCCATTGTCAGCGGTGCTATAACAGGTAATTGTTGAAGTTATTTTCGTTTGGATTAATTTTCGTTTTTAAATATGAACATTTTCATATTAGGAAAAATAATGCGTTCACCATATGCAGGACATATCGATAATACGCATCATCATTATAATGATGATCATTTTTGGATAACTCCACAATCTCCTAATAACACTATAAATATTCTACCATTTGTTCAAAATACTACGAAATCGTTCGTATATTTCTATAAAAATATTTTCCACATATTTTTGTATTGCAAATGCTTACGCACTTTTTATCGTTTATTTTTAATTAATTTTTCAAATTGAATTTGCGTTGCTCTTTTTTAATTATTATACGTATTTATATAAATTCGTTTATTTCAGGAATATTTTTGAAGACGCCCTTAGTGGGAATTTTGCCTGAAAAAAATAAGTACGACGATGACTTTTCCTGGGAGCTGCCTCATCAAGAAACTAAAAATCAAGAATGCGAAAAATCCAATTCGCCTAAAGGCTCTACTCAAATTGAACAACTCAATGTTGAGAATGTTTGAACGATATTCGAAACATTAAGATAAGTTAACACAATGTTATTTAACATATAAATAATTTATAGCGCATTTCAAATGCTATATATTAATATTTCAAATATTTACTTGCAAATTTATAGCTGGTCTGTAGATTTGGTTATTTTTTAATAATTTTTTCAATTTATTTTCCTGAAAATAAAAAATTAAGAGAAACGCACATAAACTGAAATTTAAAAAAAAACCTTACTATCTAAAAAAAATTTATTTCATTAAGGATTACATTCATTTTTGTAAAAAAAACTCGCATTATTTTGATTTATTATTATTTGCAATATTTTACAGGCAATGTTCAAAATTTGCTTATTTGAAATTCGACAATTTTTTTTTCAATTCAACTCTGTTGATTGTTGTCATTTTTAAAACACAAACGTATTTAAATAAAAATTATTAAGTGCATGAAATGAAAAGACTCGCACACTCATCGTATGCAAGCATAATAGTAAAACAAAGCATACAAATGAGAAATCATTTTTTTATACATGTGTTACAAGTTAATACATTATCAATACAAATTACTTACATTTATCATTTTTTTTAGATTCATTATTTTCTAAGTTTTAACAATTGTTTTGATTCGTCTTATTATTTAAAAAATATATATCGAAAAAAAGATATTAAAATATATAGTTCATGTTAGAAATAAGTATTATAATTGATTCGTTTTTTTGTCGCAATCTATACATGTGTTATTAAAATTAACCCTTTTCGTAATGTTAATTACTAAATTATAAGTTTTCTCTGAAAAATGACATGATTAATTTTGTATATATTTTTCAAATTATTATTATATTCAAATATATTTTTGAGATTTTTTCCTAATTAATAATTAATATTTTCGATAACAAATTATATTTCAAAGTTTTGTTTTGAAGGTAGATTTTTTCGATTGGAGGCTATATTTTGTTTTCATATATGAGATTTTTTTCTATGTTGAAATACAATTTGTTGAAGATAAATTTCTTCGTGGGAATTCAACTCTAAAAAACACATTGTTAGTGTTGAACGTACATTTTTGTTTTTCTTGATAAAATCTCATTGTGGGAGATGTGATTTCGCTTTTGAACATAAATTTATTATTTATTTATTTTCTAAAGAGGTAATTTTATTCTCGAAAACTAA
Source organism: Hydropsyche betteni (assembly GCA_028571205.2). NCBI lineage: Eukaryota > Metazoa > Arthropoda > Insecta > Trichoptera > Hydropsychidae > Hydropsyche > Hydropsyche betteni. Next base: position 8,354,117 of record JAOXNN020000004.1, read on the forward strand.
ATTCCACTGTTATGAATGAATTTTACTTTGGGAGACAATATTTCATTGTGGTGATGAAATTTTGTTTTTAAAGTAAAATATTATTGTAAATAATTTTTGATTTCAAAAATAAAACAGTATCTGTCGATAATATTATTTCATTTCAAAGGCAAAATTTCATTTCTAGAGAAGAAATCATATTTTTTCGTTATAAAAAGGAAACAGAATTTACTCTGCACAATGTATATGTGTTAGCTATCAAAATATGTTGTGAATATTTATAATAATTCATTATTTTTATTTAGAAATTATATATTTTTTTCAGAATTGATCGTTTTTAAATTTTATCATTAGAATGTAAAAAACCAAATCATTATTATTATATATCGGTAAAATATTAATTGCATACATCAGTGAAATTATTTTACATAAAAATTCCAAATGTGTAATGTATTATTGTAAATTTTCAAAATTAAGTCTTAATTGAATTTTAAGAAGTTGCATTATAAAGCACATAAACATAAAAATGGTATTTAATTCAAAATCAATAGTGCTCATTTTAAAACGGCAAACATATTGATTTTCATTCTGTCAGAAAAATAATACTGTTTTAATGTAAGGATGTTCGTGTCTGAATTTATGTTTTCATTACAAAAATACATTCAGATCCTTTTTCAAGCATAGCTTATTATCCTAATCTATATTCTAATGTTATTTACAGTTTTTGTTAGTAAAATTTATTTTATCATTTAACGTATTATTTGACCTTACATACAAATTTTAATCCTATCTTAAAATCTATTTAAAATTAACTAACCTTGTATCATATTATGTGTACGATTTTAAGTCTCATTTTCCTAAAACGTACTGAATGAAATATTTCCTCTTTATTCTTCATCATCTTCAGGATTGTATAATTGAATGGGATTGTTATCATCTTCATCTTCATATCTCCTTCGTACTGTATACCTGACAGATGTTGATGGTCGCACTTCGGGAGGAGTTATCAAATTTCTTGCATCCTCTTGTCTACTGTCATATTCCTTCTTCTTATACCACCAATATACTCCTACCAAAATAATAGAAATAGCCAAAATTACACTCATTATTGAAGAAACAATTATTATTGTGTGTGATTTGGCAACATAAACTTTTTGCCAGTCGCTACCGTCACTAAGACTTCCCATCGAACCGACTCTGATACGAACAAAATATTCACCTGGGACCAAATTTAAAACATTAAATTGACCATAACTTTTTTCGTACAAATAGTTTGAAATACAAATAGATACAGTTCCAGTGAATTTAGAATTTTCCATTCTGTATTGTATAACATAATAAAGAATTGCACCATTTGGCTCTTTAGGGGGTTTCCATGAAACTTCAATTGTTGATGAATTTACAGGATTTACTATGAATTCAACTACTTGGTCTTTGGTAGGATCATTCAGTGTTCTTTGGGTTGTAACAGCAGTTGGGCTGCATTTGTATCCATCTTTTTTGGTACATCCAGCCATCAATATTACATATTTGGAATAATGTTTTAGATTAGAAATTGTAAAATTTCTACTAGACCCAGAAAAATTTGTTACAAATACTTGGAATTTATCATTCAATGTGATATTTTCCGATGGGTGTCTTAACAAATCACTTTCATCGAGACCTAATAATTTGCGAATATCAAATTCTTTTTCGGTCACTTCTCTTTTGTTTCTATAATCTTTGTTTTCTTCTACACCTTCTTCATCAGGACCAGATCCACCTAATTGAACGTGTCCACATCTTAGTCCTCTCAAAAAATCTTCGTATGTTCCTATCTCTCCAGGTCCTAAACGTTTTGTACAAAGATCATCTTTGTTCAATTTCTTTGCATTTTCTTTTTCATATTCATCGCGAACACTTTCTATTTGTTTGTGCCAAGTTTCATCTCGACAATCACAAGATTCTTGAAAATCACGTTCAATTTCTTTTATATCCTCTTCTATGTTATATGTTGGTCCTGATACGGGAGTTTCCCGGATTATGTCTTTTTCACAATAGTTAATCATATCGTACCATTTTTGATTATCATATTCTATATATATTTCAACAGTATAATGATCAATAGCATCTACGTATTTTGGTGGCATAGTCCAGTATAAAGATAATGAATCACTGGAATAGCTAACAGCTTCAAGCAATGTGGGCATTGGTGGGATATCCATTTTAGTTCTGAAAAAAATCATTTCACTCTCTCCCTCTTCAGAATTCGAATCAATGTGACGCCTTTCTGATTTATCATAAGTCTGAACATACACAGCATATTTGGTATATGGAGACAACTTTGTGAGATTTACAGTCTGCATAGACGATGGATCGTCTCGCTCAGCAGCAAATATGTAATCCCATCCTCTTGCATCACAGTCATCAGTATTATATCGATGAGTGGTTTCCCCTTCAATTGCGTCACGGTAAAAATGTATTACATATCCAACGTTTCGATTAAATTCAATTTTAGGATTTTTTCGAAAATATTTATCCCATGCTATAGTTGCAAAATTCTCTCCAATTGAACGTATCTCAACTTTCAGTGTCTTAATATGACAAGCTGCTCTATAACCATTCGAAGTGCTGCAAACATCATGCTCATTTATTTTAACATTAGTTTGGTTTGACAATTTTCTGATTTCACTCATGCAAAGAAATTGGTTATTATGGAAAAACATTCTACCATTTTTAATAGTCATATTTTTTTTGTCAAAATCCCATATTGTTCTTAAATTGTTCATATCTTCTACGGAAAGTGCATACAAATCATTATGAAGCTCTTTGCCATGTATAACAGACAAGTTCTTGAAAAAATTTAACGATGGAAGAGCTGCCGATGTATGAACCCTCAAATATCCTTCTATTTCCCTTATACCTCCAAGACTGTCTTCAAGCTCATCCATTAAACTATCCACATGAATAAATTCGCCAAACAATTTTATTGTAAGGGAACCATTAACAAAATGGCATCCTTTGTAAGCTTGTGCTTGTTCAATACTTTGAACATCTGAACCATGACACGGAACGTTACATTGAGAACCACAGTAAATGCATGTCTTAGATCCATTCTTTTTACGATCTTGTTTATAATCAATTGGGCAATTTTTTATACACTGATTTTCAAACACCCAACCTTTACCATTATACATCATGCTACAAAATTCTCGAGTAACACATTCAAATGTAGCTGGTACAAAATATCTGAAATATGTAAAATTCCTTTTTAGTCAATTTATATATGTATTTTATTTGAATATTATAATAAACATGATTTTTTTTTTATTTTTGTGTAAAATTTTGTATTTTTGTTTTTATGCTATGAATAAATTAAATATAATTGTTAACTTTTTTTTTTCTACATCAATATTAAACATAAATGAAGTTTTAAAAATGTTTATTTACTTTCTGGGTGGACATGATTTCACGCACAAGCCATTATCAGAATAGTTTTTGCAATAGTAACATTGGCCCCTGGTGTTGCATCCATTTAAACATTCTTTGTGGCAGTTTGAATATGGATAATTCTGACAATTCCTAAAATAAAATCATGCATACAAATATAAATCATTTATATTTAAAAAAAAACAATTCATATAAATTTACATCTAAATGATATACTACATATCATTAAAACTAAATTTTTGTTAATCAATTCAAAGTCACCATAAAGATTTATTTTTTGAAAGTAATGATATTATCGTTTCAAAAATAGTTTACAATATTTTGCCGAATAATTGAAACTTACTCTTCATTCCAACAGAAATTTTTATTGCAAACTTGGCACACATCTGGCTCAGGACAATGATCATCTCCATTTTCCGAAATAAAATGACCTGTTTCACTATTAGTAATTGTTGCCCAATCGATCGTATTAGAAAAACATAACCGAGGATTTTTTTCTATTCGGACACAACCACGTTGTATTGTTGTTAATGAATATAGATTAATCTACGATAATAGAAAAGCTATTATTAATTAGAAAATAAAAACCAATTCTGAAAAATTGTGTGTCAGCAAACCTCAGTAAGCTGGGGTAATTCAAAGATAAGAAGTGCATAATTAAGAAATAGCCGTTGACCCCTAATTAACGATAAATTCGGAAAGAGTTTTCCAATTGATGTCAAACTCTTAACTCTATAAAAAAGAAGATATTGAGTGATCTCTCTCAACTCAGGGAATGTATATTCAGAGTATTCATGGTCTCCATCCATTAAAACTATTTGAAGTGATCCAATTATAACAGAGCAGTTTCTCAATCTTTCTAAGTTCTTTGGATGATTCCGTATATCCATTGAATAACAAATTCCATGGTCAGGTAAATTTGTTCTATTTGTTTCTAATATTTGGCATTCAATTCCAAAAAATAAACCAAATAATAAAGTAAGACACAAAACAGTCTTTGTCAAATCCATTTTCAAAAAATTATAACTTTAGTTACAATTTTTTAATTTACTTTCCTAAAAAATTCATTATAAAATAAGTTTTTTATCTTTAGTTTTTCTTAGATATATCACTAAACATTTACCTTGATTTCTATAGCTGATCTTCCAGGATCACTACTATGAAAAATATTTTTTGTTTATAGCCATATTTGAAGAAATCTTTAAAATAAATCAAACATGCGGTTTCAGGTAAATGTAATAACTCACTTATTAATTTAGTTATTATTTGAGCTCCCTCTATAATGTGACAATAACTATAATATTGTAATAGTTATTTAGTTATTTTTATAAAAAAAAATATTGTTGAATTTAAATTATATCACAATAAAAATGCAATTTAAAGCTTCAATATAAAAATTACTACTATAGAACTATTATACGTATACACGTATTACTAAAATGAATAGTAAAATAAATCTAGTTTTACAAAATAAATATCATTTGAAGAAAAATGAACGAATATGACACTAACAATAAGTTCAATTAATTTAATTGAAAAGTAATATTAAAAAAATATCAATTAAATATTTGAAAGAGTACTCACATTGACAAGGTTAGCAATAAAAGCAAATCATTCGGCGATATTCAAGGTATATGAATTAGACCTTTTCACCAACAGAATGATTACAAAATTTGTTATTTATTTCCAAATATTTATTGCAATAGTAGCTGAAAAACTCAACCTGCATATACCCATATTGATGTTTTTTCACATTATAATCGATAATTAGAACTTGTTTTTGAGAAAATAATTACATACTATACTATATTGAAAATCATATCAATTATATCTTTAGTATTCAAATTATTGCAAATATTTCTTCTATGATATTCAAAATTCATGCAATAAATTCATCAAATACTAAATTTAAAAAAAATTGTGTTTATTGAATTGATTTAAAATGTTTCAGTTCTTCTTGTTTTGGAGTTTACTATTTTTGTAACAATATTTTAATACAATTCTTCAGTACAATTTGTATGCTGAAATGTATGTTACATTTTATGTTTAGTGAAATGATTGTTGTATCGTTTTTAATTATAATTTCAATTATATTTGATTTAGTTTCAAAATAATGAGGATGAAAATTTCATCAGAATTTTACAATTAATGAGGAATAAAATCCATTCTATTTTGTACTTAAAATAAATATGTATAGTAAACAAAATTTCACATCACTGAAATTTGAGTCATATACTGCGGTCGCATGAATCTTGCCTACGATTAATTATGATTCAAATATTTTATTTGACAATACAAAATGGAATATAAAAATTCTCAAAATTTCAGGTAGTTTCCACTTTCCATTAGTTTTTTTATAAACATCAAAAAACATCGTATTTTTCTTATCGTTAGTATGAAAAAAATAAACGCAAACGGAAAGCATTTAAAGATAATCCTAAAAGTATTACTTATCAAAAAAATCGTCGTCGTTTTTATGAAGACGACTCTGACATTGAAATAAATTCTAATTTTTTTTGCTTTTACAATTAGATTTACTAAAACAAAATGTGATTTTATAAAATTACACTTTCTCAGTTGCTATTGCTTTTACAATTAGATGTGTAAATAAACTAACTATAATTATAACAATACCTGATTTCTGGAAATCGAGAAATCGAGATATCATCCAACTGCAAATGTTTTCTATCAGATAAGCGATTCGTTTATAACAGGTACATAAAATAAATTGAATACAATTTCATTTATTAGGAAACGGATTAACAAAATTCCGAGAATGTTTTCGAGAAGATTGCTAAAGAGAAAATCGCCTTCCAATGTTTTTAAATGATGAAAATACCCAGAATAAACCTTTTCATAATGGTATTTATTCTGGTCTAAATGAAAAAAATTACAACAGTAATGTTTTGATTGAATCGAACGTTCTGCCCGTTTCTGTTAACGAAAAAAAAAATTAAACTGCATGTAGGAATTGAAATTCGATTTAATTTTTATTATTTCAAACGACGTGTGTTCGAATTCAATTATTATTTGTATTTTCACAAAACCCGATTATCTTATCTTGGTGAATCATAAAATAATCAACTCGAAACCATACACTTTCGAAATATGTTCACAATTTATAAAATTTCTACTGGCAATGCAAATTTTACATAACAAAATCATAAATTTCACCATAAAAGTACATTATGTTATCTCAATTAAATATTTTTACTCATATTCAATATAATACAACAAAATCATATAATATAAGTAATTGTTGTAGAAATTATATTTACCATAATATGAAGAAATATAAATGAAATGATATCCCAAAACACACATTAATTAGATTAGAAATGACTTATTGTCATTAAAAATATTATGTATATTGCTGACTTATTAAATTTAATCCAAATCTTCCGTTTTTCGCTTAAAATGAATATACGATATATTTTTTTAACGATTCAATTAAAATTTTGAAATACAGACGGAGATATATTCCTGAACCTCGGTCGTAATTCAAATCCGTCGCAAGTTGAATCTATATTTTTTTTCGGTAGTTTCACTTAATTTTATTAATGCAATAATGAAATAATAAATAAATAACATTTGAAAATCTTTCACTGTTTGGGTCCATCATTTCAAATTTTTGTATTCC
>JAOXNN020000004.1:8361264-8384734 GCA_028571205.2 Hydropsyche betteni
AAAAGTACTAATTTTTGTAGTAAATAAAAGAAACTCAATTTTATAATTTTGGCGCTTAGCACTATTTACTGCCGAGCGCCTCAAATAACAAAAATGAGCCGCAGTCGGTCAATTCCGACTCATAAAATTCTCTGTCATGATCGACACAGCCCTATATATCACACTAACCAGCATCCCATCAAAGATCGCAAACGGTTCAATTGGTACATAGGCAGCGCGTCGTTCAAGTGGCCATTAACCACCATAAGTTCATTTACCTACGTTATAAATACTGACATTTCCAGCGCGCGTCGAGTGGCGGGCGATTCGGTTTCGAACGGACAAATTCGAAACGCCATCGCCTGGCGCTTAACGCGGCCCCTGGACATGGTCCGCTTTATGACGGGTGTAACCGTCAATTGGCGGTTAATCTAATCAATGCCGGGTTATTTTTTAACGGTCGCGCAGTTAACGGCGGCTTTAAACCGTGAATATTTGACGGGTGAAACGTAAACGCGTGCACGTGTGAGGTTTGTCTGGTTTAATTTGAAAATTTTGTATTTGTCGCTTCGGAATGAGTCTCGCGTTATCTTTGACGCGTATTAAATGTGAATCGTTAAAATTAATTGTATCGATAAATCGGAATGTTTATGTTCTGAATTGAAATCGCGTTTCTTTGGCGGTGTTTGCATTGCGCTTATATTTTATTTGCGTCAATTGCGAGATGTTTTAACTATGATAATTTGTAAATGATGATATTGTATATAGTGATACTGAAAAACGCACAGTAGACATACATTAAACTTATTGACGAAAATCAAATCGCTTCATTTTGCTATTTAAGTAAGAAATACAAATCCAAATTGCCAATTTTTAAAAATTATGTCACGTGCTAGGCTTCTATTGAAATCCTTCATTCATCCATTACATGTTGTGAAAATCGCCCAAAATATCAATTTCGAAATCAAATTACAAACAAAAAAACCAAAAACACCAATCTTCATCAAAATCAAAAACCTACCCATCAAAGACCGTTTTCATTTCATCCCCGGAAACGCCAAAACTACCACCACAAAAAATAAATTCAAAAATAGAAAACCCATAAATTTCCAACAAACCCGAAAGTGACTGCGTCCCCTTCGCTGTGGTCTTCTAAATTGTTTAATAAACAGACACGTCGATGAATATGTGGCGGTCGTAAAAGCCAACTGTCGTTTTTATTGACTTCCATGGTGCGCTATGGGGAGGTGACTCGACTATATTTAGCGCCATATTCCATAAACATTTAACCCTTCGTTCGTTCGTGGACCCCAATTTACCGTGTCGGATTCAACGGGGCCACTGTTGTCCGACAAACGAGGCGTAGCTTTTCCCGATGATGATGATTCGTATCATGGGGATAGTGGTGGTCGTTGTTTCGAAACGTTAATGGGAGAAGTGGTTTTTCATAGTATTGGAATGTTATGTTTCTAGATTCATGGAAGTGACGATCGTTTATATGAAAATGTTGATGGTTTGAAATTGAAATCTTTGATGTAGTTTTGCGATTTTGAATCAAAGGTCGAGTTTTCTTAAAAATGCTTTAAAATTATTGTTGATTTTGGTGATCCAATGTTTAGTAGTTATGACAAGCAATCGCCCTAATTTGCGACTGGAAACGAAATTGCGAGTAGTTTTGCTTTTATCATGATTAACTCATAGATCGACTTTTCAGCGACGAAAAAACGCTGAAAAACACTCGTCGATCGAGTCGTTAGCAAAATATCGCCGTAATTTGCAATTAGAAAGAAAATTGCAAAAAGTTTTCCTTTATCGTGGTTGATTCATCGATCGAGTTTTCAAAGACAAATATTCGCTGAAAAACGCTTGTCGTTGATTTCAGCGACCAAGTCGCCATAATTTATGACCAGAAATGAAATTTCCACATTTTTTAGTGACAGTAAGTCGTTCGTTTGAGCGATCGTATTTGAATAGTCGATAAATGAGTGGCTCGGCAGTAAATAGAGCTAAGCGACATTTGTCACCTTTAAAGTTATTAATAAAAATAGTTTAAATGCATTTAGATGCAAATAAAACTAGAAGTAATCCAACATAGTACTTTCGAGAGTATGTGGACTTATTAATTGCTGTAGTAAAAGCACTAATTTTTGTAGTAAATAAAAGATACTCAATTTTATAATTTGGCGCTTAGCACTATTTACTCAAATCTATCGAAATTCAACGCAGGGTGAGTTTATATTAAAAATAGTAATGAACTAGGAGAAAAGACGCCGCTTAAATATGTAATATTAATTAATATAATCTTAATGAAAGAAATAATATATTATTATCAAAAAAAGTTTCGTAAAACTTACGTGACATCTCTAGCGAACGAAGTTTGTCCGTAGATTGTTAATATTATTATACCAAATATTAACAATTTCATCGTTTCCTATAGAATATATAATATATTTAAAAATAAATTATTTGTATTAAATTATTATAAAAAATACTAATTTTATATTTAAAGAAATATTTCACTAATAAATCTTCACATTGTCAAATCAAATATATAATACATATGTGAAAATTCTTACCGATATATTTCTTGTTTATACACATAAATTCTTCGAATTTTATCACATTCGGAGTAACGACTCCCTATCTTCGTTATTAATAAACAAATTAAACGTAATTACACAGAAAAATTAAAACAAAATAAAAAAAAACATCACATTTAACATCTACTTCAAAGCGATAAACGCGATTTTCAAAGTTCAATTATAACAAATAACCGTCTAACAATAAACGTATTATTATAACGAAAAATGCGAAACCCGAACTCCACGAGAAGATTAGATTTGACCCGTGAGAAAACTGTTATCATTAGGTCAAGCGTATCGATGAAAACTTCAACATTAGAAACACATATTTACGAACTCTCATTTTACAAAACTGTAAATTGTAAACACGTTTTTAAACCGATAATAATAAAAAATTGAGGAATATTATTATTATGATTTTTTTAAGCATAGAAATGTTTTAATGTGTGTTAATTATAAAAATTTATAACCTGTGTATTGTTATGGGATTTGGAGTGAAACGAACAGCTGTGCACAGCCCTGAACGGACGATGTTGCACTGAAGATTCACCCACCATTTTCTGCCCCCACTTTTGAGAGTTACCGTTTTTTACACACACCATAATCACGTTTTCATTATTTTCATCAATAAAATAATCACATTGACTCAATAAATCAAATAATTCGTGTTACAATTCCGTCCACATAATAAAATAAAACAAATTTCCAACAAATGGTTTTTCATAATTAAAAATTATGCTGTTTATTAATATTTTAATATAAATTCAATTTTTATGATATGAAAATCAACATTTTATACGAATTCATAAAAATTTATCGCTTTTTATAAAGGACGGTAAACGTGTTGTTATAACAATGATTTATGTCAATCTGACAGTTGCCGGTATTCTGAATCGTATTCTTTTTTGATCAATTTCGATATTTTGCTTAATAATCTAGTTTTTAAACCGGTCTATAGAATTTTTTTGAAATAAAGTAATTTATAATGCCGCATAAAGGGCATGCGTGTTCTCACGCTCATGACCACGACGAGTCTCCAGAGTTGGGGATTCAATACAGTTTGTATCAAAAAATAGATTTTGAGAATTTACAGTGCTTGAATGAAACGGTAGAAAATTCTGGACGCGATATTTTCAGACCATGGGAGGAAAGATTGAATTTTGATAAGGTATTTTCAAGAGTTTAAATTTTCATCTATATCCCGAATGTTGTGTTATGTATTTTTCAGGTTGTTGAAAGTGATGCTGATGAAGAGCTATTATTCAATATACCTTTCACTGCAAATATAAAGCTGAAAGGTATTATTGTGATCGGTGAAAATTCTGACGCACATCCAGCTCGTCTTAGAATGTTCATACTAAATTATATATTAAATTATTAATTGTTTTTCTTTTATTTTGGCGTTAATTATTTTTCCGAAATTTTTCAGTTATAAAAATAGACCCAATATGACTTTCGATAACACTTGTACTGCTCCCGATCAAGAGTTTGAAATGCAAAAGGACACTCAAGGAAACTTAGAATACGCCACAAAGTATTGATTTATATTAATGTGCAATATATTTTTAAGATTTTGTGAAGATTACATGTGTTTGTACTTCCAGAGTTGTTAAATTTTCATCTGTTACTCACCTCACGCTTCACTTCCCTTCTAATTTTGGGTCTGAAACTACCAAGATATATTATATCGGACTTCGCGGAGAATTTTCTCCAGCACATAGGCATGGAGTTACTATATGTACTTATGAAACTACGCCGAATGTTTCTGATCATAAAGCTGATGCATTTGATAGTGCCAACCAAACAGTACAATGATTATCCAAAATATGATGTTTTTTTTGCTTTTCAATAAAGTATTTTTATATTGATCCTTTATTTTTATTTTTTAAATTTTAAAATATAAACTAATTGGATGTCATGAGTAAAAGAATGTTCACATTTTTATTAACTTTTAATTTCAGTAAACATATGGCAGTGCTTAAAATATTTTTAGAAAATTCCATTAAATAAAAAAGAAAATAGTTTTAATTTATATTATTCTTTGATAAATATATATATTTGATATATATATTTGAAAATATGTCTTACAAGTTGTTAGCACATTCAACATAAGTTTAATTCAAATTTCAACAATTTTAATTGCTATGTGTATTTTATATTCACATTTCTATTTCAAAAGAGTCTTCATATTACTAGGAAGAATTTGAAACAGTTGTGACTCCTCCGAATTAGATTTTTTTTTTCATAGAACATTAAAAAGAAATTTCATGCATTTTTTTAATATTCAGTATGTATGCCAATATACGGTATAAATGAACTTGTATATATTTTGTGAAAATATGCAACATTATTTGTTTTATTTACAAAAAATATTCTTTTAGGACTAATGACTTGATATAAAATTAAAAAAAAACTTAAAAAATATATATTTAAATAAATCGCATAATCAAAACTATCACAATGAAGACATTGTGATAATTTTATCATGTTCTATCAGTTTATTTTTTTATTTTTTCATATGGAATAATTTAAGTGATTTTTTCTAGATGAAATTGAGTATAAAAATTACTAATCCCTAAACGAAATCTAGTTTTAATAAGATCCGTTTTTTAAGTTGTTCTATTTAATTATTTTTAAATTGTCTGTAATTCGTATTTGGATTCGGTCGAATTCGCCTACGTCCAGGTTTAAATCTATTAATTGGTGGAGGTTGTGTTCTTCGATATGCTTCAGGATCAGGGAAATATGGTGCTTCTATTTCTGGAGCTCTAGGTCTAGAAAGAGCTGGTCTTCTTCGAAGGCACACTGCACATCTATAAACACAAAAAAATAATGGTACACAAAATAATTGTTTTTTAATTTATTTAAAAAAAAAGGATTCTCATTTACCTGCTTACTCTCGACGTTAAATCTGCTTTTAATGTTTGTTGGATAGGTTTTCTGAACATTTCATTGTCTTCTATTGTAGCAAGCCAGTACGACAATGAATTTAAAAAGTAATTACAATTACCCATTCCATTACACTCAATGAAAGGACGAGTTCGGAATTCTTCTAAGCAAGAACCAGGAGATACTAAAGATTGTCCAGATCCATCACCTCCTGCACTTGTATGCTAAAAATAGAATTAATGATTTTTTTGAATGAAAACTATTAATGAAGATCACAATTGGGTTCTTTTGACAATATGAATATATTGGGTCATTGATTCACTGTTATCATCATGTTCAATCTATAATAACATAAAATAACCATTGATAGGGGTTGTCTTGAAAATTTTAACTCATCTACTGTTACATTTTCTCTTATTGCATAACAGGAATATGTGATAAGAAAAAGTCTTATCTTGGAATTTTAGAAGTCAACTAAGCTGCATACGATGACAATGAAAAGTTTGTTTACTAATATAAAGTATGAATCTTTATATAAAATATATGCTTAATCATTTTTGATTTCAATGAATGAACATACCATAAGGAAACTATAACCAGCCCATAATTCATCCCATCCTCCTGGACATTTTGGTACTGACATTGATTGACTATGAATAGCTATTGCTTTTGTCGATGCTTCACACACGGAACACCTGAAATTGGTAAAGAAATAAATATGTTTATATATTTTTCATTGAAGACTATTTTTAAATATATAATTCTATCAAAAAAGAAAATCGATTCTTAATATACCTTGAAATAAATCTACCAACTTCTCTTGCAGGAATTGGTGTCATGGACATTGGCATTGGTTCCATGGTCGTTAACCAAAAACTATAGTCATTTCTTTGGGCAAAATCACAAGATTCTCTAATATTACAGAATAGATAAGGCATTGTTGAAAATCTACGCAAACAGCTACCAGGTGCACCTAAAAATATCGAATTACAAATTTTTACATAAATATAAAATAAAACGTCCAAAATATAATAGTAAAATTAAATTTTTAAACTTGGAAAATACCTAAATCTTGACCATGTGATTTAGAATTTCCTAATATATGAAGCATTGAGAAGCCATCCCACATTTTTGTTGTACCTGCAGGACATTCTGGAACAAACTCTGTTTGCGAGTGTCTTGCAAAGAAAAAGCCTCGACTCTTCGGACCAGGAAGAGTTGGTGCTGAAATCCCAGGAGGACCACGGAATCCTTTTTTACCCCTCAATCCTATAAGACCTCTTTCGCCGACAACCCCAATCTCTCCTCTTCTTCCAGGTAATCCTGGACTACCAGCTAAACCAGGTATACCAACGAATCCTCGAAGACCTGGTGCTCCATTTCTACCACGAATTCCCGGCAATCCAGGGTTTCCTTGAAGTCCAGGCATTCCTGGAGATCCAGCAACACCTCTCATTCCTGGGCCACTATTTTCACCTGGTTCACCAACATCCCCAGTCATACCCTTGTTACCTATTAACCCTTGCAAACCTTCAAAACCTACTTCCCCTCTAATACCCTTTAAGCCCATCGTACCTGGAGCTGCAGTTTGACCTTGATCTCCCGTATCTCCAATTTCTCCCTTTTCTCCATTATATCCTGGAATACCATCTAGTCCATTGTCGCCGTTCGTTATTTTTTGTTCACCAATGATAAATCCAGGTTCACCCATAAATCCTTTTAGGCCTACGAGACCAATATTTCCTTGAACACCTTTCATTCCAGGTGTTCCTCTAATACCTTCTCGGCCGGGTCTTCCTATATCTCCTTTATCACCCACACTTCCTCCAAATGACAATCCAGGTAAACCATCAATACCTATCGGTCCATTGGGTCCATAGTCACCTGGTGCTCCCTTTTGTCCCTGTGGTCCGAATCTTCCTGGCATACCATCTATTCCACTTTTTCCCATTTCGCCTCTTTCTGCACCTACTCCGATTAATCCAGGCATTCCAGGTAGACCAGGTTCTCCAATCATTCCTTTAAAACCTCTTTCTCCAATTTCACCAGGTAAGCCTTGATATCCGTCATCTCCTTGTATACCTCTTTTACCACTTAAACCTTCTAGACCTAGATCACCACGTTCTCCTGTCATACCAATAAGACCAGTTCTTCCCTGATCACCTTGAACACCTTTTGTTCCAGCCTTATATGAATTGAAGCCTGGTAATCCTAGGACTCCTTTTGAACCAGGTAGACCAGCTAATCCAATGGATCCATTATTCCCACGATCTCCAGGTAAACCAGGATATCCAATTCTTCCAGGCTCTCCTTCGGCTCCCAGCATTCCTTTTTGTCCTTTGGGACCAGAATATCCAATAGCACCACGTCGACCTGGGTAGCCCAATTTTCCTGGAAAACCTGGATTACCTGTTGGACCACGAATTCCTTTATCTCCTTCTTCACCTTTTCGACCGAAAAGTCCATAATCACCTCTTTTTCCCTTAGTACCTTTTAATCCAGGGAAAGCAATACTTCCATGATCTCCACGCTCACCTTTAACTCCAGGATTTCCTATTATACTTTGACCGGGCTCTCCTGGTGAACCTTTCTGACCATTGTATCCTGGAGTACCATCCCTTCCCGAAAATCCTGGACTTCCAGCGATTCCTTGCTCACCCTTATCACCACTAAAAGCCGATTCCCCTCTTAAACCAGGAATACCTATCAGACCTCTATTTCCTTGTAGACCTTTTAATCCAATGTTTCCGGAAAAACCGAGCAACCCTCTTCGTCCTATATCACCAGATACACCTTTTGCTCCAATGAGGCCAGGTTTTCCTTTAGGTCCATCTACACCTGATAGGCCCTCTTCTCCCATTTCTCCACGTTCACCTTGTTCTCCTCTTAAGCCATCAACTCCTGAGAGTCCATTATATCCACGATATCCTTGATAACCAATTCCGCCGTCTGCGCCGGGCATACCTATCATTCCTTTATCTCCGCGTTGACCTTTTTCTCCTAGGAGTCCTGTCGCACCACTTTCTCCCATTAAACCTGTCTGTCCCATAGGACCAATGCCATATGACTCTCCCGGTTGTCCAGGGAATCCGGGAATTCCACTTATAGAATCACCTTGTACACCTTTTTGACCCTGTAATATAGTTCAATTATTTATTACTATAGAAAAAATATTTTTTTAGTTTATTAAGTTTAAAAGTACTTTGTCTCCATCGATTCCAATTTCTCCCGGAGCACCTTTTACGCCAGTATTTCCCTTGTCCCCTCCGAAACCAGATCTTCCATAGTTTCCAGCAGGTCCTTCGTCTCCAGCGTCTCCTTTTTCTCCTTGTACGCCCATTAATCCCATTTTACCTACAAACGTTGGTAATCCTAGTTCTCCCCGAGAACCTTTTTGTCCTACATATCCTAGATCTCCATCTTGGCCATCTTTTCCAGGATAACCTTTTTCGCCTTTTTGACCTTGGTCACCAGGTACACCATAGTAACCTTTAGGGCCATCAGCACCTTTGATAGATGTTCCAGGAGTACCCTTTTCACCAATATATCCCGGAAAACCTTGATCGCCAGGATCTCCTAATGATCCTGGCAGCCCATCAACTCCTGGAATAAAAATTTAGAATATTTAGAATATAATTTGCACAAATATTTTGAAATAATTGTATTAACCCATATCTCCATTGATTCCTTGATCTCCTTGATATGGTCTTATGTCAAATAATAGTTCTTGTTCGTGTAGGTCTCCTGGCGATCCAGCTAAACCATCGTCTCCAGGTTCACCATGATCACCCCTGTAAATAATTTAAAAAAAAAACTTATATTTTTAAATGTCAAAAATTTGTGATTACGAAAAAATTGTATTACCGATAACCAGGTACACCAGTGTCTCCTCTTAAATACTCTATAGAAACAAATGCATCCTCTCCAGGTCTACCGGGACGTCCACTTCCACCTTTTATTCCATCTCTACCAGGTTCTCCTTGTGGACCTAAATCTCCGAAATCACCTTTGGGTCCAGGTTGACCTACAAGACCCATCGCTCCTTCTGGACCTTCTGGACCTGGTTCACCTATTTCTCCTACCGCACCTTTGAATTGAAATGATATTTGTATAATATATAATTGCATATGTAATACAAACCAACAACATACATGATGTTTACCTTTGAATCCTGGTGCTCCAGGTTCTGCCACTAATAATTGGGCATCAGGATATATGAGAACTCCAGGTTTTCCAGGAGTACCTGGTTCACCAACTTCTCCCATCGGACCTTGAACACCTTTGATGCCGATCGATCCAGGTCTTCCATCTAATCCAGTTTCACCTTTAACGCCTCTCGGTCCAGGAAGACCTATATATCCTGGAGTTCCCGGCAAACCAGGTCGAGCACTTTCACCCATTTCTCCTTTTAATCCCGGATTACCTTAATTAAAAAAATTAACGGCGCATTTATTTTTTTGATAGTAAAAAAAATTACTTGAAATTGAACCATCCGTACTTTCAGTTACCTGAATTTTTATATCTATACTACAGTATTATAATATAAATATAAAAGTTTATTTTTCATCAGAGGTCAGTTAATTTTTTTTTTATTACATTTAAATTGTTATAAAACCGATTTTTAGATACAATACGTATAGAAAAACATATTAAACAATATCGAAAGGCATTAAATCACTTTACCGTACTTACTAATTCGTAATATTATAGAATTTAAATAAATATAAAAGGTTTGAGTACCATTTCATCATCTCTATCTGAAATTGAGCACACTATACGGCCCACATACTCCTCTTTAACATCCGTTTCCTGTTAGGGAGGAAACTGATTATTTCAACAAAACTAAACTTTATCGAATTCTGAGCAGAAATATATAAAATATTGTTCTCAAAAGTGCAAAATACTATGAAACATTTAATTAACGCAAGAGCTAATTTAAGTGATCATTATACTATACATACTAATTTAATTTGCTAATATAATATACCTGGTCTACAAATAGGGCAATCGTCTCCTCGTGGCCCTTTTGCTCCGTAATAACCAGGACGACCGGGAAACCCTGGATCGCCAGGAACCCCAGGAGGTCCAGGTAGTCCATCTTCTCCAGCAGGACCGATTTTTCGTATTCCTTTTCCAGGCATGCCTTTCTGGCCGGGCAAACCAATGTCTCCACGATCTCCTGGCTCACCAGGTATACCTTCGAACCCAGGATTTCCACTCTCTCCATCTGGACCAAATATGGCTGGACCGGGTAATCCCTTTTCTCCCATTATGCCAGGGAATCCGGGAGAACCTCGAAGTCCTTCGTTTCCTTCTGGTCCTCTAAGACCGTCATCTCCAGGTTCTCCTTTTATGGAGAGTCCTTTTATTCCTGGAGGACCTCTTACTCCTTTTCTTCCAGGGGGACCAGGTGAACCAATATTACCTACATTGCCATTAATTCCATCGTATCCTCGTTTACCTTTCGGACCTGGATTTCCTATAGGACCCTGAGGTCCGCGGCTTCCTAATTTTATTTCATCTAGTCGTGGATCATACGCTCCAGGTTCTCCAGGAGCTCCTTCTCTACCTGGTAAGCCACTGCTACCGTCTTCTCCTCGTGGACCATATAAACCATCTTCTCCATCTTTCCCTATATAACCTGGTGCACCTTTCAACCCCTTTTCTCCACTAGGTCCTATTGGTCCCTCTTTTCCTTCTTTACCTTCAGGTCCTTCTATCCCAGGATCTCCTTTATATCCTTGATATCCTTTTGCTCCCTCTCTTCCCTTTTATTTTTAAAATATATATCAAAACTCAACAATTTTACAAATATTATTTAAAATATTAATTTTACTTACCCAATCACCTTTTTCGCCAAATTCACCTTTGGTACCTTTAAATCCCGTGCTTCCTTTGAGCCCTCTCTCGCCTTTTGCACCTTTTGCTTCAAGAGTCAAATTTTGTTCCAAAGCTTCGGTGGTGATCAATTCACCCGGTAATCCATCTTCTCCACGTTCTCCAGGGACACCTTTTTCACCTTGAGGTCCGTATACATCATCACCAGGTGCACCACGCGTGCCTACTTCTCCAAGAGCTCCCATTGAGCCCTATAATAATATTAATTTTCAAATTTTTGTCCAGTAAATTATTATTTATTATTTATGAACTAATGTGTAAGATAATTTTCATCATACTTGTTCACCCTGCCATCCTTGTTTTCCATAGCTTCCCACATGACCACGAATTCCTGGAATTCCTAAGCCACCATTTCTACCTGAAACACCTTGATCTCCTTTAGTTCCGCGACTATTCACACCACCTTCACCCGCTTCTCCTCTAAATCCTTTAGGTCCTTGAGATCCAGGAGCACCACGCTCTCCTGGATAACCATATGAACCAGGTACTCCAGGCGAACCATCCGTACCATTGCAACCATCTAAGCCAAGAGGTCCTCGCAATCCGGATGGACCCGATGTACCCTTATCAAACATAAAAAATATTATTATTCAGTAAAATTGATTATCGGCATTTTTACTTACAGGTATTCCCGATTGTCCTCGAAATCCTTGTAATCCATCATCTCCCTATAATATCAACATTTTTCACTCATTCAAATAAAAATACAAAATGTGTAAAAATAGGAATAAAAACAATCAAATTACCCTGTGACCTTTCTCTCCCGTTTGACCGAATTCCCCCGGTGGACCTCTTTCTCCATATTGTCCTGTAGGGCCAACATCACCTGTTTCTCCTGGAAGCCCTTGTTGACCAGCCATGCCTCTGTATCCTACCTCTCCTTGCTGACCCTTTATCCCTTTGCAATCGCATGATGCCGTACTACAAGCCTGGATTAACAAAAAATAAATTTATATTTTATTAATAATTTTTGACTTTTGTTAAAAAAAAAAAATGGAATACGTCTCACATATGTAAATGTGACGATTGATAATTATTACTTTTGTCATTATTAAACAAATATTATACAAATTTAAAAATTCTAATACGTTTATTCATATTATTATTTTTTTAAGCCCTAAGTGTTAAGTACTATACTAACAATTAGATATTTTTAATATTGAAACAAAACATAATTAAAATCAGTTAATGCTGAAAATGTTGGTAATTGAAAAGCGTATCAAAATATCTGATTCTCAAAAATGATTGATCGAATCAATTGAAGATGACGTTCAATAATTGAAAAAATTTTGTCTCGTCAAAGAAAAACATCATCATTGTCATATGGAGTGATAATGTTCACTGCAAGACGAAATTTTCCCAATTACTAAACAAAATTTAACGTTTTCGAAAAATAACCATCCTTCATTAAATGTTATCAGATTAACAACACTCGATCACATTAACAATCCCAACAGTCCTTGAATATTTCCGCATTTACGACATTTTATCATGCGTATACAAAGTGTCGCCATTCAGTTTTTCTTTCTTATCGGCCATATAAATCGCTCATTTTTTCTTCGATTTCGGGAATAATCAGCATGCGAATTATTGACGTTTCATCATCGACGATTTTCGTTTGTCGGACCATTTCGGTCTGGATGATGTACGTCTTTATCATCAGCGAATGAAACGATCCGATAAACCCAGAGGAACCTTGACACGGGGTCGCGATATATCGACCACCGAGTATGTCGCGAAAATCGTCGAAGAAACATGTAAATTGATGTTTGTAAATCGATCTGACGATGATGATGATGATTATTTTCATTTTCATCCGGGAAGTTTATTTAAATCGCTAGATATGAGTTTTTTTCGATTTATGGAATTTGGGTAAGTTTCGTTCGTTTATTTTTTTTTATATATGTTATATTCACGTATTTAAAATAAATTTTATTGAAGATAATATGTTTTAGAAACGTTGGTGCGGAAATATTTTCGATAAGGTATTGCGAATGTTTTCCGCATCTTCAAAAACAATCAGCGAATGTATAACATATAATAAATACTAAAAAAAAATTAAATTTTCTAAAATCTATTTGTGATTTTATTTTCAAATTCAATTGATTTTTCCTGTTTAAGCACACAATCACTTCAATATTTTATATATAAAAAAATATCCATCCTCAGGTTTACGCGGTAGATTAATTTCATGATGAATTGCATTTGAAAACCGACAAAAAAACAAGACAGATTTCATAGTAAAAAACCGCGTAAATAAAATAGAAATTTTAAATCTATACCAAAATCTGTGTAAAAATTATCTAAGATATATTTCAAAAATGTTAGAAAAGTATTCATACAAGAATTTATTTAAGATAATATTCATTCAACCTTATTTTCGTTTCTGCCTTTTAAATTTTAAAACAACGTTTTTTTTTTATATTTCGCTAGTTTAAAATCACTTTCATCAAAATCATTTGAAATAATTAATTCTTTTAAGTTTTTAGAATACTCTGGTCATGAGTATTTTTTTATTTAAAAATTCTGTGATTGAAGATTGTTGTTTTCGTTAACAAATTCAAAATTATTAAAAAATACATATGCTTGATCGCGCTAAAGAGAAACCGCTTAGTTATTAAAAATTGAATAACTCGTCTGTAATGAATTTCAATAATTCATATTAACTAAAAAAAAATTAATTTCTCACAATTGACGAATCAGTAAAGTCTGAAATTTCTTTGAAAAAATTTCCTTTCATAATGGACCCTGAAAACATGAGAAACATAAAAAAACCTTATATTCCACTTGGCAAAGCGCATGCGTGCCCATTAGTGGGTCATCTGAGGATTGGGGCGGATTCTGCTAGTGCGTGGGCGGTGACAAAAGCACTAGCCGAAAGGCGGTGCTTTTATCAGTAGTGGGCGGCTACAGCACGATGCAATTATTAGCCCCGAAATGAACTTCCTGGTCGGAAGGATATAAGAGGACGTGCGAAAACCAGATTCGTTCCTTTGTGTTCGTTATTTATTTATTTTTTTGAAAATATTAGACCTCGCAGAACAATTATGTCATTGTTTCTATCTTAGCTTTACGCAATTGTTATTGTTAGGCTGTGATATTTTATTTGTCAGTGTTTATTCGACGATGAAGCAGAATTACCACAAAACCGACAGTTATTCCATCACTTTCTGGTGTCAACTATAAAAATAGCTGAACTGTCTTTGGTTGCATGCCGATCGCCGGAAATGCATCGTGGAAAATCGGGCAGTACAAATTCAGGACTATAAAGTAGAACGCATGTTCTATAAGCAAAAGCTATTAACACATATGTCATAGATTGGCGTTCTTAAAACATGAGAACGATGCATTATTTTATTTTTTCGGCAGATGACATTAACAGTTTGATGTCATTTCTAATATTATACAATCATTTTGTTCGCAGTTTATTATACTACATGTGAATCATATTGATTTGCATGTTTCTAATAAAAAATCACGCTTATAAAACAAAAATATTATATATTTTGAAGAGTTCATTTTATCAAAAAATCAAAATAACTTCGCATAAGCGGAGTTTAAATTCTTTGTTCTTTAACCGTCGCATAATCATTTGAATAACAATCATATTGCACAATTACGAAATTTCATATGAAAAAAATTCAAATGATGTCGATGTTTTTTTTTCATTCGGTTCTCTAGCGCTTTATCGACAACGTCCCAGATTCCCTAATCGAGGTTATCAATTTGTAGGATGTAGAAAACGCGCTACAACAACAATAATTAATTTATGTACTCGACCGCTTCTATTATAATTATTTCGCAGGAAATGCCGAATCTTTTGATGCGAATATTTCTGCGAAAACCAAAACAGATTATTTCGACGAGTTTTTCTAACAAAGGCCATCGTCTCCGAGTTTCGAGCCCGCCATATATTTTTTTCATGAAACAGAACGTCTGTTTGTTTAATTAAATCTCTTATATCCGCTTCACATTTTAAGCAATTTGAAATATCGCAAAGGTCGAGCGGTCGTGTTGTAATGTCATGTAAGAAATATCAAATTGATAATTTCGAAAACAGCGAGTATGGAACGCACGTAATTCACAAAAAAACTATAATCTTTAAAAAAGTTAATATTACAATTTTGAAACATCGATACGGCATATTAAGATTGGAAAAATCGTTGATTTTATATTTAATCATAAATTATTATTTTTTTACTTTTTTGAGGATTTTTCCGGATCCAAAAATTAATGTTCTAAAAGCTAGTTGAAGACATCAATGAAATCATAGCTTCAAGGTTTCATTCCTGAGCGTGCCACTAATTTAGGTAAACTCAACGTAATCACAAAATTACACGTCTGCTCTTTTTTCCCCAAAATGCTTCTTATGATGTTGAACACTCTTATGCGTGCTAATTATTTCAAATTTATTGCAAAAGTTTACGTTGAAATATCACACAACTGATTAACAAGTGAAAAAAATTAATTTAGTGAAAAAATACAATTAAATATTATCGTAAAATATCCATGCTTAATATTTTATGGACGGTGATATAATTATTATTCAAGAAAATGTCCGTAAACATATTTTCAAACAACTCGAATATAACGTTACAGATTCGAAACAATACAACCAATGGATAAAACAATCAATTCCTTATCAGCATCCCGATGTTTCCATGTTTACTTTTCATGACGAATTGAATTGCACATGCAACCCGATGGCATCATCGTCCGCGTCATCCTTCAATCACATTCAACCTTTCTAGAAAAGTTCAGACGTCCAACAATCTGCACATCAAATGTTGAAGATTATTCACTGAAGCCTAAACAATAAACCATATGAAAATAACATTTCAGTGTCTCCGCTCTATATTTCAGAAACGAGTGAAAAACGAGTCGTTTAGTAACGGTGCATTGTGCTTCCGCACTTCGAAGCGCTATTTTAGTTTGTTTTCACAATGGTGCATAGTGTTGGATGCACTATAATATGCACCTTCCTCCTCTTGGAAGACTTCCAGTTTTTGGTTTCGAAAAAAAATTAGAAAAATATGCGTTTTTGACGAGCGTTTGACACCCCCTTTCCGTAGGACGGGCCGGTCAATTAGTTACAATTGTTCTCTTTGGACGAAATCGTAAAGTTTTTTCGTGACATGATTATTGTCATTATTGCGATCATAATAATAACGTATTGTACGATCGTGATGTTTTTTTGATCGAATGTGGTTGTACAAATCATAAAGAGGCAATTTATACAATGTCTGTTAAAGTATTTCGAAAAGTGTCAAGGTCTAGAAGTGCATTCATAATTTCGTCGTTACTTGAACTGATATTGAAAATAAGTCATAGTGGATTTTCAATTATAAGGAAATGAAAATTGTATTAATTTCATCAATATATTTACGAACAAGTAACCCTCCCACTATACAATATTTTAAGAATTTGATCTGAATATAACTTGGCGCAAAAATCGCAACCCTCCTATAATATGATATTTCTGTAACAGAAATTCCCCTGAATTGTATTATTTCTAGATTTCATATAACACAACTTCTATGCAAAGGTAAAATTTTAAAATTCAAATATTTCCGAAGCAGAAATTCTCATTATAAAATCAAAGATTATAAATTTTCAATTCGAAAAAGACATTTATCCAAAGTGAACTTTGACAGAGATAATTTTAGAAATCCAGGAGCATCCCGATTACACATGCAACACACAACGCTCCAAATTCAAATCGTAACACGAGATTTTTTCACGATTCGTTTCCAAATCTAAACATCATCAATTCCATAACAAAGCAAAATGACTCACATCGTCAGATGATGTTTCTAAGACTTTCAACAACAATACATAATATTCAATTTCCATTTGTCTGTGGTAACGCTCGACACGATAAAAAAAAAACAAACTGGGTCGTTTCGGAAAGTCAAAGTCCGTTTAACACGAAAACGCAGCATCCGAGCCCGAAACGTTCGTCGAATCCGGCGTCATTCAGACGCCCTTCGGATTCGGCACCGGCACACATGCCCTTTCGGCGGGCCAAAGTTGTCGCAAAAAGGGAATGGGCAAAAAGTGCACGCGTGTGAGAACTCGGCCGGAAAAAAACGTATGTGGGAGGACCTCTGTGCCGTCGGCCGACAACCGCTTCCTGGAGCGCACATGTGCCCCGTTCCACATTTATAACCGGGAATGCATCTGCATCTGGATGCATCGATGACGGGCTCCAAGATGACCGACTGCGAGAACGCTTCTGCTTTCGTTTCTACGGCTTTTCGTTTCGAAATGAACATGTACAGATCAAATTGGACCGTATCTAAATCAAATCCAAACTTTTATATTTCAAATTGAACCTTTTATAAATCAAATTCGATCATCGGAAATTTTATTAACTACTAGTATATAGGCCCGATGTTAATAGCATCGGCTGTGGTTTGTTAAGAAATGGAAAACGATAAAATGTGAAAATCCGATTATGTAAACTCGAAATGTGTACCCGATTTGAATATTTGATTAATAAAATCAAAATATTTCATTTGTTATTTGTTTGTGACACATAGGCTACCCGATGCCCGTACTCGATTTGATTATATTTTATATTAATTAATAAAACCAGTTCATTTATTATTGTCACAATTACGACATATAGGCAAAGCCAATCCAGGCAGTAAGTAATAAGCATGATATTATAGACGTTAACTGTATACGCATATAAAGACCATATTCGCGAAAAGTGTATTTTCGCCTTAAAACACGAATTTCAATTTCATTTTGAAAATTATCTATTGATATATGTAATAGTATAATATATATCTTTATCCAAATTTAAAACCTTAAATAACTATTTAAGTACTTTAAATTCAACTATAGGAAATTATTATTAGAACCATAGTCGTAGTAATCAATGAAATATTTCATTAACAATCTAATAATGATTTTGTAGTTTAAAAGATTGAAACCTTTAATAACCGGTAACAAAAGATTAAAATAGTTGTTATAGTATTCAATGAAATATAATTCGTAATGCAATTTGATTTTGATAATCTCAGTTAATGATTTTTACATATATAATTAATTACATTTTTTAACAAAACAACCTTAAGTAAGTGCCATGAAATGTACCCAACATTTCTTTTTTTCTTCATGAAACAATACAAAATTGAAGAACGAAAAAAATAAATTTGCAAAGGTTGAATTTGATCTGAAAAAGGTTTAATTTGATTTGTATAATATATGTTTGAATTTGGAACGTAAAA
The DNA here is from genome assembly GCA_028571205.2 of Hydropsyche betteni. Taxonomy (NCBI): domain Eukaryota; kingdom Metazoa; phylum Arthropoda; class Insecta; order Trichoptera; family Hydropsychidae; genus Hydropsyche; species Hydropsyche betteni. The sequence goes on from JAOXNN020000004.1 coordinate 8,379,851, forward strand.
GCTGTATCCAAATTTCAATAGGCAATCGAGTTCATAGTATGATCGTCCCATAAATCATCCGTAATGAGTTCAATTTGTATATCTTTACCAAATTTTCAACCCCAAACTAATCGGATACTGTTTCGAAAAATGTAATACTAAAATAATAACAATACGAATTCCAAAAAACATTAACCAATCAACTATTAAAATAAAAAAAATAAAAACACTTAATGCAGATTCCATTGACCACAGAACGAAATGCATCAAATTGCGCCAATCTGTACCGCCTTTTCCATGGCACGCACGACGATTTTTTTCCATCAACGTCATATCAGCATATGCGTCGGCGTTTTGTGTAGTTTTAATTGATCGCATCTATGTGTACGAGATGCACTCTAATAGTCAAGTTTGTTGAACTCTGGTCGGGCACGCAGCAACCCCAAGTCAAATACACAAGTGCGGCGAATGCTACTGGAAAGTTTATAGATACGGATTTTGTTTATATTTGGAGTGCAAGGTGACGATTGAGACGCGCACATGTGCAATGGAAGGTCTGTGATATTATACTTTTCGATGTTTGTCGGATTTCTATTTTTTCTCGTCCGCTTTCGCACGAAGCTATTCAAGCGTTTGCAGGAAACTCTGAATGTTCATGGCGATAATGCGAGAGCGATGTATGCTGACGAGATAACGATTTGTATAGTTCTAGAACGATGTGTGTGCGTAAATTGCTCCCGATATCATAAATACAAAGCAAACACGAGATTTTTATATGAGAACACTTTTATCAGTTTGCATTCGATGACTAATGAAGCTTTGACAACGTTGATTTTTGAAAATAGCATGAAAATACATCTTTTTTTAAAACGCTACGCAAATATCTTAAATAGACAATACGCAACCAAACCGCAGTATATACTAATCGAATCTATGAAAACCGCAAAATATCAACTGATATGAATTTTCCTCTAACATCGAATAAACACATTTGAAACATTATCGAAGTGGGCCACTGTTCCCTATTCGACCGATGACATCTAGACAAGACGACCTTATAAGCAGGCCACTGAAACAGTGCAATAAATACGTGCGATTTGCGCAAACAGCAACAATTTGTTGTTTATATTAAGACGAAACGCACCGAGTGCCCGTTTCGCTCAATTGGTTCACACACGTAACACGCGATTAGCTCACATCTCGAAAAAGGACAATGTCTCGTCCTTTTTGTCTCAAATTGCCATTGCGAATTCACGCAGTGTCCCGCCGGACAATTTGGCCGTGTTTAGTTTGATCTATATAAAGTTTATGATCGCATCGTATGCGTCAGCGGAAGTGCATCGCCTAGATTTTTTTTTATGTATGTTTCGATGTGAATTTTTCAGAACGAGTGGAATAACCTATGGAGTTTTAGCTCGTATCGCTAGTGGTGCTTCCGGAAATCCGAATCCTGAATATCAAAAGTGCAACGCTTCCGAAATCTCCGGAAATTTATCTCCAATGATGGAATTTTTTAGAACAAAGACAAACAAAATTCTTCTCGAGGTCCGTTCGTTTTCCTCTTTGTTTCGGCGATTTGAATTTTTTCTTCGTTATACAAAAAATCGAGCCAAAGTTGAACATTTGGGTGATAACCTCGGACAATAGTCCATGGTTATTTATTTCCAAAATTTATCTTTATCACGGCGAAACATAAGAGGAGCTTTTTTGTAATTATCGTGAAGCGGCACAGTAGCCTCGATCGTTTCGGCGGCGTTGAACCGCAACGGCTATTTACGAAATCGTTTTCGAAAATAACAATTACGTACTCAAAATAAACAAATGATTTGATTTTAACAATATTCAACAAAGAACCAAATCGATGTATAAATTCGAGACGATCGAAGGACTTCGAAAAGACGGTGCGAGCGCTACAGTTCGACCCGTTGATAAAACGAGAAAAAGGATTCGCAAAAGGAGCGAAAGGGTATCCCTTTCTTGGAGTATCGACCTTGAGACAATGGCATTAGAAATCATCAGGTCCGAATCTGGAGCATCGCGAAATCGTCAACGGTTTCATTCATGAGCAGAAAAAAGCTGACTTGTTTTCGAGCGAGATAAATCATACATAAACATCGTGTACATTTAAATTTTTGAATGAAAAAATTCTAAATGTATAAAAGTATCAATTGTGTTATTCTTATAAACGAAAATATGCAAAACAAATATATTTCCGGCATTTGTATCGAGCGTTTTTATCACTATTTCCAATGTCGAAATAAATAGGAATATCAAATTATTTGGAGCAATAGTTTTGTACTTGATGCTGATTTTATATTCAAATCAAAATACGTCACTTAGCTTTTAGATAACGTCGATTTCATACAATTTTAAATGTGCTCATTATATATATTATATTTAATACATAGGAAATATACTACGTAATATGAAGAAGTATTGATTTTTTGTGTAGTCGACGAAAGTAAATATCCAAAAAATGACTCCAATATATATTTAAAGAAATAGATTAATATCTAATAATTTAATTTGTTCAAAATTAATTGAAAATCTAAAAAAAAAATTAAAATTTTTACAAAGTATGGTCCTGTAGTCCTACAAAAACTCTTCGGTTTATGACCGAGAATTTTTCCAACAAAAAAAACCAACATGCTTTCAAAACTTCGATTTAGAAATAAGAGAGTAAGATTCATCGAAAATGTATGTTGAATTTTCCGAATTTTTAATTTTCGTTTAAAAGACTTTCGCTGTTTTCAGTCAGCGCTTTTTTGTGATTTTTTTTCATACAGTGTGAACGATAACTTGTCACCCAACCTTTGACATGAGATAAAAACCATATTTTCGTATTTTTATAATATGAAAACATCAAGATTATTGTTCCAATTAAAAATCTTGTATAGCAAAATAATTGAACGCCGTTTCTTTAAATTTGATAAAAACTACGTGGAATATGATCAAGAATATTTACAAAATATGAATAAACAATCTCGATCCGTAAAACAGGAAATTATATATTGTGAAACGTCACATTTAGTACTTGTATATGTGTGTATATGTATATGCTTAATTTAAGAAATATATAAGTTTCATTTAAATTATTTTTTATTAAATTGATTACTCATTATATTCAAAGAAGTGTGTGATTATGCAATAAGAATAATTTTCACATCAGTCTACGCATCGATGTCTCCATGAATCTATATTTAAATATTGAATTAAATATGAAAATATGTTTTAGAACAAATTTATATGTAATTTATTTCGTTTGTACGAAAAAAATTATAGAATTTTACGTTTTGTTTTTTTTTTGTTAAGGAAAATTATACGATCTAATTTTTTCGTCTAAAATTATAAAAAAATGATAATAAAATAATCGTAATCATTTATTTGAAAGTGCAACATATATTATTGTTTTGAATTAAATATAATCAGCAGGAAGAGATTATACTCTAAACGTCAGTCTTTGACATTTGAACACCACGTGTTACACTATCCGGCTGACGTTGCGTTATTTTCGATCGAACCGCGTAACTCGAAGTACAACACGATTTTCATTCTACAAAACGGATTTTTTTCAGCAATACATTACATTATATAATATTATGGGGTGCTTATAACAGGCGGGATGGTGGGCTTCCCCTACGAAAGATTATATTAAGGAATAGAAAAAAATTCGGTTTGACATAATATTATAAATTAGTTTTATAATGAAAAAAAATGGAGAGTAGTTTAGTATGCGGTATTTAAGGGTGTAAAAGGGTACAGCGAAAAAATAGACAGTATGTGAAAATATAACAAAGTATATAGGAGTGGTTAGAATGTACGGGTAGAGTACATAAGGGTGTAAAGGTGATATGTAAAAGTAGATTAGTGTGCAAAAAAATGTTACAATGTACGATAGTGTATATAAAGGTGCAAAAAGGTTACGTCAAAGTATACAAGGGTGCAAAAGGAGCACAAAAAGGTGCAAACTGGGTACGCCAAAATACAAAAAGGTGCAAACGCGGTACGCCAAAGCACTAAAGGGTGCAAACGGGGTACGCCAAAGCACTAAAGGGTGCAAACGGGGCACACCAAAGCACTAAAGGGTGCGAACGGGGTACGCCAAAGCACTAAAGGGTACAAACGGGGCACGGCCAAACAACAACAAAACACTCACAGCGTCGACGTCGCTCGGCAGCAGCAGCGCCGGCAGCAGCAGCAGCAGCAGCAGCAACGGCGGCCGCAGCGGCGAGGGGCGGCGTTGCTGCCGCTCCATGTCGGCGCCCCGGACTGGCGATGGTCCGGCAGCAGCTCGAGCACGGGGGCGGGAGTAGCGGCGGGCCCGCGCTAGCGCGGGATGGGAGTTGGGGGCAGGGAGCAGGCGGCGCCACTCCGAGCCGCTGCGGGCCACAGTGCGCCCGAGCCGCCGCCGCGGGCTGACGGCTGCGTTCGCGCGACGACATGCCGCCCCAGGTCCACGCCAGGTACGTGATGGGCGGCGGGCGGCGCGGCGGGCGGCGGTATCCCCACCTCCGGGCGGCGGGCGAGATGCGCGGTTTTGGGCGCGCGCGGTTTTCGACGTGCGCGGGGCCGGTCGAGTTTTCGCACTTGGACGATTTTTTCGGATTCGTATTTTTTTTTTTTTGGGGTCGCGTTTGTTTTTTTGATTCAGTGGAGATTTTTCGATGTTGCTTTCGTGTCGTTGTATTTTCGTTGGATAGTTATTCGATTTTTTGTACAGTAGTACCCGTTGTAACGTTTTTTTTTTTTAAATGCATTTATATTCAATTTTTTTATTTTTATATATTTGAAAAATTTTTATATCAGAAACGTATTTTTTTTTTTGTGATCGCGTTTGTTTTTTTGATTCAGTGGAGATTTTTCGATGTTGCTTTCGTGTCGTTGTATTTTCGTTGGATAGTTATT